>JBBBDQ010000316.1:4740000-5087500 GCA_037127315.1 Ascarosepion bandense
TGAAAATCACGTTTTGTAAAATTATTGCCAAAAATGATAAACAGAATCAATGACCTATCTGGGCAGAATCTTGTGAGCCGTGAAGACATTACTTAGTGTTCCAGAGTGAGTCAGTGCTGTATGAACTAGACAAGGGATAAACAATTCCATTAAGAAATTTACTTCAATATATCAAGTACTTAGCTTTTCTGATGTACCTCTTTTTAGGCGACTGCTTATCTCTTCTTTTCTTTCGAAAAATAATAAGAATGAGGTAAAAATGCAGCTTTCTCTTAAACCCATTAGTTTCTAATTTACATAGTAAAGTGCATACGTGAAACACGCTTGGGAGATCAAGTCTCGAAAGAGACATGACTAACTGGGCAGAAAATTATCCTGCAGTAGTTTACCATTATTTTCTGCGGTAGACTGGATGCCAGTCAAGGCTACAGAACCCAATCTGTCCTGTTATTTAATCCAAAACTGGAGGGAAGAGATGGATTAATACCTTTCATAAAGGTATTTTCGTGTAAGTAAATGCAATGAATTCAACTGGAATTCCAACTCGATTCCTCGATTTCTCGTTCCAAGACGATATCCACTGCACCAAAACCCACATTTACATAAGAAGGCAATAATTACTTTGAAAGAAACCACACACGTGAGTATATACCAAAACAAATGGATTCGACAATGAAAAGAAATATACTAGAATACAATTAAATGTAATCTGTTTCATGTTTTTTTTTACCGTCTACCATACTATTTGTAAGAGTTGCACTTATTTCTTTAAGGATCCGCCATACCACTGACATAATTCCACCCACATTTCATCCATATTCCATCGGTGAGAAGAAACTTTCACTCGAGCAGCTTCTCCTCGTCAACCGCTGCTCTGTAGAAAGAGAATGTTTCTCTGATCACTATGAAAAACCTATTTACGTCAAGGATTAACTGCTATTCTATCTGTCAAAAACTACCTCTTAACGTAATGCTCTACCTTGAGTAGCACCCGGGCCATGTTCAGGGCGAACCTTATTACAAGAAAAAGTTTCTCCCAGTCACTGTTTTGCCATCTATCTACACAGACATATTATGTAAATTAATCGATGTTTCCTTAAGTACATCTTGTGAGTATCAAATTCTCAAAGCCTTATTCCCCCATTATGTTTCAATTGTCTCTTTTAATTCTAGATATAACGTTCTTTTTCTCTCATTTTCCGCAGTGCTTCCTTATTGTACATATACTCCGTCTATGTTATTGCTATCATTCTGTGATACCATATTTATGTTGCTTAAGGTCTGCTCTTGATATGTGAAGAAATAGTCCCGCATTCACTGCCATATAGTTAAATGCGGGACGATGATTTATATTATATAGAAATCTATTAATCTTTTAGTTGTTTCTAACGAATGATTTCCACTTGCATAATACTTTGCTTATCTTTTGGGAAGAATCTTTTACTATTTCATTGCACATTCGAATTTCAGTTTCCGTATTTATGTACAAATTAGCTTTTTTCCCTGGTGCCTTGATCACGTGAATTTAAACGTGCTGCTATATTAGCATCTAGATCCCATCCACTTAGCGTTGAAGTAATTAAATGTAACAGCCGCTTCTACTTTAACAGATTCTTTTCTCGCCTGTTGAACTCCCTTCCGTTTATTTGCTTCCCTGATATGTACAATATCCAAAAATACAAATGCTACGTCAATTGGTATCTTGTAAAGTCTTGAATCCCGTTAATATTTTTTCTTTTTTTCAATACCCACTGTACCCAGTCTTTTCTCTCAATGTAACCCCTTGTGGAAAAATGGCGGTTTCGCTTTGATTAGGGGTGAAATGATTAAAAAAGTTGTTTCCCTTCTTGCTTTGTTTTGTCATCCCCAATTCGTAGTTCGCATCTGGAGTTGGCCATTTTACTAACGACTATATACTGTTTCTTTTTACATTTGATAGTTAGCTCTTTTTCCCACTTTCCTTTACTACTCTATCGAAGAGTTCTTGAAGTTTTCCTTGTTTCTGTCACCAGCACTGTCTTCTGTGAGGATTTTGTACTCCTCTACGTTTTGGAAATGCTTTTAATCTTGAATGCTTGATATATATATATATATATATATGATGCAAAACTATTATCTAAAGCTGATAGTGTGACCTGCAGCTAAAACTCTTAAATTTGCATGCTGACATTCTCAGCAAAAGATCCTCGCTTGGAAGGCTGGTGTAGCAGTTCCGAGTACCCTACGTAAATCTTTCTGCAATATTAATCATGTTAATTATTTAGAAGTACGTATTGTCAGCTATTATTTTTTTTAATCGTCACATATTTCAAACCAATTCCAGATTGATGTACGTGCCCTGGTTTATCCTACTTGTAACATTGACAGGACCGGCTGAATGTCCAGGTAATCATCTTGCCTTGTCAATTTTTTAGGATCTTTCAAACTAAAGCTTATAAAAATACATGCATTTTGTTTCTATGAATCAAGACAGATTAAATTCTTCTGCTATTTTGTCAATAAAATATCTTCTAAAGATAGGCGTAGAAAGAGTCATGATAATATTTGCAGACCTAAAGGCTAGAAAAATGTTTTAAAGTAAAGTAAACAATGTTTTCTTTAGCTTGTATTAAGCTATATATTGAAATTAAAAAACTTGTTCTATATTTTCAATTTTTCTCCAGGTGAAAATGTTTTGAAATTGAAATTATTTTTGCAACACGCTGACGCGTGTTGAAATTCTCACAATATTTAGTTATCGTTAACATTCCTTGCTACAAACTCTACGTTTCGTTCAATTTCTCAAACTAATCGATAAAATTTGAATAATCTTATTTGTTTGAAAAAAAAAACTACTTTGCAGTTTAATAATCTGTTTAATTTAATTATATAGAATTTTACGTTAAACAATAAGTTTTCTAAATTCTTTTTTCTTTTAACAGCGATGAATAAATTCTTAAGGGTTTTTACTCTTGAGCATATCTCACCGACGAAAGAGGTAGAAATTCGCCTTTGCCATAAACAGTCATGAAAATTACACAGAATCTAACGACTAATTAAATCGCTGTAAATGGACACGAAAATATCTGTAAAATTTTCTTGATCCAAATTCCAACTTTTTGAAGCGTTTGTCCTTGTGATGTTGCTTATAGTTTTCGCAAATGCAGGGTGGACTGTAAATTGAATTCTTGGATATAAGGAACTTTAAAAAGAATATATGCAAAAAAAATATTGCATTTTTATTAAATAAGCTTGTTAATTTAATCATTAAATTATTTTAAATTAGTGGGAGTAGTTTGTATGTTAAATAAACAAAACATTTAATTTCCCCCAAAAAATAATGAAAATGTGTTTTACTAAGCTAGGCACCTTAGTAAAACTAAATGTACTTTGTAACACCCCCTGACCTGTTTGTAATTCTCCCAAAAATTTGACTTCCATCGATCAATGTATGGCTATTTTAGAAGGTTTAACGGACGGACTAACAGAAAGCACATAACTTTAATACATACATACATATATATATATATATATATATATAGGTCAGTCAGTCAAGTGCCATACGTGATACACGCTAGGGCGATCATGCCTCGAAAGAGACATGTTTGACTGAGTAGAAGATTATCCCGCAGTAGGTTGCCATTACATTCTGCCGTAGACTGGCTGACAACCAATGCCTTAGAATCCAATCTGTGCTGTTATTTAACCCATAACTGGAGGGAAGAGACGAATTAATGCTTTTCCCAAGGTTATCTGCGCGTAAATGAAAGGAACGAATTTAACTATTTTATTTAATTCGAACTTGGCTCACCGAATACTCGTTCCGAGCCGATATCCACTGCACATATATATAGGTAGATAGATAATTTATACTTATAAGGACGCCGACTTTCAGCTTTTCTTTGCTGTCCACAACCGTAGATCTAGCGCTAAATATTGCCGTATCACAATCTTTGTATTTACAGTGAAATTAGAAGAAAAATACATTCAATAGGTTGCATATATGTTCCATAAACGCTATGTTTTACACAAAGTGTTGATTTGTAAAAATAAACTCACGAAGGGGAGGGCCAAGCAGCGCTTGTGAATGTCGGAGGTAATTAAACACGACTTCATCACCTACGATTCTACATTGCTTAAGAACTTTGTTTTTAACGTAGGACCCAGGACGTTAATGGGAGAAAAAGAATGTCAGTCTACATCAAGTAAGATGGATTAGGGTTTCATAGCTTTTGTTATTTTAAATGACTTGTTGCTATAGAAAGTAAGCAATCATGGCTCTCCACACGTTTCTTTTCTTTATTTTCTGTGAATAGTCATGACTTTTTGGTCCCTATAGAACGTAGGTGATCATGGCTCTCCACAAATCCCTTTTCTTTATTTTCTGTGAATAGTCATGATTTCTTGAGCCCTACAGAAGGTGGCCAATCATAGCTTTCCACAGATTCCTTTCCTTTATTATCTGTGAATTGTTAAATAATCTCGTCGATCGATGAGAAAGGGGCATACAAGCTCATAGCTCGTATTTTGACTACTTTCGACATTTCTATAGTTAGTTAATTTTTCAAGAATAAAATTGTTTCTGATATTTGCCATTATTTTTGTAAAAACTTAATATAAGTTTGGGTGTGTATGAATATGAGCATATGCATACAAATCAGTCAGTTAAATGCCATGCGTGATACACGGTTGGGCGATCATATCTCGAAAGAGACATGACTGACTGGGCAGAAGATTATACCGCAGTAGGTTGCCATTGCTTTCTGCGGTAGACTGGTTACCGACCAAGGCTCTAGAACCCAATCTGTCCTCTTATTTAACACATCACTGGAGGGTAGAGACGGATTAATACCTTTCCCAAGGGTATTTGCACGTAAGTGAATGCAAGGAAGGCTCCCCGATTTCTCGTTCCGAGCTGATATCCACTGCGCCATAACGCACATGCATACAAATGCCAACAGCAATAAATAAATAAATAAATTTAACCTTCTCTAATGGACTCCCTAACACTTACGATACCACTAAATCATACAAGAAAAACGAAGTAATGGACAAGTGAAGACGAATATAAATATTTATCTATCATTATACATTAATAAAAAAAAACTGTAAAAAAATGAAAATACGAGGCACATTCAAAAATTAACAAGAAGAGTGAATGTCTTAAAACCCGGATGGCAAAATCGTTACAACTAAAAGAAAGAGAGCCAAAAACGTTAAAATCAATAAAGAGAGAGTAAACACACACACACACACACACACACACACACACACACACACGTACTTATATAGTTTTAAGTAAAATAATTTGTCACTTTAACTAAACAGGTTCATGTCAACTTCAAATTTTCGCAGGTACACCGTTATGATGCATTCATTCATCGAACAAAATAATTTATCAGTAAAAGTACTGAAAAATTAACAATCTTGGCGCTAAACAGTATTACAAATATAACACTATATATATATATATATATATATATATATATATATACACGACACACCACTTACTTTCCACGTAGGATTCAAGCATGCATTTCTTGTTAACCTGATGAGATTAGCGTGGTCGAAACCTGGCTAGCAAGCAAGTGGTGTGTGTTCTGTTATTTGAGATATATATATATATATTTGAGTATTTAGGCAGCACATTTTTAGGCATTTCAAACTAAATAAATTGCAAGAACTATGTCTGTTTATTTTTAATAAAATCCGTTCGTACTCACGGATAATCTTTCGTGTGTTTTAATTGAAAAATGTATAAAATGCACTGTATTTTTTATAGTGGATTTTATTTTCCATTTGTTAATGTTCCCAAGTAATTTTGGTATTCTTCCGAAATCATCTTCAAGGGCGTAAGTCATAGTAACAAAAATAATTACTGTATCTTTTTACGTTTTGTTTTAAATGAAAAGGATTGAAGCTTATGCTTACCGTTCAATAGAACATGAAAATTATCCACTATGGAAGTTTTTTTGTTGTAATGCCATGGCCGTACACAAATTTAAGCATGAAAAAATCTGTTCTTTTTATAAATATTTTAGAACATTACTTCAGTATTCGTAGCTGATTTTATTAAGTGATGGCTTAAGTATTTAATGAATATTAGTTCGGGGATCTGTAGTTTGCATTTGTAGTTTTCTTGGTGTAGCATAGTTATGCTGTCGATCATTATTTTTTATATTGTGAATATAGACAGGAATGTTGTAGATATCTCAAAATGAACGAATGATCAGACATATGTAATGTAAGATGTCTTGTATATGTTACAACAACAACATATATATTTGTTTTTATGGAGAAACGTTCTCTCAAGTAATAATTGAATTGATATATAATATTGGTTTAAAATAATACATGTTGGTGGGAAGGAGTTATTACGGTTAATAAAAAACATTTTTCATGCTTTAATACGTGCATGAACATGTCATTACAACATAAAAATCTCAGTTTTGCGGTTATTTTTTGATACTACAACTTACAGCCCTGAAGATGATCTCGAAAAGATTTGGGAACATTTAAATATGGAAAATAAAATCAGCTCTAAAATTCACAGAGAATTCTTTACATCGTTCTATTGTAATACACGAAAGATTATCTATGAGTACGAGCTGATTTTATTAAAAATAAGCAGACATATTTTTTGTAATTTATTTAATCTGACACGTGCACACAAACACACACACACACACACACACACACACACACACACACACACACAGATATATATATATATATATATATATATTTATACACACACACACACACACACACACATATATATATAATTGCAGAAATATGGATGTAAAGAATAAACTTAAAAAGCATTCCTAATTAAAAGCACCAGATCCAATCTAGACAGCGCCTTTTTTATTTTTTACTAAAGTAACCATGGTGTCCTGGCTGTGTTTGGAAAAACGAAATTACTTCTACTCACACGGAATTCATTATATGAAGTAACACAAATATAGAAAGAATGTTCTTTATAACAAAAAATAAAAAGAAACTTGTAAAATATACTTTGTCTGACATATTCAACGAATATATATAACAAAATTGCACATAAATACACATATAAGTAACTCTATATGAAAACACGAGGTTCTCTGCTACTCGATCGCATATATTTGTAATCAGACAGAAGAATCCTCCGCTTCAGGAAAGATGCAGCTACAAATGGACACTCGTGTAATAAAATTGGAAATGTTCCAAAACCTTAAAAGTTTTGGGCCGATATTATGCTTGTTTGCTTTTCCTTATTGCAAGAATAAGCGCCGGATTAAATATACACATTTTTCTAAAGTTCATTTTCAGTTGTGCTGAAGCGTATATGTTCAATATATTTCTCTGATGCATTGATCATATATTTGCCAAAATCATTAAGAAACCCCGTGGAAATAAAGATTTTCTATATTATTTCGATTTCGCCCTCCTGCCGTAGTTCTAACACAGTTACAGGGAGCTAAATTTCAGGAGATGAAACTTTTAGCAAATAATCCTTTCTAAAAATATACGGAATTTTCTCGAGAAAATAATGCCTTCTATTTCACTCTGTTAGTTCACCATCAACGCTAATGTTGATGGTATTGCAGTAGAAATCAAACTTTTATGCCATGTTTGTCTTGCAGTAGAGATCAAACTTTATGCCATGTTTTTTCTTGCAAAATAGAGTATGACATAAAATTTAGCAGGTAGCATTTGTGTCATTTCCTGTTTCTTCTTCTATGTACCTTGTCCTTTCATGACATTTGCGATCATGGTCTTTCATGTTTTCCTATCCCTGGTGGCTCTTAGCACGCTTTCTCCTGTTACACCACGCAACACCCGTTCTGTCATCTACCTACTCAGGCCCTTCAAAAATGTTATCCGCTGCTTTCCTCTGTCTCTTTTTCCCTCTACCTCGCCAGTTAGTATCAGGTTCTCCAGGCCCTCCTCCCTCAATAAATGTACCAGGAACCTTAGCTGTATTTTTTTTGATGTTCAGTATTAATTTGCTTTTCGTTTCCATCCTTTCCAAAACCTCATCATTGCTCACTTGCTCGATCCATGATATCCGCAGCATCCTTCTGTAGAATGACATTTCATATGCTTCAAGTTTTTCCTTCATCTTTGAAGCATACGGAAACAAAATTGCACATAAATCTTCTTGAATCTTTACCGAAACCAAGCAGTGAATGTGAGCACAGTTAGGCACTAGGTAGTTATTTTACGTAATTGCAACAGTAAAACTTGTGACAAAATACGTTTCTAGTGCCAATCCACGAAATGAAGAAATTTGAAAATGCAAAAATAATGGGGTGGCTGTTTTAACAATCTGATTTTTTGGCTGACAGCTTACTCAATCAGGCAGTGTTCGTTTATCATTTATCTGTTTTAGTTTCCGTGGAAATAAATAGGAGGAAGGACTGCAACATACATTAAATATAAAGAGAAGCGATAGCAAAGACGGTAAAGCACTACAACTTCAGTGACGACAATAATAAAATTAAATTTAAGCTTTCAAGTTTTAATTTCATCATAGGTGTTGAACCGTTAATTTAATGGGTACAGAAATAGTGAGTTCAATGTTTGAGTTCGGATGTACATAAAAATATTAAAAAAGAACATATCCCTAGACATAGCTGAATGAAAACAAGCTACTCTTGTAAATTAGAAATTCCCTGACTGTTACTCGGATTGACAATAACTAACGGAAAGAAGAAAAAGAAAAGAAGCATTGTAGGGGTAAAGCAGCCGAAACGTCGGGATGACTACAAGAAAGATTATAACATTAGTACGAACGTAAATAATGAAATGTATGATTTCAGCATGGTAGTAGATTGACGATTTGTTATATCTAAGAGATTGTAACAACATTTTTTTTAGTTCGAACGTACATTATTAGGCGCAGATAGTGTAGGCATTGTTTACTTGAAAATATTTTCCATAGGTAACATAATAGAAAAATTAGCTGAAATATTCTCACAACACACTGTAAAACTGCATTTACAAAACAGTAGAAAAATAAAATGTAATTAGGTTATAAGATTCAATGATTGTCTTATTTTGAAGGTAACATTTCCGCGTTCCTAACAAAAATATTGATTTTTAAACTAAAAAAAAATATATATATATACTTAGGAAGTGCGAATTGCGTAACGGTTATCTGCACGTAAAATGGAACCGACAAGTATGGTTCAAGCTTTGGCTGATTCTGTTACGTTCAATTCGCCTAATAAAGCCATTTCGTCTCTTTACATTTTTCATTTTAAAATGCATTCGCTCTCCAAGACATAGCTGATCACAGCTTTTCACATATTCATGTTCTTTATCTGGGAATTGTGACGACTTAAAAATAGTGGCGTGGTTTTCCTTTGCTCTTTTAGCATATTTTTCTTTATCATGTGTGAATTCCATGTCATATTGGGAAATATATCGGAATGATTCGCTGTTGCCTTCTGTAGAAGTTTTTTTTATTATCTGAGAATTGGCATGACATATTGGGAAAGATAATGGAATGGTCTGCCGTTGCCTTCTGTAAAAGTTCCTTTACTTTATTATCTGAAAATTGCCATTGTGTATTAAGAAATATCGTGAAGTGGTTTGCCGTTGCCTTCTCCAGGAGTTCATTTTATCTATTATCTGGAAATTGCTATGACATTTTGGGAAAGATAGTTAGTTTCCCGTTGACTTCACCACAGATTAGTTTCTTGGTAAATATTCTGATAGATATTTCTCTATAGTAGACACACATTAATTTAAGCGCCTAGCTAGATTGACAGCAATATCTCATCATGTTACAGTAGAAATAGCCAGGTGTAACAGTTTCTTTTAATCAGGGTGTTTCTTTCCCCGTCAACTTTGATTTTCAAAAATGTAAATATAATATCAGTCGTTAGCATCTTTCTGAATTCTTATTTGTTTATTGCTCTCTCTCTCTCTCTCTCTCTCTCTCTCTCTCTCTCTCTCTCTTTTATATTGTTTTTTGCTCATATTCTCTCACATTTACCAGTTGCGTCTTAGTACCTTTATTGCCTTGTTTGTGGATATAATGTAAATCATTTTCACCAAAGTATGTTATCGTTTCTTGATGACGAGATAAAAACTTTAAATCTCGAAACATATAGATTTCAGTGTCAAAATATAAATAAATTGTAAATAAAAAACAAATTTAAGAGCAAAAAAAATATATTAAGAAATAATTTAGAACGTAGGTAATTAGGACTCTCCACAACATATTACTTGACGTTCTAAGCACGACTCGGGGTTTCGTGCATTATGCAGTTATCAGGTGCATATTATTATATGAAGAAAAAAGTGTCATTTTGATCTCGCCAGGTTGCATTTTAAATGATAAATTCCATTCTCGTTTTCCTTCACCTTTCAACATTCACAGATAAAAGAAATGAGAACAATAAGTATTAATTTGAATTGTATAGTGTTTGCTCCATGCGAATAATATTCACTATTGGACAATAAATTAGATGATGTTGGAAATTAAATGGTGCATGAATGAAATCAATTTCTCTTTTTTTCTATGCTTAGACTACGGCCTTACTCAGAGCATTTAAGTATGCATTCTTACAAACTTAAATAGAATCACAGAAACACACTCCAGCCGTACACTGCAATATGCATTCTTCTTCTATGTGTCATGTATTTACAGTCCGTGACCAATCACGGCTCTCCAAACATCCGTCCTCTGTAACTCAAAACTTGTCGCTGTAACTCAAAACAATTAAAAAAAATTAGATGTCTTCAATCTCTCCTAATTGCTGTTTTACCATCGATTTACATAAGCTCATCTAGTAAATTACCCGCTGTTTACCACTGTCTCTCTTGCCTTCAGTATGTCAAATTCTCCAAACCTTATATCCTCCTTATGCGACCTATAAATGTTTATTGCTTATTTCAAATCCTTAATTGTAAGTGTCTCGTTTGTTTTTATTTCCTTTAAATCTTCATCGTTAACCTGTTCTGTTTGTGGTAATCTCAGCATTCTTCTGTAGGACACTTCTCTTGCCTCAAGCGTCTTCTTCATTTATGATGAGATTACCAAGCATTCACTATGATATAGAAGGGACGATATTACCTAATAACTCAGCACATTTGTTTTGTTTATGACGAAAATTTCCAGTGTCTTAATACTTTGCTTAACTTTTTGAAGAAATTTTTCACCCTCCTTATGCACCTTCGAAATTCGGTGTTGCACTTTCAATCCCCTGTTCAAACACTTTCTAGACATTTAATTATTTTTTACTTGCTTTATTTTCAAATCTCTAATTCGCAGTTTCTTTATAGAAATATCTAACAGGAATGATTTGAATGTCTGCCAAAATATTAAGTCTAATTGATGTTATTTTACTTGGAATGAAAAAAGTTAAAATAAGAAAGCTAAAATACAAAGATAAATATACTTTTTAGACAAATAACAAAATATAGTTGATATCGTAAGTGTTTATGAATAGATAAAATGAAAGAAAATTGATAAAGTTTCTCGCCCTTAAAAACGTGTTTATTTAAAAAGCAAAAAAGATATAACACATTGCATTTGTAAGGAAAAACGGACGTAATTGCAATATATCAGATTAAAAGTAAATAATAAGAAAACCTCTAAGAATAGAAATGATATTCGATTTGACGCGATCAGATCCCTTTACAATCAGAATTTTTTGTAACAATAAAAAATACTTAACTTTTTCCTGACTGAATTTATTTTTTAATCTTCTTTATTTTAGAACGTAGGTAATTATGTCTCTCCACAACTCCTTATCGTGTGCTACTTTGTGGAACCTAATTCCCAGAGGATGCTTCCACGATCGTTACAATATTAACCTGGCTTAACCGTTAACTTCCCGCGCTTATTCTGTAACACTCTATCACCTTGTACACGGTGAAAATTATGTTAACAATAATAAACATCTGCGCAGTATTTGCCTCCTTATTAATCCCACCACTCTATTCTTCAACCCATTTGCGCAAGTCCGTTCGATAGGTTAGTCAATGTTTCTATTTGTGTTGTAAGTTTCGAATTCCCCAAGCACTCCTTCTTCATTATATATCCCCAGACATTTCAAGATTACTTTTGGTTCGAATTTTTTAAAACTTATTTGTTTCTTGCCTGTACCGTCTATAGTATTATTAGTATTCTTGTGTTATACCACATCTTTGTTGTAGTCCTGAGTATGACGACAAATTATATACAGCAGGCAAGGTCTCTGATCGGGAGATTGGATGTTTTGAAGAAGATGGAACCACCTCTTAATTGTTGTTGTTCCTAGATCCACCCTGACGCGGATGTTAAGGTCCCAGATATGGACTAGTAGTGAACCCCTAAACAAAATTCTGTGAAAGTATAAAAAAATGTTTAATAGTAAAATACTAACAATACAGTTTCTTATGATAAAATTACCAACAATACATATTTATAGTAGAATTACTAGCAATATATTTTATCTGTAATCGAAGGCATACAATTGCATTCAAAATATATTTACATGAAGCCATAAAATTGCTTTCAAAATATTAAATTAAATTAAATATTAAATAACCCATAGAGATTGATATGCTGCTATCAACCAACCAACCAACATGAAAGAACCCTTTCATGACGTTAATCCATATAATATTCTACAATTTCATCAAGAACTAAAACTGTATTCCGAAATATAATTTTAACAAAAATGCGACATAAAACACACATAACGCTACGTCGATTAATTATGTCCGCACTAATATGTATATAGCAAAAGCTGTATATCGTCTATCATGTATTCAACTGTGAAGGCAGAATTCATCTAAACTTATTTATAAATGGAATTTTGTGTGTGTGTGTGTGTATGTGTGTGTGTGTCTCTGTGTGTGTCCGTTACCTATAGGCTCCGAAACGGCGGAACTGATTTTCTTGAAAATTTACACGGTTGTACTAGAAGCGTCTGCGAGTGTTCTTAGCTAGGTTTTATGTCGAGGTACCCCCGATAAATATCGAAAATCGATAATCGAACTAATCGGTTTATAGAAGGAGTGGTCCGATTTTAATCAAATTTCATACACTCATAGAAAAAGACATAAGAAACGATATTCAGAAGTTTCAAGGTTGTAGTTCTTACAATAGTGAAGAAAATCGATAATATATATATATAAGGCAAGATGTTTGTGTGTGTGTCTGTTTATCTGCCTGTATGTCTGTATTTATTTCAGCTCTTTTATTTTGGTTTTTGCTTCGGGTTTGGCTCTAAGTAGGTATAATTGTAGTTCTTACTCTCAGCCATGATACCATTTACTCAGAGGACTTATTTAGCCTTCAAAATTCAGTTTACGATGAAAAAAACTTATTTGATATCGATACCAGGAAATCAAAATTTGACTTACATCTATTCATTTTTCTTTCAGTCTATTGTTTCGCTTTAACTGGAAATAACTATTGCATTTTAGTCTTTCGCGCCAACGTCCAAAGAGTCTCAGCTCCAGGACCATGCATTAGTTTTAAAGCTTTCATTACACCCAAGCAACGCCGGGCTATACTGCTAGTTAAGTCGATACATATTTAGTCATTCACATACAAGCCTGTTTTGGTGTATCACTGCTCATCAGTGTGGCTAGACATCCGCTTGCTTCCAGCCGATATCGAAACTCGACCGATTTGTCGTCAGTCATAGGCAGTATATTTTAATTCAAGCATGCATTGTTGGTTGAGTAATCTGGACGGATTATATCTTTTTATTTGATTTCGGTCTTCTCGAAAGCTCTTATGGACCTTTTAATGTTGATATTAAATTCATGTCGTATATTGGATTTAATTTCAGTTGAAAATAAAGACAAAAAATCTCCAACATTTGGATAATTATTTATTGATTTGCTTCTAAGCTTTCGGCCCACATGAGTCATCTTCAGAGAGGTTGTTTAGACTGAAATATAATAACATCCACCATTACCGACGATTTTATTTTGGGTTGGCATAAAACTCCGCTTGGCAACGGCAATAGTTACCAAAAATAATAAACGCAGTTCTCAAATTTGCAATGCGGTTTTATCACGTCACACGGTTTTATGAATTTTTATAAAGAATTACACAACATTAAGCAAACACTAGTCAATAATGGTGGATGTTATATTTCAGTCTAAATAATCTCTGTGAAGATGGCTCA
Source organism: Ascarosepion bandense (assembly GCA_037127315.1). Lineage (NCBI taxonomy): Eukaryota > Metazoa > Mollusca > Cephalopoda > Sepiida > Sepiidae > Ascarosepion > Ascarosepion bandense. Next base: position 4,754,103 of record JBBBDQ010000316.1, read on the forward strand.
TGTGAGCCGAAAGCTTAGAAGCAAATCAATAAATAATTATCCAAATTTTGGAGAATTTTTGTCTTTATTTTCAACTGAAATTAAATCCAAAATACGACATTTAGAACGGCTCATGATTAAATATAATAGACATTCATTGTCTCTTATATTTAACAGCATATATTTAGAATATATATATATATATATATATATATATATATATATATATATATATATATATACAAAGAGTTTGCAACTTTAACTGAACAGGTTTAGGCCTACTTCGAAGTTTTGTGGGGACACAGCTATGATGTGTTGTGAATCTTCTTCTTTATGAATCTCTTTTCTTGTATTTCTGTAATCGTTTTTCTTGTGAATTTTTAAATATTATGTATATTTTTTAAGTTTTAAAAGGTTTTTGTGATAGCTAATTATTTGTGACTTCAGGTATATCATTTTAATTCACAGAAATATTTAGACAGCACTGTCTGGGATTTAATGTGAGGTCCAGTCAAGGAATGTTTATCATTATAAAATCTATATTTTCATGGTCCGGCAGAAATTTAGAAATATTCTTGCTTTACCATTTTTCATAGGAGAAATTGTAGCTTGTCATATGACTTTTTCAGATATACATATACTTCCAACCAGACAGTCATCCTTAATTCTACAATTAAAAAATGGGTTTGTATTTATTTGGTGCTTTTTATAAAAATGATCTAGCATTTATTATTCTGGGAATTAATGATGCTGTGGATATTTCTAGTACAAGAATAACTAATTTGTAAAGTTTTCTTTTTATTAAAAAGCTTAATTATTAGGTTGTTTGAATTAAAATGTTTACCGAAGAATTTCAGAAAATATTAATAAGTATTAATTTTGAACTATAAAACATTTTCTTCCTATTTTTACTCTAATTAATACAAGTTTTGTTGGGGGGATAAATAAAATGATTCGTGTTTAAATTCGCTTTCTTTGAGAGTGTTATTATGAAGGATTTTATTATCATTAAATATTTTGGTATTGGAGGATAATTTATTTATCCTAATATTAATGCTAGTGGGCATTTGTTTATCACCTGGTTGATCCCAAATATGTTTTGTTTTAACCATGTAAGTCATGTATTTTTGCTTTGTAAATGACTTCTTTTGTAATACAAAGTCACTTGAAGTGGGCATTTATTTTTGTCCCTGCAGTAATATTCCTTATTAATGATCTTGTTTTGTACAATGCCATTTAGATTTTTAGCGTTTTGTTTCTTTATGAAATTTTCTAAATTAATGGTATAGCTATAACTCAGTTTGATTGTATTCCTATTGAAAATGTTCTTTAGCTCTGAGCATTTTGCAAAGTGTTTATCGATCAATTTAAAAATATTTGTCCTATTTTGGTTTTTACTTCTAAGTTAAATGGTTGGTTGAACCAGATAATGTTTTGTTTTCTATTCCTATTTTTGTTTGTCTGTATGGTTGGGGATTGTATTCTAAAATATTCTTATGGCCAAATTTCCTTCGTGAATCTTCATAGTTTCTTTTCTTTTCATCAAATATTGTTTTGCTTGACGAATTTTTGATAGCCTGTGTTCTATTCCTTTGTGAATGTGCTTGATTATTATCAAGTACTTTCACAAATCATGATCCTAGTATCTGTTTATTGGTATGGTTATACTTGGACATTATTTCTGTTTTTTCATTTAGCAATTTCTTTTTGTCTGGGAATAACATAAGAGCCAATTTTTTCTCCTAGTATAATCTGCGTATTTTACCACAACCAGGATTGTACGAGTGTCATACACGGAGAGAAGGATCTATATGATCAGTGATTTGTAAAGCTTGGACTGGTGCGGAAGCTGATTTTTCCCTTCCATTTCCTTTCCGGTCGGGCCATCACTACTATACCCGTGGCGAAACGTGTGTGGATTTCTCCTTTAACTGGTTCCAGCTTTTGACAGGGTTGCTTCTAAGTATTTAAAGCTGGATGTTTCCTCCAGTGGTTCGCCATCTATGTTGACACTTTCAAGACATGGCTTACTAGGCAGAATATTTTCCCGCAATAGGTTGCCATTTCTTTATGAGGTAAATCGGTTGTCAACTAAAGCTATGGAACACAATATGTTCTGATATTCAGCCCATAACTGGAGGGAGAAGAGATGGATTAACGCTTTTCCCAAGGGCGTTTGCGCGTAAGTGAATGCAACCAATTCAACTGGAATTCGAACTCAGATATTTTTCCGAAAAGATTACAAATGATTATCCATTACGCCACAATGCAAATTCGAACTTACAGCACCTGGTTTTTCCAAACTGTTACCCATCTAGGTACTGACAAGACTTGACGTTGCTTAACTTCGATGATCATACGGGAACTGGTTTTTGAATGCGGCATGGCAATAGGCAAGCTTAGAACGCCCGATCAGTCAGTTAAGTGCCATATGTGATACACGCCTTGAGCGATCATATCTTGAAAGAGACATGACTGACTGGGCAGAATATTGTTTCGCAGTAGGTTTCCATTGCTTTCTTCGGTAGAATGGTTTCCAGCCAAGGCTATAGAACCCAATCTGTCCTGTTATTCAACCCATAACTAGAGGGAAGAGACGGATTAATACCTTTCCCAAGGGGATTTGTGGGTAAGTGAATGCAATGAATTCAACTGGAATTCGAACTCAGTACCCCGATATGCGTTCTAAAACAATCAGAAACTCCGAATCTGCGCGAAAAGTACAGGCAATTATGGATAAGAACCGCAAAGTCAATTCACACAATTTATTCGGATTTCGTGTATCAGAGTGCGTTTGATTTTTTATATCTCCTCCTAAAAGATCTATGTAAATGTTAAAATACTTAATAGTAATCATAATAATAATGATCTCATTCTAAGGAAACAGTCGATCTTAATTTACTAAGCAAGCCATTCTACTTTCGGTTAAAATGTTTCTATTAAAATAACTTTTCAAGAAAATATATTTCTCAAGTCCAGTAACTGTTATTGCTCTTTCCAGTATTAATGAGGGCTTCCTCTGTTTCTTTTGTTTTAAGCATAGGGGGACGTCAGCGTCTTGATTATTTTTGTTTAAATTATGTGATAATCATTTGAGTTGTTGTCGTTTGAAGTCCTCAAATGATGTGATCTTTGTTATTTTTTGTTATATCTCGTACTTGTAAATGCGACAACTTACTGCATAACAGTCCTGCATGATCAGCTGAAATTATAATGTCGTATTCTGAAAGATTCTTCGTAAAAATTAAGCAAATTGTTTTCTACATAGGCGCCTCATATCCCGAATAAAAGTTATTCAACTCAATTTATTTTTATTAGATGACTCCTTTTTTCTGCCCGCCATTGTACTAGAACCACCTCCCGATATATGAGATGGATTCTGGTTTCCCCATTCTCCAATGATGCTCTCTGTAAATTAAAAATAACAACACCAAGTATACAAAGGTGAGATTCAACTGTCCGGATAATAATCAATGAATTTTCTCAAACTTATTTCATGGATAAATTTACTCTAAACACATTTAGCCTCTAGTATTTGGTGGACAGACCAAATATGATTTTACGACTGGAATACCAAATTTACTTCTGTTTTTCGTTTATTTTAATTTGCAAAAAAAAAAAAAATAGTCTATCCCTGTCATTTTCTCGATTTCTTTTTCGCTGCTTTATAATACAGCGGAGCGGTCTCTAGTAATTGTATTTTGCCTGCAAATACAAATGGGGCTTAACTAAAAGCCATTTTCAAGTCCTTCCTGTTATAAAATTAGGCAAAATTATTTGACCATAAATTTGATTTTATTCTTTGCATCCAATTGGTCAAAGTATCCTCACTAGACGCCATCTTGCCTTTTCGCCATTGAGTTCGTTCTTCTTCTTTTGTATCTATTGTTTTATGATCATTTATACAGACATATTTCTCTTTTCACTTTTTATTGTATTCCCAGATTCGCTATATTTTTTTAGTTCTGTCAATCTATCTTTTTTCTTTAGCTTTTCCATGTTTCATTCAAGATCTTTCTCTCTTTCTCTTTGATTTTGTTCTTTTTTTTTCTAATATTTTGTGAAATCACTTGCTTTTTATGCCATTTTTTAGTTGATTTTTGCATGATTTCATTTCATTCTAATATTATGTTTTTCCAGTTTTTGTATATCTGAGCAAAACTTACGCAAATATAAACAATGTAGAACTGTCGGGAGTTATAAACAAGCCATTTGCGATATTCATTTTATGTCTACACATAAAACAAATTTTACGATGTTTATCTTATTTAATTACTTTTTGTTCAAAACTAAACTTCTTACTCTCCGAATTTATAAGAAGTATCCTCTTTCCCATTGTTTCTGAACATAAAACAAGAAAGAAATCAAGGGAAACATTGTTGGAGATATATGACCTCCTGAATTAAAGGTTGGTTATATTATATAAGGAAGCTGGGAGTTCAATCCCTGCATCTGGAAGGGATGAAAAATATCCAGTACCTCTGATACAGAAAAAGAAAAAAAAAACGACACAAATATGAATCAGATTGTTGAGGTATAACTGATATGGAACATGCGCGTACAAATGTAATCAGAAATAAGAACTATACGTTTTTTAATCAGTTCACATCCAAACAAAGCAATAAAGCCACAAAGACATAAGTGGATAGTGAGTGTGAGAAAATATGAACAAAAGAAGAACATTATTAAGGAGAGAGAACAATAAAATAAAATGAATTAAGAAGACAAGAAATTTACCGATTGACATTGCTTTTAAACTCTTGAAGTTGACTGCAAAGTAAGAAACCATGAAGAGAGTTAAATGAGTGAAAAATACGAAAGTGTTAGTGTAGAACTTGTGGTTACATCTAGCCATTTTAGCTGTAAACTGACGAGACCATACCGCCAAACTGGTACTGCGCTTAAATTCGTGAAGTCGAGGTACCAAAGAGAAAAATTCATCAGAACAATAACTGAAAATAATTATAGAAAAAGTACTGAGGAGCTATCTAACGGTGATGAGAAAATAGATGCCAGAGGTGGACTAACAACATTACAGATTCGTCTAAGTATTTTATCAAGAATAACCAAATGGCAACCTCTGGCAGTAGATGTACCTGTAAGAATCAATGAATAGATGAATCAGTCAGTTAGTATTCGAACTCGGCTCAACCGATTTTCCATTCCGAGCCAATATCCATTACACCACAAAATGCGGAGATAAATAACAGAGGTTTCAGTCGAACGAGTCATTTTTCCTACCAGCTATATTTTAGGAGTTTCAGATGCTGACTAAACATTTTTTGATATAATTTCATTAGCTAGTAACGTAACTTGTGAGATCAGAGAATTAAACTTTTGTCGTAGATTTTAATAATTTTTACCAGTGACATTGGAAGTAAGCCTTTGCTAACAGTTCTTTTCTTCATAGCCTGTTATATTCAAATATAGTTTATGAATTACTTTTCACATGTCAGTATTAAACTTTCATTTGTTATCCCGGTTCTGTGCACAATTGTTTATCATAGGCTTGAAAGTCATTGAAATTACAACAACTTTTGTTATAAAAGTATTTCATGTTCCAATCAAATTAAGCGGGGAGCGTTGTTCACGGGACTGAATGAAGGAAACTCAAACATTAGAGAAGAAAATTGTAATTGATGGCTAATGAACTTCGCAATTTCTAAAATATCACTTTTCCAAATAATTTTTTCAGCCAATCACTAATTTTCATTAAAAGTCAAGAAGAAAGAGAATTCCTTCATACTTTATAGATATACAGAACCATTGTATAAGAATCAGAATCTTTGACGGAACTCGGTGCCGAGTATTGATGTGGTTATCGACATTTTCTTCTGTGTGAAATGTGTTCTATATTGGATCTGAAGAGATGTCTGCTGTCACCACATGGTAGGTAGAAAAAAGGGATGGAGTGCTCTGTTTTTTGTTTTGACTCTCCTCGCCTCTTCAATTTGTCTTTTGGAGTGTTTAAAAGATGTTGCTTTTTTTCGTAGCCTGCCCTTCTTCAATTGGTTCTCTCTGCAATTTCTGTTCTCAGCAGGTTGGTTTTAAGCTGATCCTTGAATCGGCGATGTGGGGCTCTACGTGAATTCTTTCCAGATGCAAACTCCGAGAAGAAGGTTTTGTTTCGGTAAGCGGATGTCTTGCATTCGAGTAATGTGCCGGTCCATCGAAGACGCTGACGAGACATGATGAATTTTTTTGGCTCTCTATTCCTTGCGCAAAGGAAAACTTCGTTGTTCGTTATGTACAAAATAAAAGAGACAATAGCTGTTGAATCCAGCAACTGACTTGCGATAGTTAAACAAAACTATTTTTGTTTGATTTTGTAAAGACTTTTAAGCATGATCGTCGGTTTACATATGATACGAGAGATCGAAATATTTTTCGAAAAGTATAGACAGTCCTGGGTATAACGATAAACTACACCCGGCAACAATTTCTGTAATCGGGAGATTAGAGGTTTTGAGAGGCGTAGAACAACAACTTAATTGCTGCTGTTCCCAGGTTCACTCTGATCCAAGGTTAGGGTCCCAACTATAGGCAAATAGTAACACCCAAAACAAAAACTAAACATTATTAAAACATGAAAATATATTTTATATTGTAAAACTACCACCAATACAAAAGTAGACTATTCGTTGCTTTCGTCTTCCTTTCAATATGTCCTCTGAGTATCAAATTTTTCAAGTCTTTTTTCCTTATTATGTGCTCTTTTAACTGTTTCTTCTTTATGATAAGTGTCGTTTTGTTTTCATTTTCTATAAAACCTCGTTGCTTTTCACATGTTTGGTCTATGGTATTCTCAGCATCCTTCTGTAGATCTTCATTTTTTCGCATCAAGTATGAAGACATTCACTGAAATATAGGAGGATTGATATTACATACTCTTTGTTCTTATTACCACATTTTGGCTGTATTCTCCTCCGAGCATCTTCAGGTGTTCGTCGATCTGGGTAAATAGAGAAATTCGAATTGGACCCTTTATTTAATTTTGTAGTTGTACATTGTTCCGTTATCCATATCTAGGGTCGATATTATCTTCTTTTATTTAGAATGCTTCAGTTATTGGTTCCGGGATCGGCAAAGTCCTGAAGAAAACAGGCGGGTATAACGGCTGAAAGGTTGTGATAATAACAAAGTCAAAGACAATAGCTTGAAAATAATGTAAATGGGGATAACTGTTATTCTTCAAACATGGCGGACTGGTGATACAGAATTACAATCAATGAACTGTACCAAATAACTGAAACCACATCAATTGAAGACTTTCACAAGCAGCTACAACAAAAATCGATAAAGATAGTAACTATTTGTCACTACTTTAAACAAGGCTTACGGCTACATCACGTTGGAACACCGGCTCCGATGCGATTACCGAAGTTAAGCAATCAAATTAAGCGGGGAGCGTTGTTCACGGGACTGAATGAAGGAAACTCAAACATTAGAGAAGAAAATTGTAATTGATGGCTAATGAACTTCGCAATTTCTAAAATATCACTTTTCCAAATAATTTTTTTCAGCCAATCACTAATTTTCATTAAAAGTCAAGAAGAAAGAGAATTCCTTCATACTTTATAGATATACAGAACCATTGTATAAGAATCAGAATCTTTGACGGAACTCGGTGCCGAGTATTGATGTGGTTATCGACATTTTCTTCTGTGTGAAATGTGTTCTATATTGGATCTGAAGAGATGTCTGCTGTCACCACATGGTAGGTAGAAAAAAGGGATGGAGTGCTCTGTTTTTTGTTTTGACTCTCCTCGCCTCTTCAATTTGTCTTTTGGAGTGTTTAAAAGATGTTGCTTTTTTTCGTAGCCTGCCCTTCTTCAATTGGTTCTTTCTGCAATTTCTGGTCAATATCAAGATGGGTGAAAGATTAGAATGCCAGGTACTGTAAGCTTTAATGTACGGGTGGTGTAATGGATAATGGCTCGGAATTGTTACTAAGAGAGGCAAGTTCCAATTTCGTTCGAGTTTGTTACATTCAGTTACGCGCAAATACGTTTTGCTACGGTAGAAATCCTCCACTTCTCCTCCCAGCTATGGGTTAATTCTTAAGACTTGTATCCGTAAATCATTATCATCTCAAACCGTCTTACAATGTAAAGATATTTTCCGCCTTTAAATAATCAGCAAAGAGTTGATATATCGTAAGAACAGAGCAATCAACACTTCAAACAAATGCTTCAGAAAACAAATAGAGGAAAGAATAATACAACTTACTGGACTGCAAGCAAAATGCTGTAGTAATAGAAACAAAGAATACATAATATTAGTTGTATTATATGGTAGTGAATGTTAGACAATCTCCTCACAGATGACAAGTCTTGAGCAAACGGAAATGAGGGCCTACAGAAGGATGTTGAGAATACTATAAACAAAACATGCGAGGAACAATTGTTTTAAGGGAAGGTTTTTATAGATAATAACCAAAGAGGGGCTGGCTACACGGTCAATGAATGTCGAATATTCTTTTATAAAAACACGGCTAATATGATTGAAGTATGCTTTCGAGAAACTGGAAGTTTTTAGTCTTGAACCTGTACTCTGGCGATAAATTTAGTCGTCGTCAACACCATCATCATAAAGAAAGCGATTAGCAAAGACGAAATTCAATTCTTGATAAAACCAGCAACAACAACAACAACAACGATTATATAACAAAATCATAAGAAGTATTGCATCATCAGTTATATGTCTGTAGTTTTCATAATTTTAACTGGCCGTGTTCAACTATTCTCCAAATAACATGTGGCAGATTATACAGCGTTACATGGAGACAAGTTCCCATAAATATCTTTTCGAAAATGTGTATTCTTAACCTTCTTAAAGGAATCACTGTGAAGTGAGTAGCTCACTGATTCCATTTTCAATGTCCTTAAAATTTAGCCTAATTCTTTACTCCTCGCTATCAACAAGAATAGTTTTATCCACATTATCATTATAGTATTTTGGGCTTATATTTATCGTCGGAAATCGATTTGCTCTATTGACTAATAGCTCTATATAAAGAACATCCATTCGATCTCACGCAAAAGGCTCGTGAAAAGCCAAACGATTCTCCATTCGAAATCAAAATCAAACTTTCCCGTCTACTGCACATCGGTGTTTAAATCTGACTACACGTCCCAAAATGTTTCCGGCATAAAGCCGTTTTAAATTCTCTTTCTTTTCTCTATTTTCATCTTTCTTTAGATTTTAAATCTTTTCTTAAAATTGTTTTTTTACCTTATCACCAAACGCCACTCACGCCTTTTTTTGTTTAACCTTTTTCTTTATTGAACTTATTCTTTTTCTTGTCGATCTTCTCTCTTTTCTTACCATCTTAGAAAATTTCAGTCAATGTTTTTCCTTTTTTACTGCTAGCCTAACTCATTATTCTTCTCACCCCGGTTCTCTCAATGTTGTATATATTATAATCTACTGGCCTATTCTTGCAGCCAATTATCAATAGCGCTACCGACACTGATTTTCAGCATTTCACATTAATACACTTCTATTATTCAGCTTTCAATTCTGCCTATCGCTTTCACGTAACACTTCGAAATCATTTGCATTATACTCTCTAAAAATGTTATTTTCTTCCTTTTTTATTTTTGTCTAATTTTCCATCATTTCTTTTGTGGTCGCAATCTACATTTGAATATTTCTCTTTCTCACACTTCTATAGTTATTGGATCTCCATAACTTCTTTTTCTTTGTAGTTCTTAATGTTTCTCTTTTTACTATCCCTCTTGCTTTGGACCAAATGACGTTAAACCCCTCAGTAAAGCAACATGAAGCCTGTTAAGCACCTAGATGGGTGACCGATTGAGAATACCAGGTACTTTCAGCTTGGATGTGCGAGTGGTGTAAATGGATAATTGCTCTTCAGGGAAAAGAGCTCCAATTCTCGTTCCGTTTTTTAAATTTACTGAAAATACCTTTGGGGAAGGTATGAATCTATCTTTTATCCTCCCAACTATGGAGTAATTAGCAATACTTGTAGCTCTAAATAATTGCCTTCCCACCAAACGTTCTTACAATTTAAAAATATTTTCTGAATACAAGTAAACTGGAAAGCGTTGATAAGCCGTAAAAAACGAACCAATCAATCAATCAATCAATCAATCAATCCTCGTTTTGCAATTTGTTCACATAAACTCGTCAAGTAGTTAACCCACTACCCCTTTCTCTTCTTGCCTTTGATATCGCTTGTGAGTATCGGTATTTCTAAAACTTTCTTCCACAAACTATCCTAGAAATGTAAGTTGTCTTTTTTCTGATTCTAGGAACGTGTCGTGTTTGCTGCCATTTCCTTAAAACTTTCTTATTATTCCTATAATGTCTTCATTGTATTCGTAGGATTCCTCCGTAGACCCATCTCCCTGTGGCTTCACATGTACTTTTTAAAGAAGGATATAACCGTGAATGGGAGCAACCCTTAAGAGAAGAAACACTCTGATTTTAAACTAGCCTGAAGAGAGTTTGCTTCGTCACACTATCTTGCAAAAGACACACCACTTCTACTACGGCTCCAGTGCGTGTGATGCCCTAATTGCCCAAAGGGATTACGGCATTCGTGACCGTAAGACTCCAAACTTTTAGCTTACGCCTAGAATTGCGAAGAGTACTGAAGAATGTACTAGTTTGGCATCTAGGTCACCCAGATACCGTACCTTTGTTTTCGTTCGTGCCTTTTTAACCTCTTTAAAAATTTGAGCTACGTTGTGGTGCAATAGATATCGTTTCGGAATGAGAAAGCGGACAGCCGAGTTGAAATTCTAGTTTAATTGGTTGCATTCGCTTACGCACAAATATCCTTGGGAAAAATATGACTCCATTATTCTTCCTTCATCTATGAGTTGAATAGCAATACAATGGGTTCTATAGACTTGGTTGGCATCCAATCTATCACAGATAGAAATAGCAATCTACTTCGGGAAAGTCTTTTTCCTAGTCAATCATGTCTCGAAAGACAAGCGTGTATCACATACAGCACTTAGCTGCTGCTAATAGTGCAATCATCCATTTTTGCGTAAAAGGTCGATCATAAATATCGATCATAAATGTCGATCATAAATATCGATCATAAATAGCACAATAATCGAGGCTATATTGTTTTCGAAAAGTAAACTTTTAATGGTTTTCTTATTTCTTCTAATCTAAATATGTACGTGTCACATATTTATTCATTTGTTACTATAATACAAAAACAGTTTAAGCTCTGTACCTGCTTGAGTTTAGATGGTATAAATTCAGTCTTCATTGGTTTTCATTTTTACGTCCAACAAATTCCTTAAAACGTCTTTGTTACTCACATGTTCATTTCATAATGCCTTTTTTGCCTCGAGCATTTTCTTCGTCTGTGAAGAAACTGTCCCACATTCACGGCCATATAGAAAGTTTGATACATATGAGTTCAACTCTATTTACTTACTTCAAAATGGCATTTTCCTTTTTCTTAATAATTTGCTCGTTTTCGGATGGCATATTTGTCTATTCCAGTGAAATTTACTGACATGTTGCTAGTCCTATTTCTAATAATATTTCTCATAGAGGCTTCAGTCTCTGATTTTGACATCTCTGATTAGTAGTTTGCCTGTTGCATATTTTCCTCATACTGGCAAATATACATACTTACAATTGATGTGTACACCTGTCTTGCTTTATATTAATAATTCGTCTAGGCGAACGTGTAGTTGTTTTATTTTTACGTGTCAACAGTATCATCTGCGTATCTTAACACATCACTCAATAAATCCCAGGCCTAACTAATAAAATAATAACTTTTCGGCAAAATTAATCAACATAGTCTCCTTTTAGAGTGATACACTGATTCCAAATCTTCTCTAACAATTCGATGCCTTTCTGTAGAACGCATTGTCTTTAGCCTCAAACTACGCCTCAGTTTTCGATATCACTTCTTCATTGGAGCCAAATTATTTTCCCTGGAGCATTCTTTTGAGGTCTGCAAACAGCCAGTAGTCACCGGGGGCCAGATCTGGAGAATAAGATGGATGTGGAAGCAATTCAAAGTGCAATTTGTGTACTTTTATATCGTTGCCATTGACTTGTGACACGGTGCGTTGTATTGATGAAATATTATATTTACTTCTTCATCTGTGATCGGTTTTTGGCGATGTCTTCCTTCAAACGCACCAATAGTGCTATATAATATTCGCTATAGATGGTGCTTTATTTCTCAAGGTAATCGATGAAAAAAATACGGAGACTGAAACCTTGTCTGCTGATGTTTGCGTCTTTGGTCGTTTGGGACGGATTTCATTTGCTGCTGTCCCCTCAGCTAACTGCCGAATTTACTCCGGAGTGAAGTGGTAGATTCATGTTTCATTTATTGTCACATATTTATGCAAAAACTTATTGCTGCGTTGAAACCGTTTCAAACAACGCTGAAACGTTGACGCGTTTTTGATTTTGATTGACTGAGCAAATGCGACAGCTATTTTGAACACAGATATCTCGTTGACAAATATTCATGCAAAATGATGAATACACTCCCTTCTGATATGTTACATCCCTTTCCTATTTCACGCAACTTCAATTTACGATCGGCCAAAATGAGTTTGTGGATTTTTGGTGTTTTCCGGGACAACTACCAATTTTAGACGACCTGAGAGTTCAACATCATTTGTGACTACTGCGTTTAAAGTCAGCATAACCACTCTTAACCGTTGTTTTTGAAGAAGCAGAATACGAATAACACTTATCAAGATATTGCTTTCCCTGAGCAATACTTTTCCAATCAGAAAGCAATGCTTTATCAACACACAAAATTCAGGTTTTTCCATTGTTTTGAAAATTTGCAACCGTAGTTTCACTTAAACGACTAATTTGAAAACTATTAATCCAACTGAACCCAAGTTTTCTCACATGCCATTTGATGGTTAGTACTTCATGAAAATCATATGGATTTTTTTTATTAGTGGTGCTATCTATATGTCAGGTCCGGGACCTATTGAGTGATGTGTTATCCTGTCAATATTGTGCCTAGTGATAGTAAATCCTGATACGGTCTCCAGATTCTTTACGATGGCCTAAAATTCTATAAAAATGAATCTCCGTTATCCAAATTTTTAACTCTGGGTGACAAAAACTAAATTATTCCTTATTCTTCCTTCTTATATCAACGTTTTCCCTTTACTAGGAACTATTATATTTAACACCTATCCACCGCAGATTTCTGTTGCATTATATAATTTGAAGTTGAAAAAACCCCTGATTTTTTGCGGTCATATCTAAAACACTCCCCTAAATTGCGATGAAAGTAAATCTAGATAAAAATTAGAGTGGAGCTTCGAAGGCGACAATTTTCGAAGTTGACAATTTTCCGGCAACTTCCGCAGCAGATGTAATGATCTGTATTTCTTTGGATCTTGTCGGTATGGCCAAAAGGGTGAGGTATATAGCCTGGCCAGCGCTCTGACTCTATATACCATCGCTATTCTAGAAATAAAATCTATGAAGTCAAACCACCTGTATACATTGATCTGGGTAACCTACAGAGAAGTCCGAAATTAACACTTTCTTTAATCTACAGGGGAGGATAGACACTTTTCGTTTCACTGTCCATGTATATTTATTTTTATTACAGTTCAGTTGTTGCTCAACTTTTCAATTGAGTCCAAATACACACTGCCTGATCTAGGAATTGAACACACAATCACTATATCACCAAATTTACGAACCAGTACTTTAATACCACAAGGCAATTTTCTTGATTTTCTATCTGCAACTTTGGTTATTTTCTTTAAGGATGTATTGGACATGTACAGAGATTCTTCGTTGCTGACTGCAGCAGTTACTCGAATTAAAGAAAGAAAACGAAAAAAGCTGAGTGCAGGAAATTAAATGTATATTCCACAAGTACAATACAGAAAAGAGTGACAGATATAATTCAATATTTGACTGACATGATTGCATACTGCGTAACGCAAGACTTGTAGTTTAAAGTGGATGTTCGATTAGTCAGTATCCATGTCTTAACCCTTTATTGACTGACCGGTTATTCAGTCAACGACACTTATTAGATTTGTCCGGTACTGTTATTCTATGTATACAGGGCTCGATCTTGATACATTCATGTTGATTCAAGCGATGGACACTTGCATAAAATGGCCAGGTAAACACAAAGAGTTTGAAATCACTCTGTATGTTCAATATTATGGGGTTCATTTAAGGAAATCTAGTCCAGTAGTAATTCAGTAGGATTTGATATACACAGATGCCTGTATCGAATTTAATGACAATTAACAAATTTGTTCTTAGAAATCTTGATTTGTGGTAAGCTAAATATATACTACTCTACCCATAAGACAAACTAAAGTAGGCTTTGCTTCTTCAATTCTATGCGGTTCTTTCAAGGAAATCGAGTCCAGGTGATTTTAGCAGGATGTGGTATACGCTAATGTATATCCGACGTCTGAATGGATTTTAATGACAAATAGCATCCTTTGTTCGAAGAAGAGTTGATCTGTAGTAAGCTTAATATATACTGGACTTAACATAAGACATAAAACGTAAGCTTCGTATCTTCAATTCTATGTGTTAACTTTTAAGAATATCTAGTAAAGTACTTAATCTGTAGTATATCAGACGTATGAATCGAATTAAATCACAATTAGCAACTTTTGTACTCAGAAGACTTGATCTGTGGTAAGCTGAATATATACTGGGCTCAAAATGAGACATTACATAAGTATGATTTTTATCTACGGTTATATGTGTATTTTTTTTTAAGGATATCTAGTCCAGCAATTATTCAGTTTGATGTTATATACACGAGGATATATCAGATAACTGATTCGCATTTAATGAAATTAGCAACCATTTTTCTAAGAATACTTGATCGGTGACAAGCTAAATATATACTGGGCAAGACACCAGACATACCAAAGTAGTTTTTGTATCTTCATTTCTATGTGGGTTTTTAAGGATATCTAGTCTAGTAGTTATTCAGTAGGATGTTATATACGCCAGGGTATATCAGAATTCTGAATCCAATTTACTGACTAATAGCAAAATTTGTTTTAAGAGATTTTGATGTGGCGTAAGCTGAATATAAGGCATAACTAACTAGTAATTGTATTTAAAATTCTATGTGATACTTTTATGGATATGTAGTCAGATAGTTATTCAGTAGAATGTGATATACGCCAAGGTATATCAGATTTCAGAATCGAATTTAATGAAAATTATCAATTTTTGTCCTAAGTAGACTTGATCTCTGGTAAGCTAAGTATATATTGGGCCCAACAAAAGACATACAAAGCAGGTTTTGCATTTTCAATTCTATCTTATTCATTTAAGGAAATATAGTCCAGTAGTTATTCAGAAGGATGTGATATACGCCAGGGTTTATCAGACGTCAGAATCAAATTAAATGATAATGAGCAACATTTAACTGAAGAAGGCTTGATCTGCAGTAAGCTTAATAAATAATACACCCAGCATAAGGAAGTAGGCTTTGTATATTCAATTCTATGTGATATTTTAAGGATAACTAGTCCAGTGAGTATAATGTGATATACGCTAGAATATACCAAACGTCTGAATGTAGTTTAATGACAATTAGTGACTTTTATTCTAAACAGAATTGATCATTGGTAAGCTGAATACATAGTGGGCTCACTGTAAGACAAAGTAGATATTGTATCTTCAATTCTATAGGTTTTTAAGGAAATTTAGTCTAGATGATATTCAGTAGGATGTGATATACGCGAGGGTATATCAGATGTGTGAATCCAAGTTAATGATAGTTAGCAACCTTAGTTGCAAGAAGACCTGATCTGTGGTAATCTGAATATATAACGGGTCCAATTTAAGATATAACAAAGTAGGCTTTGTATCTTTAAGTCTATGTGTTTCTTTTAAGGATATCTAGTCTATTAATTATTCGGTAGAATGTGATATATGCCAGGGTATATCAGATGCTTAATTGAATTTAATGACAGCAGCACTTGTTTTAATAAATCTTGATCTTTAGTAAACTGGATATATACAGGGCTCACAATAATACATAGGAATGTCGGTTCATATCCTCAGTCCTAATTTTTTTTTTATAAAATTTATTCCAGTAGTTATTTAGTAGGATGTGATATCCGCTAATGTATTTCTGATTTCTGAAAATCTTGTCCGGTATTTATACAGTGAAAGGCTATACACACCAGGGTATATCAGTCGACTGAAGCGTTTTTAATGACAATTTGCAAATATTGTTCTAAAAACTCTTGAAATGTGGTAAGCTTAACATATTTTGGGGTCACCACAAGACATACAAAAGTAGTCTATGTATCTTCGATTCTATATGGTTCTATTGAGGAGAAATTATTCAGTGGTATATGATATACGCCAGGAGATATCAGTCGTTTGAACAATTACCAAATGTTCTGTTAAGAAGACTTGATCTGTTGTAAGCTGAATACATAATGGGCCCAACATAAGACGCAACAACGTAGGCGTTGTATTTTCAAATTTACGTGTTATTTTTAACGATATGTAGTCCAGTAATGATTGAGCAGAATGATATACGCCAGGGAATATATCGAAATTAATGACAATATCTAACCTTTGTTCTAACAAGACTTGATCCGTGGCAAACTGAATATAAACTGGGCCCAACCTAAAACATAATAAAGTAGGCTTTTTATCTTCAAATTTATGTGGTTCTTTTAAAGATAACTAGTCCACTAATTATTCAGTGGTATGTTAGAGACCAGGATATATGAAACGTATAAATCGAACTTAATGACAATTACCATCCTTTGTTCTAAGAAGACTTGATCTGTGGTAAGCTTAATATATACTGGAGCTAGCATGGGATATAACCTTTAAGCATTGTATTTTCA
This sequence comes from Ascarosepion bandense, assembly GCA_037127315.1. Taxonomy (NCBI): domain Eukaryota; kingdom Metazoa; phylum Mollusca; class Cephalopoda; order Sepiida; family Sepiidae; genus Ascarosepion; species Ascarosepion bandense. The sequence goes on from JBBBDQ010000316.1 coordinate 4,770,935, forward strand.
ATTCTGTTTGTTTTTTTAAGGAAATCTAGTCGAGTAATTATTCAGTAGGATGTGATAAGATAAGAATATTTAGTCTAGTAGTTATTCACTAGGGTGATATATATATATCAGGGAATATCAGACATTTGAATGGAATTTGATGACAATTAGCAGCTTTTTTTTTCTAAGAAGGCTTGAACTTTAGTAAGCTGAATATATACTGGGATCACAATAAGACATACGAAATTAGCCATTGTATTTTCAATTCTATATATATTTTTGAGGAACTTTAGTCCAGTAATTATTTAGTAGGATGTAATATCTGCCAGGGTATGTCAGACATCTGAATCGAGTTTAATGACAATTATCAACGTTTGTTCTTGAATTTCATATGGTTCTTTTAAGGAAATCTAATCTAGTAGTTATTCAGTAGAATATGATATATGCCAGGGGAACTCAAACGTCTGAATCGAATTTAATGACAATTAGCAAAGTTTGTCTTAAGAAGACTTGACCTGTGGTCAGCTGTATATCAGTCAGTTAAGTGCCATACATGAAACACGCTTGGGCGATCATATCTCGAAAGAGACATGACTGACTGGGCAGAAGATTATCCCGCAGTAGGTTGCCATGGCTTTCTTCGGTAGACTGGTTGCCAGCCAAGGCTATAAAACCCAATCTGTCCTATTATTTAACTCACAACTGGAAGGAAGAGATGGATTAATACTTTTCCCAAGGGTATTTGCGCGTAAGTGAATACAATGAATTCAACTGGAATTCGAACTAGGCTCCCCGATTTCTCGTTCCGAGCCGATATCCACTGCACTACAACGCACATCCTGAAGCTGAATATACTGGGAATATTAGAGGTCTGAATCGAATTTATTGAAAATAAGCAACTTTTGTTTTACGAAAACTTGCTCTGCAGTAAACTGAATATATACTGGGCCCAACATAAGTCTTAACAAAGTAGCCCTATTATCTTCAATTCTGTGTGGTTCTTTTAAGAACATCTAAGCTAGTAATTATTTAGTAGGTTGTGATATACGCCTGGGTATAATATTGATGACACAAAGCCTACTTTGTTGTGTTCTCTGGTGAGCCAAGTATATATTCAGTTTACCACAGATCAAGTCTTCTTAGAACAAAGATTGCTAATTGTCATTAAATTCGATTCAGACATATGGTATACTCCGGCAGACATCACATCCTACTGAGTAATTACTAGACTAGATAAGCCAGTGTATATCAGACGTCTGAATCGAATTTAATGAAAGTTAGGAACTTTTGTTCTCAGAAGACTTGATCTGTTGTAAGCTGAATATATACTCGGCACAACATGAGATATCAAATGTAGATATTTTATTTTCAATTCTATTAAAGGATATCTAGTCCAGAAGTTTTTTTAGTAGGATGTGATATACATCAGGGTACATCAGCCAGCTGAAGCGAATTTTATGACAATTAGCGATCTTTGTTCTAAGAAGACTTGATCTGTAATAAACTGAATACATAATTTGCCAAACATAAGACATAACAAAATAGTCTTTTTATTTTCAAATTTATGTCGTAATTTTTAAGGAAATCTAGTCTAGTAATTATTCAATAAGATGTGATATACTCCAGAGTATACCAGACGTTTGAATCGAATTTAATGACAATTATCAGCCTTTGTTCTAAAAATGTTTCATCTGTGGTAAGCTGAATATATAGTAAGTTGACCATAAGAAATGCTAAAGTAGCTTTGTATCTTTAAATTTTATATGGTTCCTTTAAGAAAATTTAATCCAGTATTTATTCTGTCAGATATGCGCCAGGGTATATCAGACTTATGGATTGAATTTAATCACAGTTAGCATTTTTTTAAGATGTCTTGATCTGTAATAAGCTTAATCTATACTGGGCCCAACATAATAACAAAGTATTTTTTTTTCAGTTACATGGGGTTCTTTTAAGGAAATCTAGACCTGTATTTATTCAGTAGGATGGGATATACTCCAGGGTGTATCCGACGTCTGAATCGATTTAATGGCAATTATCAACCTTTGTCTTAGAAGACTTGATCTGTTGTAAGCCCAGTATATACTGGTCTCAACATAAAGCATACTAATATAGATTTTTACCTTGTATTCTATGTGGTTCTTTTAAAGATAACTAGGCCAGTAGTTATTCAGTAGAATGTGATATACGCCAGGGTATATGTGGCATCTGAATCGAATTTAATGACAATTAGTAACATTTGTGGTAAGAAGACTTGATTTGTGATAAGCTGAATATAGACTGGATTCACACTGAGGAAAGTGGACTTCGAAATTTTAACCCTCACAGAACAGATTGAAAGCAAGGTGGACAGAGGAAAACTGCACATAACTTACAGTAGTTACATTGTTCGGGTTGTTTTCCTCGTCTTTATTTACATATTTCCGACGTTTCGACTGTTGCACGCTCTGGACTTCTTCAGGTACCAAGAACTTTGAAACGAACCCTTTATTTCAATCACTGTGGTATATTTATTCTTATTCCATGTGCGATGTTATTTTCGGATGCGATGTTGTTGTCCCTTTTTAACTTAACTCCCTAAATTATTTTTCACAAATACTGCAGCCAGGTATTGAATTCACAACACTTTTGGTGAAGTCACTGGAACTAACTAACGCTTATATTCACTAGGCCATGTATTCTCGAGGACAGTGAGTATGAATTTGAAACGTCGTAAACAGGGAAATGAAAATTAGGACAATAGTCCGAACAATGTAAATAATATTCTATATTTATTCAATAATAATTCAATTGTATCAATCGTGTACTCTCTTTGCATTCGTAAATTTGAGGTATCATCATAAAAATTACCGTAAACATATTCATAAACTATGTAAAGAGAAGGTATGTTACGGCGTTCGGAAAGTGATTCCAGGTGATACCCAATAACGTTGACGATTCTTCTGAATAGTCTGTTGACAAATAACAGAAGCACCAGACCAGGTGTGACAGCAATTTATGATGCTTGGGTGAAGATAGATTCTGACGAGAAAAATTGTTTCACGAAACAGTGAACTGAATTTTCTTGGTAGCAGATTTAGCAATCGATTTAATATAATAATTTTACTTCATGTCAGTAACAATCTTGAGACAAAGAGAGAGCAGTTAGTTCCCCTCTTGTAGATTAAAATCAGCCATGGAGATGAAAGGCAAAAACTTCTTTAAGATGATAAATAGAAAGCAGTTCCGTTATAAAGGTGTTAAAATTAATAAACCATTTTTACCCCAGTTCACAACAGAATGTAGGTCATTTTCATAATCAGCTGCCAGTTTGAACTTGCAGACATATCATTCCTGGTGCAAACAACTTTAAAGTAATGAGTCAAACAATTTATTGCAGATTGTAAACATGACATTTTTTATTTCATTGCGACAGAAAAAAAAACTTGTAATTGATGAGCAAAATCTATTTAAGAAAACAATTGCGAATATTCCGAAAAACTTTACTCAGTAATAGCAGAAAAAGTATTGATTATTGTGATTTATGTGAAGCTTAAACAAAACACGTGAATAGTATAGCTAATAAATCTGCCTTCTGCCAGAACCTCACTAATTTAATGCAAAAATCATATGATTTACTTTTTGTTAGAAAATTTGTAAAATTGCTAGAATGCTAGAAAATCTTTCATAGATTTAATTCCAAATCAGATATGTACATTTTGAAATGAATAAATATGATTCTTAGAATAATCGTTTCTAGTTACGGTGCAATATCCAAAACAATATTTTAATCGGTATCACGCAAAGCAAGTCAGCAAAGCCGCTAAGATAAAGCGGTTACAGAGTGTGAAAGATTTAGGACAAGAAACATTAATAATGATCGGGAATAGTAAAGTGTAATCAGGAAAAGAGTAGATAGCTATTGATATTGCATTTAAATTTTTGCAGATTAAAGTTTGTAAAAAAGCATTGTAGGAAGAGAGTTCTATCAGCAGAAGTGCAAGAAAAGAAACTCTTATCAGAGAAATGACGGCCATATTTAGCCAAATCAAATGTAAATTCATGAGATTTTGACGCCAGCCTAGTACTGCGCTTAAATTAAAAAAACGTCTGTGTAACATAGAGAAAAAATCTCATCTGAACAAGAACCATAAAACTATTTCTAGAAAAGATACAGAGAGGCAATCTTATGGCGGTCGGAAAGTTACTGAAGCCGAGCTGTCAGATCAGGAAAAGTAATGCAATATACTAATATACAATTTTATTTCAGTTTATTTCATATTTGTCACTTAAGACGTCAGTACGCATAAACATATCGATTATTCAATCATTTAGAACTACAATAAATCGTATCATGTCTTTACATCGGAAGTAATTACATCAAGTTACAGAATATTTATCTTATTGTTTTGCATCAACAAATTATATGTAATTGGTCATACTAATGTTCAAAAGATAATTAACTCGAAGGATAAAATAAACACATCAGCCCTCGATATTAGATTTTGATACCCCATTATGTCGTTATGAAGAGACGACCTATCTTGTCGAAACAGAATCTGATAATTTACCTAGATTTGCATTAGATAGCACTAGTACATATTTTACAAGCATGAGCTGATAAGTTAACCAAGAAAGGCGTTTAATCTTGATAGCAATGGACTCGTGCAAGCACATGTTTTATTTTCAATCTACACAAATGTACTCGATCAACTAAGCTGGCAACAAGTCTCCACACGTTTACTGTCAAATTATTTAAATGTAACAATCTCTTCTACTACAACTGTTTCTTTTCACGCACTTCCTGTTTGTGGAACTCATTTCCGTATACTTGCTTCCCTGATAGCTACATTCTCCAAAAGTTTAAGTGCAACATCAATTTCTATCTCTTATCTCCTTGACGCCAATCCTTTCTTGTCCTTTCCTCGACATCCCTATATCTTGTTCTCTCTTCTCACTCTACTCTCACGTAACTCTCTTCACAGCGATATTCCTATCCCTCACTTACCCATTCTCTAACACCCCATAAGATTTGTTCCTCTTACTATTCCCTCCCTACTTATATAAATTTTTCGCTGTCTTCTTATGTAGTCATTTGCGGACCAGCGGCTGTACTGCCTTGCTTGGGGAGAAACGATTAAAAAATTGATTTGCTTTATATGGGTTATCAGTTTTATGGTAGGTGATTTAAAATTAAACCCATAATTTATTTAAATGTTTTTTTGAAATAATAATCATTTACTGATACAAGTCTTACTAGTTAACCCATAGGTGGGGGCAGAAGAGGTGGATTCTTAAATTTTCTAAGGATATTAGTGCGTAAATGAATATAAAAGAGCCGACTAGAATTGGTACAACTCTTCAATTTTCAGTCCCGAGCCGTTCACTCACACATCCAAGCTGGTATTCACAAACGATCACCCACTAAGTTCAGACCAATTTCGATGTTGCTTAACTTTAAGGATCGTACGAGAGCCAATATTTTAACGTTGTCCGTCTGCCATACCACTTGGGCATCTAAGCTTACAGCAGCTGGTATTTTCAAAAGATCATTCATCTACATACTGACGTGACTCCACATTGCTTAACGTTGGCGATTGTACGAGAAACAATGTATCAGCGTGATATGGCTGTAAGCCATACCATCTGCATATCCAAGCTTACAGCACCTGGTCTTCTCTAGAGGTTATCCATCTACATACTGACCTGGCTCCACGTTGGTTAACTGAAGTGCTCGTACGAGAACCAATATTTTAGTATAATATAGTCATAATCTTAACAACCGCACATCCAAGCATACATCACCTACTTTTCCAAAAAAGTTATCCATCTACGTACTGACCTAACTGTGCGTTGACTAACGATAGTGATTGTACAGAAAACAATGTTTCAACGTGATATGACCGTAAGCCATATCATCTTCTCATCCAAGCTTACCACACCTTGCATTACCAAAAGATCATCTATCTACGTTCTGACCTTGCTCCACGTTGCTTAAATTTGATGATTGTACGAAAACCAATGTTTCAACGTGATATACCCATAAGCCGTTTAATTTTAAAGATTAGAGTGGACATAAAATTACTTGAAAGAGTCATAGATTATACAGGTTGAAATAAATGTTGTGCACCATTCGAGTTAATGAATAAGTCGAAGAGGTACTATTCAGTGGCCAAAGAGGTCACCAGACGTTATAACCTTAAATGTTTTTCTATAGGGCCATATGAAATCAGTTGTTTATCAGACGCGCCTAGTATTATTTAAAGAAAGAATTAAATATTATCGTAGTAATATGACAGAGGAAATTGCTCGTCATGTTAATGAATCATGTAAGCACAGAAATTAAATATTTTTGAAAAAGGAGGACATTTTGAACTGCAAATATAATAAATGATTATAAATATATTTTTCATTTGTAATTATGCTTTTGATAAATTATCTCTATGGTGCACGACTTTTGCAACATAAATGTATAATTTTTGATTCAAGTGCTTGAATATGTATATAAAGGGTGTCCCAATATATATAGACACACTGCAGCAGTCTTTGATGGCAAGCATTAGAAAAGATGTTGAAGATGGGGCGTTGTTTTATTTTCAGCGATTTATAGTAGCCCCACATTACCATTGTGAAGATCTTTCCTTGATGAAATCTTACCAAAAAGGAGGCTTCAAAGAAGAAGTTTCGTAGAATACTCTCGCCTTCATCTGACCTCACACCACTATACTTTTTATGGGGATACTTAAAAGACGAAATCTACGCTAACAAACGGTCGGTGAGTTGAGAGCAGCCTTTGAAAGAGAATGCACACAAATACGAAACAAATTGTTTCGTGATGTTTGCGATTCCATTGCTTCTCGTTGTCTGCGGTGCCTGAACCAGAACTGGCGTCAGTTTGAAAACAAGCGTAGAAAAATATGTAGATTCAATTTAATTTTTAAAATCTATTTTAACAAACACTGACTTTCTTCTTCTTCTTCTTCTATGTTCCCTGTCCCTTCAGGACGTAGGCGATCATGGTTCTCTACGTCTCCCTATCCCTTGTGGCTCTTAGTATGTTTGCTCCTGTTACACCTCGCATCCCCCGTTCCGTCATCCACCTGAATAGGCCCTGCAAATATGTTATCCGCTGCCTTCCTCTGTCTCTTTTCCTTCTATCTGGCCTGTCGTTGTCAGGTTCTTCAAGCTCTCTTTCCTTATTGCATGTCCCAGGAACTTCAGTAGTCTCTTCCTGAAGCTCAGTATTTTGTTGTCATTCTTTCCAACACCTAATCGTTGTTTCCATGCTCAGTCCACGATATTCGCCATCTCCTTCTGTAGAACCGCATTTCCGCTGCTTCCAGTTTTGTCCTCATTTTCGATGATATTGTCCAGGATTCACTGCCATATTGAAGAACTGACATCACATAGTAATCCAGCATCCTTTTCTTTGTTTCTAGTGAAATTTTTCTGTGTTAGTACTTTACTCAGCTTCTGGAACGCGTCCTTTGCCATGCCAATTCGCTTTCGGATCTCTGTGTCGCACTTTCCATCTCCTGTTAGAATACTTCTTAGGTATTTAAAATTTTATACTTGCTTGATTCTGGTATCACCCACTTGTATTTGGCATTTTGGGTTGCAACCTGTTGCTGGTGACCATGCATTCAGTTTTCTTAAAGTTTTTTTGTAGTCCTTTTTGTCACTCTCCACCGCTACCTTCTATAGGAGGTCTTGTTGTTTTCTCTTCGTATCTGCAATCAGCACTGTATCATCTGCATACCTTATGTTGTTCAAGTTGTGTCCTCGAATAACAAATCCTGGCGTGTCATCTAGGGTCCTTAAGATATTCTCACTGTATAAGTTGAACAGATCCGGTGAAAAGACACATCCTTGTACTACGCCTCTTTCTATCTTTGTAAATCTTCCGAAATCCTTACCCGTCCGTATGCAGGCCGTTTGCTGCCAGTAGAGATTCTTGATTACTCTGATGTCTTTCTCAAAAATTTCGTGGCTGCCGAGCATCTCCATCAATTCTTTATGTCATATCTTGTCGAATGCCTTCGCATAATCAATGAAACATAGGTACAAGTCTTTCTTCATTTGTATTGCCCTTTCGGAGAGCGTCCGAATCATAAATATAGCGTTCCTTGTTCCAGTGTTCTTGACGGACCCGCACTGTTTTTGTCCTATCTCTAGCCTGATTCTGCTTCTCGCTCTATTCATCAGCATTCTGACAAGCAGTTTTGTAATGTGTCTCATTAAGCTGAGAATTCTGTGTAGTTCGCACTCGTTTGCATCTGGTCTCCTCGGCAGTGCTATAACTATCGACTTGCATAGGTCGTCTGTTATTATTCCACTACTAAAAATTTCTTTTATGATGTCGGTAATTTTTTCTATGCCATATTCTTCCAGGGCTATCAGGAGCTCTATCATGACGCTGTCTGGACCAGGTGCTTTGTTTCTGTTCAGTTTGGCCATTGCAGGTTCCACTTCGGATTTTAGTATTTCCGGTCCATCCTCCTCCTTGTGTATTCTCGGTTGTTCTCTCCTGTCGCAAAAAAGATCTTTTATATACTCTTCCCATCGCTGGAGAATTTCTTCTACAATTATTTAAAAGGTGTATGTAATTTTTGAGACACTCTCTATATGCGTGGGTCACATTCTGTTTGTACGCCACAATGAACTGATTTTCATTTGCTCTCTTTTGTTTGTGTTGGATTTGTAAAAACTTATTATCCTTTCATTAGGGTTTCAAAACACAAAACACAACTTCTTCTGATGGCGGTGCTTTGAACAATAGGAAGACCATCACCATGGATGTGAAATTAGGCATTGTTAAACGCCAGGAATAGGGAGGAGAACAGAGAAACATAGGCCAGTTGCAATGTTTACGTTGCTCAACTGTTGCGGATAAGGATGGCACACTTGAACCTGGGAAATGGATCTCCTCCAATGAAATAAACTGTTCATTAATAACCAGTGTAGTGGTTCAATTATTGGGATGGAAAGATTAATGCTTTGTATCGAAAATTAGAATCAACTGAGTATCATTCTGATTCTTCTGATAATTAAGGAATAGCCTAAATCATTTTCTGATACTTTGAAAATTGCAAAAAGGGGAAAGAGTGACAGTGAATTGTTTGTGGCTATTAAAGTTTGGTTTATGTTGTTTAAATCTCGTGCTAATTGGCATAATCTTAAGGTGCAAAATGAAACTGTTAGTAGTGATGAAAAAACAGCAAGTATTTTCCCAGCGCTTGGATAACTAGGGAGAGGGCTTAACGTGCTGAAAAATGTTTAATATCGATGAAAGAGTTGTTTGAAAAATGTGTAGTATACTGAGAAAGGTTATTGAAACAGCGTGAATTCTAATACAGTAAGGTGCTTGGGTTACGCCAGTCCCGACATACAACAAATCGTGGTTAAGTAGCAATCACTATTAATATTTTTTCCTACTTGTATGCCATATTAGATAGCTGTTCATTCACTCTCTTTTGCTTGTAGAAATCTATGGGCCTTTCTTACGGCTCCAAAAGCGCAATGGAATCTCTTCTAGTGACGGTGTTTTTTAAGCTTTCACAACGGAAGTCTAATCAAGCCTTCTTAAACTGTTTAAAAAGGAAAAAAAAAAACGGCAAACATTTGCCGGTTATTTAGTTAAAGTTGTTTGACTATCGCATTAGGCACAGCCATATGTGTATACATATGTTGGTGTTATATTGCTAATAATGGTTTCAATAAAGTAATATACCGAAAACAACTGACCATAAATTTCATTCACTTTCATTCATTCATAATGAACAAGAGTTGCAATAGTTACTTCTATGTTCTAGATAGGGTCTAGTATATGCTAATCTGCATTTTGTGTGTTTAACATTATCAAGGCTGTTTTCCTTAGGCAACATGCAAAAGACCTGCTCAATAAAAGTATCTAGTGGCTGCTTTTGTTTGATACATTCAACCCTGATATCTTTACACCAATGACAATGTCCTTTTTCATTAAGTGAGAATGACATTTCTAACAAGTTTTATTTCCATTCTTTCAGAAATTAACTGTTTTATACTATTCCTTAATTTATACCCAACACAATGAGTCTCGTTGTACTTCTTGATAGTGCAACGAATTGTCAATCAATGAACATAATTGCATGAAAAGTGTTGTGTATCAATCACCTTGTTTGTATACATCAACTATCTTTATTAGGAGCTTTTTGTTAAGATCAGCCATCATAGTTGCAGAATCTATGAGTTATCGCAGTACGTGACAATTCGCATATTTTCTTTTTCATGACATTTTAGAATGTTATATGAATCGAGACAATACTATTTCATTTTCAATCGGTGTTCATATTAGATATCATATTAAAAGAAAAAACTAGATGATTTTCATACAGCAATATTATTTGATAATTTCTGTAATTGGGGCTAATAATTTTAGATTACACCAATTTTCATAAAAATCTATAACTATGAATATAATAGATTGCAACTTCTAAAAATTTTACAAGTTATTTAAAATAAAACAAATAAGAAGATATTTGCAAATATTCTCAATTCCTTAGAAAATATAGAAATATTCAGTAGGGACAAATATTTCAGTCCCAAACTATATATATATATATATATATATATATATATACATATCATTGTAATACTTTTTATTAAAGGAAGCTATAATAAAAACATTTACAGCCCTACACAAAAGCTATCGCTTTGTAGTATTGTTAATTGTACTTTAAAATGTAGTGTTAACGTACTTTAAAACGCAAATGCTACAAACTATGGACTGTTACGCCATACTGAATTAGACAAATAAACAGTTATATTAGAAAGAGCTCAACACATGTTTTAAAAGAAGATAGAAGTTCAAAATGTAAAGAATTTAGATATATAGGTAAAGAAGATCAGTCGGCAACGCCACCATGGTTTTGAACTTTAAATGTAGACATAAAGATATGTATAGGATTACATAACAAGATTGAAATTAAACTTAAATGTTTGATTTTTGTAAAAAAATCTAGATTTTCCCGTTAAAGATTTTATACCCTTAAAGATTTTTTGGATCATTATTGTTATCATGTGTACTTTTTACTATTATTGTTTTTCATATTAATATTTTTTTCTTACTTAAAGTCTTATATTATTTTAATGTAAGAGTATATATATATATATTTAACAGGTTTTTGAATTATTATTTTGTATTTATGTAAGTTTTATCATTTATCGTTATATTTTGCCTTTATTATTATTATTATTATTATTATTATTATTATTATTATTATTATCATTTTTATTACTATTATTACTTTAAGGTTTTTTAAATATTAGTTTCTTCACTCTCATGTTATTATTACTACCAATATGTTATATATAATAGTGTTCATTGGAAAAATGCTTTAAATAATCTATTGCTTATCAATTAACTATTTCTTTTCATGTTATAAAATTTATGTAAGGTTTTATCAGCATATTTTTTTAATCATATTACTCTATGCAAGGCGGTAACGCCACTGATGTGCAGGGGGCTACATAGGAGTGAATATTGGAAAAGAGAAAACCGGAAACCGCATCCTAAACAGGAAACAAGGGAAGAGCCTCTTCACCCGTTCAATAGACGTGGGTGGAGTGTGAACCGGGCGATAGTTTAGTCTCTCTACTCCAATTTAAAAAAAGAAAAAAGTGAGAAGATTGGTAAAGAGAAAACCGGAAACCGCATCCTAAACAGGAAACAAGGGATGAGCCTCTTCACCTGCTCAATAGACGTGGGTGGAGTGTGAATGTCTTTCTTTAATATTAATACGTATCAAAATCGAACACCTGTATCCAAATATGTTTGGTATTTAAAAGAAACAAAAAAAACTTCAACAATAAAATGAACATTAAAAAAAATCTACGTCTTTAAATGACCTATGCCCCTTGTGTCCATATGAAAAAAGTATACATTATTAAATTTCTTAAAAATAAGGATCTATTAAATATACGTAATGAAATTACTGTCATATGTTAGCATTGTAAAATATAGTTGATAATTATCCATGCAAGCATGCTGATTAACATTTCTTTTAATATATTTTGTATTATGAAAGAAATAATATTAATTCCATGGATTTTGGGATAGATGTTAGTTAAACATATATGAGTATAAAAATATTTTTATAATATCAAAATCCCTTTAAGACTGGTTTAAAATAAAGTTGTTTTTTGTTTATTTTTTAAAAAGCAGACATACATGTAACAAAGTTTCTTCGTAACAAAAATGTATACATCTTGCCGGAAGAAAATAGTCTAGACAAAATATAAAGATTTTTCATTTGATATGTATTAACACCCCACATCCCCAACATCTAACCTATATTTTATATTTTAAATTTTCAGTCAACCTTCATTCTGATTAGTTAAATTAAACACACTCATAGCATCTAAATTTTATGCTTTCACGCCTCCATATTAACTTTCTAATAATCAAAAAAATAATCATTCTGCATTCAAATGTAAATTATTTTCACCAAAGTAAATTTAACATTGCCTGATAATGAGATAAAAGATTCAAATCTCGAAACACAGAAATTTCCGTGTCGCAATGTAAATTAAATTAATTTTAAATAAAAACCAAATTTAATTATAATCTCTATCAATAAAAATGGATATGTCTGTCCGTATGTTTGTGTATCTCTGGTCTAACGAAGTCTACTCCTCCGAATCACTTCGTCCATTTTCAACCAAAAATATGTCACTTGTCGATAAGAACATGAGCGTTTGTTGTGCACAAAATGTTTTCGAATCAATGTAGAAAGTTCATAAAAAATCAATGACAAACATAATTTCGGGTGGTCTTTTGCGCACTTTTATGCATTTCTCCAAGAGGCTGTATTCAAACTCAACCAAATTCGATTCACTTGTAGACCAAGGCCTGGTGCCTTTATATGCAAACAAAGATTTCAATTGACACACAGAATGAAAAATATTGCTTTTTGCGATTCTTTATTTCTTCGAAACGCTTAGTTGTATTCCAGCAAAAATTGGGTCATTTTTGTAACTTCTACCTTACCATATTTTGTTAGCAATTTATCGTTTTCTACAAGTTGTCAACCGCTCCGACGTTGCAAGGAAAATGCAATAACTTCTGCGTCATAACGTCATCTCATCACATTACAGGCTCCCGTAACATTTACCCGCGTTATTCCAATTTTGCATACATCATTCCCATTTACTAGCAAAATTGAACAAGCATGAATCATGTTTTACAAATACACCAAACACTTCGTATCTTTTAACTTACGTGCATCGGTGACATCATACTGAAGCTTTGTAAATAAGCACTTGACATTACCATTTTACTAATTACTAAAAATTCCGAACAACACGTGGATATACAATTATATATATATACATATATATATATATATATACTCTCGCCTCGATCAAAAATCTGGTGTAGGCGACAAAGTTAACCTTGCAGCCGAGCTTGAAAAGGACCTCCAATCCGTACTGGACTGGGGTAAGAAATGGCTCGTTTCATTTATTTTGTTTACACAAAATTATGGCTCAAGGCCAGAAAAATGGGAGGGGGAACAAAACTTGGGGTGGTCTTCAGCTACTCTATCCTATACCTAGCTAATCAGATTCACGACCCATGCATACGTTACAATGATTCTCATTCACCATAAGAATTTGTCCATCACCACTCATACTTATCAAGCACCAAAATACCGCGAAACATACCGGGGACCTAAAAACGCCCCAAATGTACATAAAAATTTATTACTATATACAAATATAATACAAAAATAACTTTAAAAATTTGTACATGAAATGATATGATGGGAAGGGGGTATGAAGAAACAAAAATCCCCAAAACAAAAACAATTTCAAATGAATATTTATACGTAATGTTAGTAAGACCCAAACACACCCACATAATTAAAGAGGCCGCTGTATTCTGTCTTAAAAGGCAAAATCAAGAAGCACTCTTTCTAAGGGGAATGGAGAAGCAGGGAACAAAAATAACTTGGACTGGAGACTATATAAGGCTGACCCAGCCGAGAATACAAACGGGACAAAATAACAAAGGACAATGGGAATCTCGACCTGGATCATAACAAAAGCAAGGGAGCCGGGAACAGGCTAGGACAAACCCACTCACTCACATTAACTAGGTACACAAAAGAATACTTTACCTTAACCACGGGAGGGGTTCCAGAGGAATCCACCCCGATGCGAGCAGCAGATCTAAAAAAGAAAATCAAGACTAGCCCCGGTCACACGAACCAGGCTCGCTGCATATATCCACCTTTTGCTAAAGTCTGTCGGGTGCAGCCGTTTCCGTTCAGTTCTAATCTTCATTTTGAGCTGGTGCTCAAAATATCGGATTAGATCCTGATCCGAAAGACGACCTCCCCGCAAGACTTCCTCCAGACGCGTCATCCAAATCACCATTCTAGCCGTGGCCAGTAGCGACAGAAACACCATCCGCTTCACTCCAGAGTACGGGGGCGACACATTGTCCACAGCGTATGCGCGATCAATGAGCACAAGCTCCCGCGGCGCGATACGAGCAGTCAACTCGCCGACACGCGCCCACAACGGGCGAACGCGCGAACAATGGAAGAAGGCGTGAGCAGACGTCTCCTTAATTCCAAGGTTGCAACGTTCACAATCTGGCAAATCCGCCAGGCCCATTGCGAAACGCTTGTCATTGAGCGACAAACCATTCCGAGCCAATCGCCAGGTCAGAGAAAACTCAGAGTTGCTGAGCCAATCCGCGCCTGGCGCCCAAGACCAATGAGAGCGGTACTCCACTCCCGACATGCCGAGCTTACTCCACAGCTTATCCTTCACGGCACCCTCCACTAATCCCCGATAGAAGATTTTCCTAGGCTGTGAAAGGTCACTGGACCGTGGAATGGCCTGTAAAGCCGCCAGACATTCGAGCAGGAATTTCGGTCGCACCCAAGGCCTGACGGTCAGCCATAGGGTCGGGGGCGTGATGGTAAGGCAAGGGAACATGTCCCTCACTACCCCCGCAAGCAACCGATCTTCCTCCAACGCGCGCCTGAGGAATGCCAACCTTGAAGCGAGCACGTGGCTCCTCAAGTGTGGCATCCCCAGACCCCCTTGACACGGACGGAGGCAACAGACTCCTTTGTCGACCATGTGTTTGCGTCCTCTCCACAGACAGGAGAATAGCAAACGCTCGAGCGCCTTCTCATGATCGTCACAAAGGGGAAGTACTGACAGCCGGTAAAGGATCATGGGAAAGAGGTATGTGTTACACACCTCCGCCAAGCCCTTCACGGAGAGACCCCGTCGACGCCAAATCTTGACCGACGCGCCGACCTTTGCCAGTACTTCTGACCAGTTTTTCTCCAGCTGTAAGTCCGGACCGAACCAAACTCCGAGGAGCTTGACCGGCCCGTCCGTCCAGCTGAAGGGCCCCGGGAGGGAAACACCCTTCCAGGCACCTAACCGCAAGCCGGATGACTTGTCGCAGTTAATTCTGGCCCCTGTCACCTTCTCGTACCGTACAAGCGCCTGGTGTACCGCCTCTATGTCCCTGCGGGAGGACACAAAGGTCGTTACGTCATCGGCGTACGCAGAAACCCTGGCTCGAGCTCCGCCAGGGACTTCAATTCCACGCAGGACCGGACTGCCCGTCTCGTCCCTTAGCCGGCGAAGGAGGGGCTCCAACGCCAAGACATAAAGGAGAGAAGACAGTGGACAACCCTGTCGGACCGACCTAGACAGCGCGAAAGCGCCCGACAGCTTCCCGTTCACCTGTACCACAGCCTTGGGGGAGCGATACAGAAGGCTAATCCAGCGGCTGAAGTCGGGTTTGAATCCGGCGGCCTGCAGGACAGCAGCCAGGTAGCCATGGTCAATCCTATCAAATGCCTTGGACTGATCTAAATTGATCAGCGCGGCCTCATCGTCGTCTTCTACACCCTCTATGATCGTGCGAATCAAGTGCAGGTTGCTCTGAATTGTTCGTCCCTTCACAGAACAAGTCTGATCCGGTTCCAACAGAGACTCGGCAACTAGCTGCAAGCGATTCGTCAGGATCTTGGCCAAAATCTTTAACTCTGTGTTTAGCAGAGTTATGGGCCTGTAGTCATCTAGTTCCCTCCCAACCTTCTTGCCTTTTCTCAACAGCGTGATCACGCCCCTGGTGATCCGACCGGGGATGGACCCCTGCCGAAACCAGTGGTTGAACACGACAGCCAAGAGCGGGACAAAAAGGTGCGACATCCTCAAGTACAATTCATAGGGCAAACCATCCAAACCTGGCGACTTGCCACTGCCGACCTTCTTCAAAGCCACGTAGATTTCGTCCTCCGTAATCTCCCCTTCGCAGCTAGCCGCTTCAGCCGGCAAAAGCCGGGGAAAGTCAGCCAAATAGCTGCGAAACTCCTCGTCACGGAGACCAGGCTCCTTGGTAAATCGGTGTTCGAAATGCTGCCGGAACGCCTCGCACATGTCGTCAGTGGACCTAAGGAGATGTCCCTCCGGGTCGCGCACCTCTCGAATGTACCGGTCGCCGGCATGGCGAATTTCTTCCTTGCGCAGTTCCGCGCCCATGTTCACAGCTTCGGAAGACATCTTGCTTAACTTAGCCCTAATTACCTGACCCATGTAGCGCCCGCTAGTCGAGCGCTCCAGGGCCTCCCTGGTTAAGGCTATCTCTAGGGGATCCCCACCAGCCTCCGCCCGGGCGAAATTAGCACTAAGTGTCTTTGCCTCCGCAGCCTTATCTAGGTTGAGCCGCTGGCTATATTTGGTGGCGAAAGACCTAATGGAGTCCTTAAGGTTAACCCACCACTTACTCCCAATGACTCGCCCAATTAACGCCCTCTGAACTAGTCTTGTCAGCTGGTCACGAAAGTCCCGCCTGTCCAGTAAGGACTGATTGAACTTCCAATAACCAGCCAACCTAGGCCTAAATTCTAACGCCACCCGGGCACAAACGAGTTTGTGGTCCGAGTAGCCTAACCAGTGGAACGTTGGACATTCTAAGAAGTCTATGTCGGCTTCTCTCACTAACATCCTATCCAGGTACGCAGATACCCGGGTAGAAGGCCAACTACGCGTCCACGTCCACATGCTCCCATCCGGATGATCGACCCGGTATCTATCGACGAGACCAAATTCGCCGATCAGATCAACCAGGCTACGATCACCACTCCACCCGCTAGCGCCCCTTCCTCTATCCCATTTGGGGGTTAGGACGGCATTCCAGTCCCCAACTAAGATTAGCCGTGTTGAATGCACCATGAAGGGCTCCAACAGCCGAAAGAAAGAGACACGCTCACCTTGAACATTGGGCGCATAAACCACAATCAGCCGGAACGACCTGCTTTTCACTGCAATATCGGCCACGATCAGCCGGCCCTCGGCACCGACATGGACAAGGTCAACCCTCGCGTCCAGGGTACGCTTGACCAGCAAAGAAACAGTAAGAAATGGCTCGTAAATAGTAATGCTTCTAAAAAACGAAGCTACTATCAATTAACCATCATAGACAATCGCACCTACCTCCCATTAGCATGGACCAGGCTTGCCTCCCAGAGAGTAAAAACACTACGCCTCCTTGGTCTCACACTTTCAGTGGACCTCAAGTGGAATGACTATATCGAATCCATTGCTAAATCCGCTGCTATGAAAGTCGGTTCTCTGTGCAGGGCCCGGAAGTTTTTCCGTCTGAATCTATCCTGCATATATATAAATCTACCATCCACCCGTGCATTGAATACTGCTGCCATATCTGGTCGGGTGCCCCTGCTATTCTGCTCGGGCTTCTCGACAAGGTACAGCGGAGGGTCTGTAATGTGATCGATACCGACTTGGCAAACCGCCTGCAGTCTCTCTCTCACCGGCGCGACGTGGCTTCCCTGTGTCTCTTCTATAAATACTTTCACGGTTTCTACTCCAATGAACTTAGATCACTGCTGCCCCCTAGATACGAATTTGCAAGAGAAACTAGATTAGCAACTAGATCCCACCCTTTTACAGTGAAACCAATAAAATGCAACCGAAACTTCTACTCCAACAGTTTCTTTTCTCGCACTACCCGACTGTGGAATTCCCTTCCACATGATTGCTTCCCTGACGGCTACAATCTCCAGGAGTTTAAATGTAAGGTCAATAGACACCTCCTAACACAGTAACTCGATCCCATTCTTTCAAACACTCTTCTCATCTGCCCAACCACCAGCCTCGCTATCCTTACTCATCTATCACCTTCCTTCTGACATTTCTTACATCTAAACACGCCCCCTCTTTACCTTCCCCTATGTAGCCCCATGCGCAAAAGTGGCAGTGGAATGCCTTGCTTGGGGTGAAATGATAATATATATATAAGTCCTTCACATATAAAAAAATCTCTGGTGACGTTTTGAACAAACTAAAAAACGTAGACATAAAAAACAAACACATGGCAAATCTAGACATAAAATCCTTATACACAAATGTTCCTATAGATAAATGCTTAAATCAATTAAAAACACACTTAACAAAAACAAAAATAAAATTACCTCTACCTACACAGAAAATCATAAAACTATGCTATCTAATTACTAAGCAATGTATTTTTCACTTTTAATGACCATTTCTATAGACAAAATTTTGGTTTACCAATGGGATCGCCTCTCAGCGGCGTTCTCGTTTGTTTATTTTTAGAATTTCTGGAAATAGATTGTTTCAGAACCATTTTACCACAAAATTCCTCCTATTTAGATATATAGACGACTCCCTTCTAATCTATCCAGAAACTACTAGCATAGCAGATTTTGTCGACAAACTCAATGACATTGAACCAACAATATATATACATTGTCATCCGCAGACAGATCTGTTTCGCCGTATCACAGCTCATCAGTGCGGTTAGACTCCGATTGCTTTTTTACCCAGGATTAAAACCCGAATATGTATATATATAGTGCGCACACACAAATGTATACATTTATATAAACATATATAAATACTGTAAACAAACATATACATATATATTTCATATACTATATATACTACTCACTAGCTCATATATATATATTTATATACATACACATAAACTTATCTATCTATTTATGCATATATATATATATCATCAGATATATATCATCAGAAAATAAAATATATATATATATATATATATATATATATATATATATAAAATTAACAATATTTAAAATAATATATATAAAATAATAATATATATATATATATATATAATCGGAGAAGGATATATATATATATATATATATATATATATATATAATCAGAGAAAATATATAATCAGAAAATTATATATAAAATTTTCTTTAGTTCTCTTCAGTTATTAGCTGTTTATACCTTCTGAATTCATGTTTTCATTCAAGTCCATATGACAAGAGATGGGATGGGTTTGAAGAGGAAACTTTTTTTTACCTGCGTAGTGAATTTTAAGGCAAAAGTAAATTAATCTTTTTTCAAAAATTACTCGAGGCTTGGAGTCTATAAAAGCTAAATAGAACCAGTTGGTTAGACATTAATTTAAATCTGGTAGAAAAGTAAATCAGACATTATTCTTCATCATTAAGAAAGTCATTTTACTATAGACTAAAACACTTGCGGTCATTGATTATTTTTTCACACCAATATTTAAAATTTGTTTTTGTCGCCGGCTTTATTCATTTTTGCTCAGGACTCTCAAATAAAGGCCTTTAGTGCTGATTTAAATGTCTTTTCTATAAATAGAAAATCTTGCTTAATAATCAAATTTACAAAGTCAATGTCAATTATGTATCTGTGTGGGATTCTATCTTTAATATTTATGAAAAATATGTTCTTTCTTGCTGACTGAAAGCATTCACTTTCCTCTTTACATTCAATATTTTTGCTGATTAAATTTTGCTCAGATTTATTTTCCTTTCTTGTTTGAAGTCCTTTACTGTATTAGAAATTGTCTGTGAATCAGAAAAGTTTTTCTTTAATCAGAGGAAATGGTCATTTCTCCAAATATTTACAGTAATAAGATTGTAATAATAATGTATTGATGAGTACAACTCTCTTTCACTATAAATCTAATGTGTGTGTATGAGAGAGAGAGAGAGAGAGAGAGAGAGAGAGAGAGAGAGAGAGCGAGAGAGAGAGAGAGAGAGCTGGAAACACACAACATACATATATACTCACATACACCACATACAAAACACACACACACACACACACATATATATATGCTAGAAACACCTATATACGATATATTTATATCTACTCTGCAACATTTACACGCATATATATGCTACACACATACACAATTGCGCACACACACATATATATACTGCGCACACGCACATACACATATATACGCTGCACACACACATATATATAATGCAAACACATACATATCTGTATATACATGCAGTACATATACACATAAAAATATATTTGTACGTATTATACATAGTGCACACACACACACATATAGATTTATATATAGATATAAATACTGTAAACACACATATAGAGATATATTCATACACGCACACATATATATATCTGTATAAACTTATCTATCTATGCATATATATACTAGCAGTATAGCCCGGCTTTGCCCGGGTGTAATGAAAGCTTTAAAACTAATCTATGGTCGTGTATCTCTGACTGTTTGGACGTTGGCACGAAAGACTAAAAATCAATAGTTGTTTCCAGTTAAAGCGAAACCGTAGAGTGAAAGAAAAATGAATGGATGTAAGTCAAATTTTGATTTCGTGGTATGGATATCGAATAAGATTTTTTCGTCGTAAACTGAATTTTGAAGGCTAAATAAGTCCTCTGAGTAAATGGTATCATAGCTGAGACTAAGAACTACAATTATAACTACTTAGAGCCAAACCCGAAGCAAAAACTAAAATAAAAGTGCTGAAAAAATACAGACATACAGGCAGATAAACAGATACACACACAAATATCTTGCCTTTTATATATATATATTATCGATTTTCTGCACTATTGTAAGGACTGCAACCTTGAAACTTGTGAATATTGTTTCTTATGTCTTTGTCTATGAGTGTATCAAATTTGATTAAAATCGGACCACTCCTTCTATAACCCGAATTTTTCGATTATCGATTTTAGATATTTATCGGGGGTACCTCGATACAAATCTTAGCTAAGAACACTCGCAGACGCTTATAGTACAACTGTGTAAATTTTCAAGAACAGCCGTTTCGGAGTCTATAGGTAACGGACACACAAACACACTCAGACACATACACACATACGCACACACACACAGACAAAGTTCCATTTACAAATAAGTTTAGATATAGACAGATTAAAAATATAAGATCTTATATTTTTTAATTTTGCGTATGTGTGTTCTTCTATTTGCATGGTATAATAGTGTCAATTGGGTACCATGGCATAATTTACTTACTCAGAAATTTGGAAATGACATGCTTAGCATTCGCGCCGGAAACCATAATACAAATCTTTCAGGGTGCTTGGGTGCAATCTAAGCACAGTGAATGTGAAAATTGTTGGATGGGTCTAAGAGTGATGACGAAAGGGTTTGGAGTGATCACTTGTGATTGCGAGATTACGTCTCCATTCCACTTCACACAAGACCCCAGACTCAATACGGTGGCTTACATCAAGGGCCTTGAGGAGGTAATGTTGCTCTGGATCAAAGGGTGCGTGCTAGAAGACCCTATGTCTGGCACCAAAACTCTTCGTCATGCCACACAAAAAAGAGAATCCAACCATAGTTGTCCAAAAATTTCTGCGCCTACATCAACTCTTACATATGACTATCTAACTCCCCAGGCTGCACCTACCTTGATTATATGTGAGGTACCGTTTGTGTGAGTAACCAGCAAAGCTCTTTTTACCACCAAATGTGAAGTGAAGGTAAAGATCATGTTAGCATTCACCAACTTAAAAAAGGTGACCGTCCAGAAGAAACGCAGGAGATTCTAAAGCCTGGCGGCCTTAATGATGATTTTATTGAATAAATTTATTCTTTAGTACCTTTATATATTTTTGTGCCATTTTGGTAAATATATCTGTTAAAATGTTTTAATTATCTAAATGTTTGCATCATTTAGATGACAATTTATCTATCTGATCCTTTATATACACAAGAGACACGGTCAAAAATCTTCTGGGCTGTTGTTATAAAAAACTACAGCAAATATAATTCAGCATTTAATCTCTTTCGAAGTAACACCCATTCGAACGTCCACATTTTATTCAGCGTCGATTCCATTGATCAAAGCTTTCCTGCAATTGCATTTTTGGAACGCTTTTCTGAGAATAGCGAGCAGTTGTCTCGTCGCATTTTCTTTTATTTCTTCGACGTCTTGAAACATTATGGGGATTGATTTTTGTTATGAAGAAAAAGTCGCCGGGAACAAACTCTGAGGAAGATGGTGTTTGTTGGACCTGTTGGGCTATCTCCAAAACTGATGTACAAGCCATGCTCACATGGTCCCCAACAATCCAGATATTTTTTCATTAGCCTGTGTTTATATATATATATATATATATATATATATATATAATTCAAATTCAATTCATGCAGCTTCATGATTCTATCCTCCGAGAATTCTTCATTCTCTGGTTTTCAGACGTTGGAAGTTATTCACATTAAGTAAAATATTTATTCATAAATGCAAGATCCGTAGATCTCGGTGAATGTAGCAGAACATCCTAATCACATCCTAGTGAAACTGCACAATTTCTGTGAAGTCTGACATTTCCCTAATAGAAGTGAGTACTATTCTGACTAGATAATTTCGAATGCTTCAATCAGACCGAATTGGACCACTGCCAGAATTCAATATCTGATTTTGAAGAAAAGGTCATAGTAAATAATATCCTTCCAATCCCAGCTAAAACATGGTATCAGAATTGTTGGGTGACAATCTGCCTTTTTAGTGGTTAATGGAGGCTAATCTAATTTTCCTATGAAAGTTTTCGTTCCTTATTGTTGTAAACAATCTATTTTCATAGACCAGTCAAGGCTGCGACAGATTTCACAAATCAGGTATTTTTATAAATACTGCTAATCCTAGAAAAGCAATGCTGTATTTGTACAAGATAAAAATTGCTCTATAATTCTCCATTTTCTAAATCTTTCCTGTTTCCCTTCCTTTAGTTTCTGTTTTCTTTTGATTTCTTGCGTTATCTCACTTCTTTTAAATTTCCTATATCAGTAACTTTTCTCTTTTTTCCATTTATATTAATTATTGTTTTTTTATTTATATTTGACAAACAAACAAAACAACTATTCTTTTATTTTTCTGTGGGAAATCTTATTGGAAAAACATTTAATTCCTTCTATTTCCAATTAAGTAAAAATTTCATGGAACGACCTTGTCCTACAATAATTTTAATACATTAATTCTTTTACAAAATCTGATTAATAAAGTTAAGCAACATCAAGCCTGGATGACTGCTTGTGAATATTAGGTGCTTTAAGCTTTGATGTGTGGTTAGTATAAAGGCCTTAATAGCTTAAGGTCATGTGATGTTGAAACACCGGTTCTTTTACGATCACGAGCAATGTCGAGTCTGGTCAGTACCTAGATGGGTGACCACATGAGAATAATAGTTGCTGAAGCGTTGGTGTAACGGATGAAGGCTGGAATTCGGAGTATTGCGTTTCAATGTCTGTTGTGTTCACTTATGCGCAAGTATATTTGGGAATGATATGAATCTACAGCTCCTGAACTCAGCAACAGGTAAATATTACGAGTTGTATAATTCCTATTCTACGTGTTGTATCTGTCTAGGGTGTTTGAGATCCTGGTTCTTAACTATTTCCTCTCCGTTGTAACTATTTTTTATCATTTGGTACCTCCTATTAACTCATTTTCACAACCTTGCTAGGTAGGTTGGGAACTGATTTCCGCTAACTTACCTTCCATCAGTCCTGAGAGTATCAAATTTTCCAAGACCTCTTTTCTCCTTATGTAACGTAAAAATTTCTACTCTTTCTTTCTGATGTCAACGATAAGCGCCCTTTTCGTTTTCATGTACTTTATCACTTTAACGCCCTGCCAAAAATGTTCCAGAATACACCAACAGCACTCTGCAGGAGGTAAAAGTTAATCAAGAAGATACCAGTTTTCCATTGGTAGTGGAATGTTATGCCTGAGGAAGGAGAGTGCTTGAGGGTTGTAAGACCTGGGCTACACATATACTTCAATCCAACATACCACTTTAGCCCTTAGTTCAGATTCACGGGTAGTTAGAGAGTCCCTATCAAATTAACCAGCTGATTACGTCAAGCTCTAGATCAGATCAAATACTTATAATAGGAACCTTTCTCATTAATCCGGTAGATAGACTGCGATCAATATCATTTAATATCTGACCTAGGAGTTGTATGTAGTGTCAATCATATCAAAAGTAAAGGACTTTGACAAGTAAAGGACTTTGACTCAGTGCCTACGTACTTCGGTGTAGACTCACACCACTTATAGGTACTTAAAGTTCACTTTAGTTGTGATGATACTGAGTAGCACTGTTCAACCAAAGTGAATGGGTTTTCCTCATTAGTCACTTCTCCTTGTTTAACTCCATGGTGGGTCTGGTTCACATTTAACATCCAGACACAGACACAGATGCAGACAGTAACATTAAAAGAGTAACTACTTCTTCCCGAACAGAGGAAAAACCTTTGACAAAGCTCTACGCTTTTGCAAAGAGAGATAACTCTCAGAAAATGTGGCATCTCATTCCGTAAAACAACCCGCAAGAACACTCTAAAGTAAAATTAACAAAAAAGAAATATGCTGAATTATTATGTAAAATGATTACACTTTCACAATATGAAAATCGAGGTCTAACCAAACAGATCAGTAAATACATTCAGAGACGTGGTGAAAAGTCCTGAACAATCTGCGCATACAAACTGATAATATAATGTGCCGAAAGTAAAGAGAATATCAATGAAATCACAGTTCTAGCTTTAAATACCCGCAAACTTCCACCGAAATTGAAAATTGGTTGCAGGATAGCGACGGTTGACATATAAAGCCTGTGATAGGTAAATTGTCGCCATTTTAACTGTTTTTAATTCGCGCATGCGCTTTGATTGTTATAAATTTGATCACCATTTATCTTCCAGTAGAGCCTCAGATTCTACACGGAGGCCTACATTAAGTGCTTTGAAGAGAGTATTGATTCCCTGGGTCAAGAGGGTGTTTACTGGAAGACACTATGTCTGGGAGCAGGATTTTGCACCATTCCACAGAAGCAGTTATGGCTGTCTGCGACCTCACCAGCTCTTACATATGACCCCTTAAGGTCCCAGACAGCAACTTTCTTGTTTATTATGCGTGATGCAGAGTTGAGCGAGAGACTAATAAAATTATTTGTAACACCATAGATGAAATGTAGGCAAGGATTATGACAGCCTTCACTAGCCTAAACATGGAGACCGTCTAGAAGGGACGCAGATGCTGAAGTTGTCTTGAAACCGTAATTGAAGTTCAGTCAGATAATATTGAATACATTTAATCTGTAGTATTTCAAGATATTTTTGTGTAATTTTGGTAAATATATCTGTTAAAACGAGATGTCAGTGTTATTTTCATTTTTGCGTAATTTAGACGACAATTCATTCATCGCACTCTGTATATCTTCAACCCACTTTGATTCTACAGCTGCACAAAAAAGACAGTGTCTAACAAATGTGGAAAGAATTGTTCTGAGCACCGAGAATCCACGTACAGATTGTTAAAATGTGAATATGAAACGGAGATCACTCTGCTGACTCTAGACTCGGTGAAGCGTGGAAAAAGAGATAGTGAAAGTTAATTCAATCAAGCTAAAACTTCGTCTTGCACACATATTCAGTCCATCGTATTCTGAGCATGTTTCTGTAGATCTAAGTTTTTATTGCTTTAAGTTTGATTTTCATGTGTGGAGATTGTCCAACTTTTACTAACATATGAACTAACTGTTCATTTCTTGCTTCTAAAACAATTTTACAATCTAAAAATATTTTATTGCTTTATATAATCTGCACATGCTTGATAAGATGTAAAAAACAATAAATCAATATTGGCTAATGATAGCTAAGTAATAAGAGCCATTACTTTTTATTCAAAGTTTCAGAATAAATTTTCCTTGCTCAATATTTTTAAAAACTTCATTTAACAAAACATGACGTCTTTTAACTACTCATAATCAATTTGGCATTACTCACTAAAACGTATTTTGCCGAATTGTCTAAATATAATTAATGAACTGCATAAGCGTGGGTTGATATTAAAAAATATTTATTTTAATTAGATCATTTTAGCAGACATTTGCAGATCTATAAATTCTTTTTGCAAGTAAAATATTTGAGAAAGTGCGGATTTTATTCTTTCTCTCATCGTATAAGAAACAAAGGAAGGGGTTTAAAATAGACAACACTTATTTTAATACGGAATGTCTAATTGAGGAATCAGAACGAGGCTCAACAAATTCTGCTGAAGCTAAATAAGTTTCTGTATGTCTACAGTCAAATATTTTGCAATTCTTTCCATTCCATCAATACTTCGCTACTTTTAAAGTTTCCTTTTAATATACTGCTTGTGATTAAGTCTAAAACTTGATTACAAGAGCCCGTTTAGTTTACCTGAAGCGATCGTAACGGAATATTCTTTTGTTTGGGAACTGAGCTCCCACCGGAAACAGACAGACGTGCATAACCGAAAATGGCCGCATATTTAAAGGAACGCCGTTGAATTGGTATGAATTGCTTGAAAGAGAATCACGAAAGAAACTTCGAATAGACTGACTTCTATATTGAATTCTTTATTTCAAAGAAAAGTAGACGTTAAGCTTTTATTTGAACAATTGATTTACTTTCTTATTCAAAATGATAGAAATTTTTGGTCAATGATCAACAATGAATTATTTATGATTGGCAATTTTTTTAACGACAGAAGCAAACTGAAAAGGGTGGAAAATTGCGTAAGATAGAAAAATAGAGTAAATGTAAAATATATGAATTTGTATAATGCGTACGAAAGTCGGTACTTATCAACTACTATTACATGCGTACAATGTACAATTGAAATATAACCAGTCAATATTTTTTACCCGTTACTTAAGTATATACTTTCTGTCTCAATTTATGGTATGTAGAGTTATCATTATTATGGTCATTTTCTTATCTTTTTTGTTGTTATCAGTACATTTCACCCGTTCAGAAAGGGAACACAAGTAGCGTAAATAAATACATACGTATTTTCCTTTACATATATATATATATATATATATATATATATATGTGTGTGTGTGTGTGTGTGTGTGTAATGAAAAAACAAGTATGTACTTGTGTGTATATATATATATATATATACATATGCAAACATACATTATATATATATATATATATATATACGCACACACACACATAAATATATATATATATATATATATATATATATATATATATATTAGTCATCCACATACAAGCCTGTTTCGCTGTATCACAGCTCATCAGTGTGGCTAGATATATCCACTTGCTTCTGGCCGGGATCGAAAACTCGACCGATTTGGTGTCAGTCGAAGTCTCTACTCCCTAAGCCATCGGCGTATGGGGTCAGTGAAGGGAAATTTTAAAGTTTTGTATGTAAGCAGTGTATACAGACGCCAGTCACCGAGAGAACTCAATTCATTTCTGAAGAGTCACGCATTATATATATATATATATATATATATATATATATATATATATATATATATCAGTTAGTTAAATGCGAAACGTGATACACGCTTGAGTTTTGAGTGATCATGTCTCGAAAGAGACATAACTGCCTGGGCAAAATACTTTCCCGTAGTAGTTTGCCATTACTTTCTCTGGTAGACTGGTAGCCAATCTGTCCAGTGGGAGGGAGAAGAGACGCATTAATACTTTTCTAAATAGTATTTGACTGTAAGTGAATGCAACATACTGAACTGGAAATCGAACTCAGCTCTCCGATTTTTCGTTAGGAGCTGATATCAATTGCACCACACACACACACACACACACACACACACACACACACACACACACATATATATATATATATATATATATATATATATATATATCCGAGTGGGTACAGAACGAAAAAAGAATTTTTTCCGTCCAAAACATTAATTTAAAACAGTGCCCGATATATGATGCATAGAGCTGTGAATATTTTTTATAAATTATGTTTTAGAACATGTACATAATTTTTTAATATATGTCCTCGACAATCATATGTTTGTTTCAACGTTGGGTGTCCAACGTTTCTTCGGGAGGGAAAAGCAAAACTGAATTCGTCTGCTGCCTATATTTGGTTCATTGTTGTTGTGGGAGGTTGGTTGGGGTTATTGATAATAAAGGGAATGTGTCTTGTGTTGTCTGTTAGAGTTTTGAAGAGCCTGGTGTGTAAGTGCTAAATTGTTGATCAGTGGCATTATCTGTTGGAGTGTAGGTTTTTATCGGTTGGATATATCTTTTGGTTAGAATTTCGCAGAGATTAGTGTGTGGAGGGGTTCAAATTACTTGGTCAGTTTTGTGTGTTTGTGTGGGTTTTTTTCGTGTGTGATTGGGAACTTATCTTGTTTGTTGACCTGAAGAATGTGATAGGGGTGGGGTGTTTTTTCTTTTTAATTTTGATTTTTTCAGTACGGCATATTTTTGTATTTTATTTTTGTTTTTTATATTTTTATATTTTTTTATTTTAATGGGATCGGCGTGTTTATTCAAGTATTATTGTATTTAGGCAAAGTTGTTTCTAAAAATTCTAAACTTGTATTTTTTCGGAAGTAAATGCAAATTTCTATTTTGTCAGATTTTTATAATGTTTCTAAATTTGTATATTTAATCTTAATTTTGAATTTAGAGGATCGATTTTTTCTTTTAATTTTCATAGACTTCCGGTTTGGAAGTCACAAAAAACCCCATGGAAACATTGTAGCTAGCAGGGAAGATTAGAGGTTCTTCGTTGAAAATTAATTTCATAAACTTAATTAATATACATAATAAGACACCAATAAGTGTGCATAAAAAATCCTGGGGGTTCATTAGATGCGTTGCAAATTAGATACACTATGGCGAAAACTCCCTTTGATAGAATTCTAAACATATGAGAAATAACATATCAAATATTGAGCTTAGTATTGCAATTATTTACTTTATTTAAAAGCGTGCGATTGTCCTTACCTTTGTTGTTTTTATCAAAGCGTTTCAGCTATTGTGCCTCCGAATTTCATCAGGTGCTTGTCAATGAAGGTAAACTTCAGGGAATTTCAAACTGAATCCTATTCTCGTTACGCTGACTATGTTCCCTGAATGTAGTTACACACTAATCAACCCAGGGTTTCTACTCGCAATTAATGTTTAATCCAATGCTTAATCTACTAGGTTATTGTCCCGTGGGACATTCCTGAGTGGAGAACTAGGTCCATTAAACATAAATTGCCTGCTGATGAATGCATTGCAAATCTTGTAGTAGCCATTGTAAAGCTATAAAAGGTAAATTGTCAAGCAATGACCTGTATAAAAACTTAAACATATACTTAAGAATGATTTTAATTCAAAAATTATTTTTCGCTAATTACCATGTTTAAAAACTAATACTAAAAATAAAGAGCTAGTATAATGTTTCATTGATAGAAGGGGTCCATAATTTGCGTAGCTAGGATAGAAAAATAAGATGTATTTTTCTCTCAAAAGAAAATGCAAATGCAAGTGAATCAAATGAATCCACAAAATTCCCGTAACACTCGGCAAGACTGAATCACGAACAACGAAGAGACCACCGCAAATCCTTCTCTCACAGCTCTTCTCACGGAGCTCGCAACAGACATCGGAGAGCCTCCCTTTGTTGATTCAGGGATCTGCTCAAAACACCTTGCTGACGACAGAAATTAATCCGGTCAATTCGATGACAGAAGCCGCAGAAAGAACCAATTGGATAAGACAAGTCCACAAAACATTCTTTGGAGACACCGGAAGGCAAATAAAAGAGACGAAAAAATCCCCAAAGAAAAGGCAGAGACCTCAATCCATTAAAGCCTTCTACTCTACCATGAAATAGCTGTCTTTTCAGATTTAACTTACGACTCATTTCACACATAAGGAAATGTCGATAAATGCTACGCCAGGATTCGTTATTGGAGGCCACAATTTGAACAACATAAGGTATGCGATTGACACGGTGCAGATTGCAGACACTGAAAGAAAACTACAAGATCGCCTACAGAAGGTAGCTGTGGAGATTGACAAAAAAAAAACTACAAATAAATTGGAGGAAAACTGAATGCATGGTCATCAGCAAAAAGAGCAACCCAAAATGTCAAATACAGGTGGGAAATACTAGAATAAAGCAAGTACAAAAATTTAGATACCTAGGAAGTGTTCTAACAGGAGATGGAAAGTGCGACACAGAGAACCGAAGGTGAATTGGCATGGCGAAGGACGCATTTCAGAAGCTGAGTAGTGTACTAAGAAACAGGAAAATTATACTAGAAGCAAAGAAAAGATTGCTAGAGTGCTATGTGATGTCTGTTTTTCAATACGGCAGTGAATGCTGGACAATATCATCGAAGATGAAGAAAAATCTTCAAACAGCGGAAATGTGGTTCTAGAGAAGGATGTTGCGAATATCATGGACCGAGCATGCGAGCAATGATGATGTGTTGGAAAGAATGGCAACCAAAAGAAAATTAATACTGAGCATCAGGAAGAGACAACTGAAGTTCCCGGTACATGCAATGAGGAAGGAGAGCTTGGAGAACTTGATACTGACAGACCATATAGAAAGAAAAAGAGACGGAACCAGCGGATAACATATTTGAGGGGCTTGATCAGGTGGATACCGGAATGGGGGTTGTGAGGTGTAACACGAAAAAGCTTACTAAGCGGCACCAGAGATAGGGAGACGTGGAAAACCATAATCTCCTACGTCCTGAAAAGACAGGGCACATAGAAGAAGAAGAATTGCTTGTCGCCATTTGCAGAGACTTGGGTTCAAGTAAAACACCCGATTTTGGCAAATCAAACATTTACCATTTTCCACCACAGCATTTTTAAAACAGGCATTTCCTAAACACTTGACATTGGGCAACCCTCCAGCACCCGCTGTGTTTTTGTTCTGATTTTACAGTTGTCCCAGTTCTTACAGAACAACTTAAATGATAAGAATGTGATTTTGTCCGCGCTAAAACTACCCCAGAACCTAGGAAATTCAAGAAAAACCATGACGTTTCTGCGAAAAGGGCATCAACAAGCATGTAGAACGATCTGAAGTGTTGTTAAAACAATGGAGACTATATATTTGGCTTAAGATTTTTTTCGAGTAACGTATGTCAGCTTACAAGGCGACATTTTAATCTTATAATCTTATACTCTAGGTGTAAAATATGAAACTTAAATCCTGTGGTTTATGGTAAGTTGGTAGCATGTTTTTTAACGGTAGGCTAACCTCTGCATTGGTAACTGTATCGATAATTTGGCACACTGATAAGGTGTCATTTTCCACTACAACACATGATTGCATGTTGCAAGACCTGCAAAAGTTTAAAGTTTAAATGGGACACATTTCAACACACACCATATTCTCTTGGTTTGGTTCCTTCAGGTTTTTATTTGTTCTGGTCTCGTCTCAATATATAAGTACGACGCATCCATCTCGTGGTCAATTCCAGTATGCCAAGACCCCGTGTCAAAAAAAAAAATAGTAGTAAGTTGCTTCATGGAACAAAAAAATTAGTAGTAAGTTGCTTCATGGACCACAGTAATTAGTTTTCACTGCTTAACTGATCTCCGTATTTAATGTATCTTGATCCCATGAAGTAGTTACGCGATGAGACAGAAGGGAAAATTTGAATATTGGTTATGGTGCCAAGAATTCTGAGATGCCAAAATAATAGCTTGGACGCATTTTTTTAAGTATTTCAAAAAGGCGCAATGAACTTTCTTCATGCAAACAAGGGCTCACTAGATCAGGTTTAGAAAGGAAAAAACAAACAATTTGTTTCCTTTTTCTAATCACATACACAGAATTTCATAAGGAAATATTTATGTAGAAGTAGTTAATAGTTCCAACTGCGAATTAGCTGTATGTTGTTTGTAATCATTTCACATAATCGGATTAAGCTTACATTAAGAAAAAAATTACTTCGTCGATATAAAAAATATAAATAAATACTAAGATCCAAAATAAAATCTTTCACTGACATCGAAAATATCAAATGTCGACGTTTCAACAAATTTCACCTTTTTGAAAAAGGTTAAGGAATAAAAAAAATCAAAAGCCACAAAAGTGCTTTTTTCGAATTTTTCTTTAACCTTTTCCTCAATAAGTGCATTTCTAAAACTTTCATTAAAGCTTTGAATCTAAAGATAAAACCTGAATATTGGAAGAGGTCTATCTTCAGAAATTATATCATCAAATTATTTTCATATAAGTTCACAATTTCTGGTTTTGCTTTCAACCTGAATATGCAAACCCGAGCATCTCAATGGACAAATATTATAAGATCTCTTTGGCTATTATTATATTATTTACGGATTAACCTTCTCAGCTTTTGTAGAGTGGAAAGGACTATATTGAATACATTGCTAGGTCAGCTGCAAAGAACGTTGATTTACTATATGGTGTAAAACGATGTTTCACTCCGGCATCTATCTTACATATTTATCAGTCTACCATTTGTCCATGCTTGAAATATTGCTACCACGAATGATGTAGGGTTTCTGCTTTTTACCTTGGGCTCCTTGATAAAATGCAATGACGAATCGGCAATATTATTGATTCTGATCTAGTGGTTTGGCTTCAGTCACTTACCAACTACCATGGGATTGCCTCTCTGCGTTTCTTCTATAAATACTTTCACGGTAATTATTTGCATGAGCTATATCCTATAATACATAGATTTTAATTTAATCCTTATTAATGTTTTCTTCCGTAGCCTGTAAACACTTCTGCCTTAATGGCTTTAGTGGCTTTTTAAAAAAGCTGTAATACTTCATAAAGAATATTTACAGGGAAATTGTAATTGTTTTCATCAATAATCTTCGTGGTGTAATCAATTACCAAGTTG
Organism: Ascarosepion bandense; assembly: GCA_037127315.1. Lineage (NCBI taxonomy): Eukaryota > Metazoa > Mollusca > Cephalopoda > Sepiida > Sepiidae > Ascarosepion > Ascarosepion bandense. The sequence continues at coordinate 4,803,932 of JBBBDQ010000316.1, forward strand.
GCTTTTCTGCAGACGGCATCACCATTTACGCCTGTCTCTGTAAGATGTCTACCAAGGCTGACAAAATAAACCTGGCAGCTAAATCTCAAAAAGATCCCCAATCTGTGATTGAATAGGGTAGAAAGTGGCTAGTAAATTTGAATTTCTTCAATACAAAGCTGCTCTCCTTTAACCACCACAGAGAAACATTCTACCTACCATTAGAATGGATGACGCCAGTTTCCAAGAAAGCAAAGACACTACACTTATTGGTCTCACTCTCTCAAATGAATTCAAATGAAATGACTAAATTTAATCCATAGGTGCATCTACTGCAGTTTGATTCACTGTTTCAGGCCAGAATGTTTTTTCTCGTCAGAATTCATTTTGCATATTTATAGATCTACCATTCGTATGTGCATTGAATACTTTTTTAATCAGTTGACTCCAAACAAGGCGGTCCCGCCACTGATGTGCGGGGGCCTACATAAGAGAGTTAAAGTTTTAAGCAAGAGGAGAATGAAGAGGAAGGCGAACTATCTACAGGAGCGAAAGAAAAAGGGAAAGAGAAGGATGTGAACATAGGAGTGAAGACAATTGCGTAGGTAGAGAGAAAGGAAAAGAACAAGATACACGGGGTAATGTAGAAGGAACTAGACTCAAGTGGATAAGAGATGGGAATTGACATTGCATTTAGATTTCTGAAGGTTGTATCCGTCAGAAAAGCAAGTATATGAAAGGGAGTTTTACGGTGGAAAGCGCGAGAAAAGAAACTAAATAAATTCTTGTGGAGAGGGCACAAGTGACTTAAGTTCCTCAGAGCAGAAGCCATGAAAATATTTAAAGAAGCTTTTTGCCATATCTGGGAGGGTTCTGCTGGTATCCATCTTAAGGCTCTTGACAAAATTTAAAGGAGCATCTGCAATATAATAGATCCTGACTTAGCAGTTCACCTTCGGTCATTTTCTCACCGACGTGATGTAGCTTTCCTATGTCTTTTCTACAAGTATTTTTCATGGTAAACTTTTCTCCCTGGTATCCCAACTAAATGCCATTACTCGTGCTACTAGTTTGGCATCATGGTCCCACCTTTTTACCGTTGAAATAGCCAAGTGTAACCGTCTGTTCTACTCTACTAGTTTCTTTTCTCGCACTTCCCGTTTGTTGAACACGTCTATTTGCTTGCTTCCCTGATAGCTACAATCTCTAAGGGTTTAAAAGCAACGTAAGTTGCTATATTCTATGCTATCCATCTCTTATCTTTTTTTTAACATTTCCTGCACCTTTTGATTCTCTCTCTGTAACGTTTCCACTCAATAAACGGTTAATTTTTTACTAGATTTACTAACCGAATAGCTAGGCATTCTGCCTGTATGTAATTTGATTTAAAGCAGTTTTATCATTAAATTCAATTTATCAAGTCAAATGCTATTGCTGATTCTCGCATTGATTAGGAAGTAAATTTCGTTTAAAGTTTTGGAAACAAATGCAAAATACATGAATTTACACTTTTTACATTGTTCGGACTGTTCGCCTCGTCTTTACTACCATATTCACCTTCAGTATTTGTCTATATTTATGAGATGAGGTATTGTAATTATTTACACTATTTACGTTGTTCGTACAATTATAATACTACCGTCGTATTAGTATAAAAGGCAGTTATTCTTAAAAGATCTTTCTTTTCCCGTACCCTTAACACCTACTACACAGCATGTTAATATTTTCACCGAGAAAACACACACACCTACACACATACACGCACACGCACTCACGTACGCACTAACTCTCTCTCTCTTTTTCACTCAATCACACACACACGTGTGATTTTACTCATTTGAAAAATTAATGTTTGCAAATACATTATTTCAAACAAAAAATATTGTTTATTTGTCATTTCATGAAAAAAATTGTTTGCCACTGTTTTCCTTGAGCGAAGCGTAGTAATAGCGACACGCGAGACATTTTGTCAGGATATCTAATGAATACAGAGAAATACTTACATCTTCTTCTGAGTACCATGTTCTTTCAGGACGTAAAAGATTATGGTCTTCCATATCTCCCTATCCCTAATAGCCATTATCTCTCCCTCTATCTGATCTGTGAGTATCAGATTCTTCTTCATTACTTGCCCCAGGGAATTCAACTGTCTTTTCTTGATGTTAAATTTTAGTTTCATCCTATGTAAAACCTCATTGTCGCTCACATATTCGGTCATTGATATCCTTAGCATCCTTCTGTAGAACCAAATTTCGGTTTCTTCGAGTTTTTCCTTCATCTTTGATGAGATTGTCCAGCTTTCGTTGCCATGTTGAAGGACAGATATTTCATAACAATCCATTACTCTCTTCTTTGTTTCCAGCAAAATTTTCTCAATACTCTACTCAGCTTCTGGAACGTAACCTTGGTCATGCCAATTCGCGTTCGGATCTCAGTGTCGCACCTTCCGTTCTTGTTAGATCACTTCCAGGGTATTTAAATTTCCGTACCTGCTTTATTTTAATTTATTTTAATTTCCCTGTCCTGTAGTTGGCATTTTACATACCTTTCTCAATAGTATTTTTATAAGGCTTATAGTAAAAGCAGGCTTTATACATATTTACTGTTGAAGTAGTGAAGAGAAACAATCCCGATAGAGTTCAGTATATGTGGCCACAACCTTAACAACATTAGATATGAAGATATCCCTGTGTTACGAGCAGACACAGAATGGAACTAAACATAGTTAAAGAAAGCGAGAAGAAATGACTAAGAATTAATAAGAGATAGTCTGTATGATTGTCAGCAAAAATTAATATCCAAGCATGCGAATTATGAATTGGGAATAACAAAAGTATAACGTTTATATGAGTAGAAATTGTTTTAACAAAAGACGGACAATACAGCACCGAAATCCGAAGCATGATTGAGATAGCGAAAGATAGCTTCCAAAACCTAAGCAAAGTATTCAAAAATTGAAAAATTTTGTTAGAAACAAAGAAATGACTACTAAAGTGTTATACAGGGTGTCCATAAAGTTCGCGTACACTTTAAAAAATTTATAAATTTATTTGTATTTGTGATAGAAATAACTATAAAAAATGATATAAAAAACAAGATGGAGCTTCTTTCACTTTGCTCTGCGTGTCAGTTTCTAAATAAGGAATTTCTTGAAAGATAGATTGGAAGCAGTGGACCATTTTGTTGGCCTTCACGTTCGCCAGATTTGACTCCATTATATTTTTATAGGGACATGTGAAATCAATTGTGTATGCAACCAAACCTAGTTCATTAGAAGATTTGAAAGCTAAAATAACTAATGTGATCTCAGCCATTACTGTAAATCAGTTGGCAAATGTTTTCCGTGAACTTCAAAATGGTATTACCCTTTATATTGCTAATGACGGAGGACATGAGGAAACTTAAATAAAATTTCAATAAAACCTAAAAAATATAGATTTACTTCTTTCTAATTCTTTTTACAAATTATTTCTATTGCAAATACAAATAAAGTCATATTTTTTAAACTGCACACAAACTTTATGGACACCCTGTATATTATCAGTCCTCCTATGTCGCAGTAAATGCTGGACAAACCCTATACATGAAATAAAACTTCAGGCAACAGTAATGTGGTTCTACAGAAAGATGCTGAAGATACCATGGACTGCACACGTGAGAAGTGACGTTTTAGTGAAAATGGAAACAAAAAAGATATTCGTATGATCAGAAAGAGACAGTTGAATTTTCTAAGTTACATAAATCGGAAAGAGAGAAAATTAAATATTCACAGGACATATTGAAGGCAAGACGAGTATAATAAAGAGTGCATAACTTACTTAACGAGCTTGAAAAATGTAAGCAGTGTAAATTATTACACTACCTCGTCTCAGAAATATAGACGGATGTTAAAGGTGAACATGGCAACGAAAATGAAGACAAGTCCGAACAATGCAAATAATTACAATAATTCATTTAAGAAATATAGACAGAAATTTGTTTTTGCTTTCGAAATTAACAAATAATTATTCTTGTTTTTTTATATTATTAAATTTAAATTAAAAAAAAGTTGTGAGACATTTTTTTTAATCGAACATTATGTGTCGTACGCCTACAAGAAATCGATGTTGCCGTTTACCCACAACTTCCTGTCTTTAGTTGGTTTATGTAGCTTTTAGTGCTTCAGTATTCTTTTTAACAATACTACAGGCATATGCTTTTTAAATTGTGTTAAATAAAAGCCGTTCGCAAATTTAAATTTTATTAAAAAGAGGGTATCCACAAATTTAGATTGTATTAAATAAGAGTGCGTAAGCAAAGTTAGATTGTATTAAATAAGAGGGTATACACAAATTAAGATTTTATTAAATAAGAGGATATACGCTAATATAAATTGTAGTAAATAAGAGGGAATACAACAGTTTCGATTGTTTTAAATAAGTGGGTATATACAACTATAGATTATATTAAATAATAGGGCATATGCCAATTTAGATTATATTCAATAATAAGAATTACAACAATTTCGATTGGTTTAAAAAAGATTATATACAAACATTGATTATGTTAAATACGAGGTTATACAAATATTCAAATTGCATAAATTAGAGGGTATACACAAATGCAATTTATATTAAATAAGCGGACATTCTTAATTTAGAATGTATTAAATATAAGGTTATATGCAAATTTAAATAGTATTAAATAAGAGATCATATTCGAATTTAGCTTATATTAAATAAGAGAGCATAAAAAATTTAGATTATATTAAATAAAAGGGCATACACAAATTTAGATTAAAATAAATATTTTAAAAACATATAATAGGTAAAATTCTTGTCCTGTCAGAGTCGTTCATATGTACGTGAGACACTTTGGTTTGTTAATTAAATAACGCCAGGCTTTGTTTGCGTACAAGATCACTTGTAAAGAGCGCTATCTGAAGATAGATGTGTAACATTTTTAAGTGAATCTTTATAGACACATTTCCAGAGTAGTATCAACCAACTCGAATTTGCTATTATTCCGAAAGCTCAATTTGAAAAACTAATCTGTTTTTGCATGAGAAAAACAGCAGTTACCGTGAAAGGGTGTGATGGGCTAAACAAACTGTCTATTTATATATTAATACTCTCTGATAGGCAAAACGTTTTCTTCATCTCCATAGCAAATGTTAAACAATATATTCGAAAATGTTGCATGCTAAGATAAATTTTTTTTCGTTTCCATTTTTACCACCTTATAAAAGTCGAAAACCAAAAACCAATATTTTGTAGAATAGAACAATGAGAAATAAACGCAAATAATGTAACGTGACAACATTTTAAGTTAAACAAATAAGATAACCAACAAATGACAACATTTTAAGTTAAACAAATAAGATAACCAACACCCGAAAAAGTATTTTAAAAATCTAAATAAATAAATAATTAACAAACAAGCAAGGAAACTACGAATTCGCACATAAGCACAATTAAATGTAATAATAATAATAATAATAATAATAATAATAATAATTATTATTATTATTATTATTATTATTATTATTATTATTATCTTCTCAATTATAATAAAGAGCCTTGTGTATTTATTTGTAATGAGAGAGAGAGATACTTATATCCTGTTACGCCCATGGAAAGAGAGCCAAGAGCGAGGCAGTGTCAGCTCAGTTCATTAGAGAGACAATAGGGAGGCAGCATCGGCTCAGTTTATTCTCTTTACTAAAAGTTATTAAAGATCTTGCCTAGTGTTGGCTCTCTAAATGTGGTTAATTTTATTTATTTTGCAACAATTATGTTGTCGAATAGTGAAGAATATATAACGTACCACACTTGGTATACAATCCAGGTAAATTCCGATAGAGACGAACTCAAGAGAACTCAAGAGAGACTGGGTTATATACAAAAATATAATGCTTCATCATAACCCAGAATTTTCAATCGATCAAGGTTGGTATGCCATAAAAACCCAAACAATCAACCTACTGTTGAATAGTAATACGTTGGGTCTTTAAACACTGCAAGTAAATCTGGTAGTGAGAAATAATTACATCAATTGGATATACAAATAAATTAATCATTCATATTAGATAAACTAACACATGTCAGATAGAAACATTTGGAACCATTTACTCGACTAAGATTGGACGAGCTGTGGATTAAGGACGTTATCCTTAAAATATGCTTACAAATTATATATATTTAATATATATGTGTAAAGTGGATTTGGTATTAACAACAAAGTGGTTGATATGCTATAAAACCCCGAAGAATCAACCAATCAAACCGCAGTTGTATGCATAATTATTTCTACTCTGTAGCTTCCAGAAGAAATTGAAACATAAAAACTACCGCCCACCCAATAACTGTCAGGAAAATACAATAGACATTACCATCCATAATGGACCACGTGCAAACAAATATAAATAGTTCAGCCAAAACACAACACACACCTGGAAGTTTGCGTTGAAGCTAAAAACACTGTCGTCGCTTGGAGTTTACTTCTGTGCCAACTTTTATATTTAAATTTAGGCACAAACTTTTGCAGTGATCCAATATATATATATATATATATATATATATATATATATATATTAAAAAGTTACTTTGTCACAAATTGGATTATTGTCAGAACAGAAAAATTACTAATCAAGAAGACGGTTTGCTAAAAAAAGAAAGATGGCTACTGAATAACAGACAAGATAAGACCTTGCTAGGGTAATTAACTTGTATTAATCTAGTAATGATACGTAGTCTACTTTGGCGTTTCAAAAGAGCTCTATTATTTTCAGTCGCCGTTTAATGTAATAATCTTTGGTGCTTACTGAGACTTATTCGATTGTTTTTCTACAGTTTTCCATGTTTTGTTCGAGTTTTATGCACGTCATAACTTCACAATCCTGAATAGTAGAGTTCTCTCTAAAAATAATTACATCTTGTCCTCTGGCAACACACATATACACATATATACTGGCACCTCGGTGTAATGGTTAGCAAGCTTGTTTTGCTAGAACCTGTTACAGCTGAGTAGTGAGTTCGATGCTCACTGGGTGCCCCTGACTTTCGGATTTGTGCCACATCTAAGCAGTGCTTAGAAAATTTACTATTTGGGCACCTTGTGGTGGTGTAATGGTCAGTTAGCTTGTCTCGCTAGAATCATTACAATTGAGTAGTGAGTTCGATTCTCACTGGGTGTCCCTTAATTTCGGCCTTGTGCCAGATCTAAGCTACCCTTAATAAATCACTATATAGACACATAAAACTTGACTTTTCTATTCTTCGAAATCAACCAAGTAGGCACCTATGCAGATGACACCGCCATATTTCTCAATTGGAGGTCTGCCAAGGCTGACAAAGCAAACTTGGCTGCCGTTCTTGAAAAGGAGATCAAATGCATGGCTAACTGTAGCAGGAAATGGCACATAGAATTTAATGCCTCCAAAACGAAGCTGTTCAATTTTACCTACCATAGATAAACTTTCTTATCAGCCATCGGAATCGGTGACGCTCCTGGAGAGAAAACACACTACGCCTGCTGAGCATTCTCAACCGACCTGAAGTGGAATGACTACATAGAATCTAAAGTTGCATCTTCTGCTAGGAAGTTTGGATCACTGTATCGGTCAAGAAAGTTATACACGTCTTACACATTTATAAATCTACCATTCGCCCGTGCATTGAATACTGTTTCCATATCTGTTTTAGCTCTTCTGCTATTCATTTAGGCGTTCTCGACAAAATCAAGAGAAGAATCTGAAATGTAGTCGATCCTGACTTTGTGTCTCGACCTCAGTCACATTCTCACCGACGTGATGTGGTTTCCCTCTGTCTTTTCTACAAATATTGTCATGGCGATTGTTCTGACGAATGTTTTTGCCTGGTGCTCCGACCGTGTGAATTTAAGCGTGCTACTAGACTGGTTAACAGTTAAAAGTAACCGCCACTTCTACCCCAATAGTGTCTTTTCTCGCACTAGCTACAATCTCTAAAAATTAAATGGAACGACCATTCCCATCTTCTATCTCCTTGAATTCCATTCAACTTTATCCTTTTTTTAATACCTCCTGTACCTTGGTAAATTTCTCTCACTAGTGACGATCCCGCCCTGCTTGGGGTAAAATGATTTTAAAAAACTACCATTTTTTCACTAATGTACACCAAATCTATGTTTTATGTCATTTTATATTTATAGTGGCGTAAATGACTAGAAGTAACAGAAATATGGTTTCACAGAAGGATACTGAAGATACCATGAATGTAACATGTGAGCAGTGACAAGGTTTTGGAAGGATTCAAACGAAAGAGTAACTTATACTTAGTAACCAGAACAAATTATTGATGTTTTTTGGAACATGAGTAAAGAGGGCTTTGGATAATCTAATATTCATGGGGCGGATATAGCGAAAGAGAGACAGGAGAAAGGAAATCGAGACATAATTAATGGGCTTGAGCAAGTGGATAGCAGAGCAGATTTTGGGAGAGATACCAAGAGAAAAAGTGTTAAGAGTGACAAGGAATAGGGGCAAGTGAAAATCCATGATCACCTACGTCCTCAAAATGTGAAAACTCGGCCCGGCTGATTCGCTGACCCTGGTCCGGAACCTGAGCGGGTTGATGCTATCGAAACGGTACTAGTTATGACGACGCTCTCGGGTCGCTAATCGTGACGATGGCCACGTCACAGTAGCTGGTCCTCAAGACGTCTATTACAAAGATGAACCTCACTGCTCACGCTGTATTCTTTTGAAAAGTCACGTTGAAAAACCCGGTAGCCGCCTCTCTAACTGCTCAAACCAAACCGGAAACTTGTGTGCACTTGTGTTAAAAATAAAATACGACACCAAAAAAAAAAAAATAAACAAATAAATAAACTAAATGAATAAATACGAAGACGCCTGGATGAGTTACGAAAAAGTCTTTATATATATATATATATATATATAAAATAATCAACTATAAAAGCAGAATGTACAATAGCCGAATTTCAGAGTTTACAACGAAGAAAAGGATTCGTTTAAATAATCAGAGCTTTCAAATTTTCCAAATAAAACAATTTTTTTCATAACAGTGGGAAGTTTCGTTAAAAATAATCAGAGCTTTCAATTCTGCAAATAAAAACAAGTCTTTTCATAATCGGGCGAAGTTTCGTTAAAAATTATTAAAGCTGTCAATTCTCCAAATAAAAACAAGTCTTTTCAAGACGAAAAAAGAAGAAAAACTATATTTTTTTCTTTTTTTCCCAATTATCAGCCAATTTCTCTACCTCTCGGATTTTGCATGTACAAAATAGTTTTAAAAATATTTTTAAGTAAGCTCACATCGCGAAGTAAAATAAAGCACAACTAACAATACAACTAATAACAATTTCTCTCACTCCGTTGTATCAAATCCCAAAAAATGTATATTTATTTGGAAATAGGTTTACAAAAAGATACGACACATGAAGAAGAAAAAAGAAGAAACGCATTAAGAATTTTTTTTCGAATATTAAACTAAATTTTTTAATTGTTTAATTATAGATACTGTATAAAATATTCCAAATCATCTATGAAAACTTTACAATTGTATGAAAGTTTATTTTGAAAAGGAAAAGCCAATGAAGTTTTAACAAATTATGCCATAGTAAATTGGCAATTTTACATGTTTTGTGTACACAATTTGTATTAAAACATTTTTTCAAGAATATAGAAATCAGAATAAAGAACCAAGCATAATATGGCCGCAGGGTTTCATACCGGAGGCCCTTATAGGGACACACATCTATACGCGACATGGCACAACAAGAAACCCCGATATTATTCATCTTCTGATCAGAGCACCCTCTCAAGTCGCTAGGAACGAGTTCGAACTCCTAACTATTTGTCAGAAACAGCAACCAAAACACTGTCAAACCGGTATTCTCAAAACACCATCCACACACGTTGCAAAATGCTTGCAAAACACCGCTCTTAAGACATGAAGAGAGGAAAGAAAACGGAAACTTCTTTTTAAACAGGAAACAAAGAATGAGCCTCTAATCCCCTTCAAAAGAAAAGAGAGGAGCATGAAGTAGGATCTATCTACTTTTATTTAAAAAGATAATGACAAAGTTTTAAGATATGGAGAAGGTAGTTGTATACTGATGAATTTTAGGATATTTCTGATTTATTTTTTAGCCATTCATGTCATCCGTATGAAAATAAATATCAGAAAAGGCTATTTCAGAATATGAGTCATTTTTTTTCTTTAAATATTTTTGTTTTGTAGTAATTTGCGGTGCTGGCACTGATTATTCAATGACCTTATCTCTTATACCAAATTTACTATCACTGATCCAGACGCGAAGGTATTTTGTGTGTGTAGTATTTAGCAATTCCACAACCTGAATTTTTAAGTCACTGCTTTCATTCGAGATAAGAATGTAATGAATAAGTAATTCTTTTTTCGTTGGTTATCTTCTCTTTAACAAAATAGTTATTCTTCTCTTTTTATTATACATATTATCTTATGATCCTTAGGAATTGATATTAAGAAATATTGATTTTTGTTCATATCGATTTCGCTCAAATCAAAGTTGCTACTGATTTAATTCTTCACAGTGAAGTATACTTGATATACTAAATACTAAAATCGATTGACTAATTGTGAAGCACAAAGTAATTGATTGACTAATTAATTGACTAATCGGAGGTACGATGAATTAACAGATTTCTGTTTGAGGATTCAGAGATCCGTGTTCGAATTCTAGTCGAATTCATTACATTGACATATGTGCTAATATTCTTGGGAAAGTTATATATCAGTTTCTTCTCCGCGGTCCCAGCTATGAGTAAGTAGCAGCACAGACTGTGTTCCAAACTCCTGGGTGGCAACGAGTCTAAGAAAAATGGAAACTCTGAATTCAAACCAGTCTGGAGAGTGTTGGGCTCCGTTAGGCTGTCTTTCATATGACACACCACTTTTACTGCGGCTTCAGTACATGTGAAGCCACTGCGGCTCTGAGGCTGCAGGATTCGTGATATACCTACTTTACAATGTTTAGACCATTTCAGTAGGACGAAATAATGTATGGTTGACTGAAATAAGAGTATTCCAAGATGCAAACTACGAAGTGGAGACGTCATAATCAAATCTGTCGATAAAGTTAACATTCTAAGAAGTGTTATTACAGGTAACGCAAAATGTTACACCGTAATCCGAAGGTACATTGGAATAAATTGGTTGCTCCCCAAAAGCTTAAGCAAATATTAATAAACAGAATAACTTTGATAGTGAAATGTAATGTTAGTACTCCTATGTGTAAATGAATTTTAGATAATTACCTTACTAAGAAAAATGAGGCTTTAGGTATCAGAGATGTTGTTCTATAGAAGGATGCTGAGAATACTATGGACGGATAATGCGAGTAACGAGGAAGTTTGAATGAAAATGGTAAAAAAATAATGCAATTATCCATAATATTATAATTTTTTTTCACATAAAGAGGAAAGGAGGTTTGGAGAATTTCACATTTACAGGACATACTGAAAGCAAGAATGGTAGAATAAAGTGGCGAATAACCTACCTAACGAGTTTATGTAAATGGATGATAGAAAATTGTCTTTGAAGATAGTAAAATAGATACACATTGCTTAGCTCTCGGAAAGGACAAGCTGTTGGGAATTATTATCAATCAAGTCTGGCAATAGGCCCTGACCCTGACTGAGGCGAGATGTGACAAAAGTCAGTTTTTAACGTGGGGAACTGACCGCAAACACTCGAGTCACAGGTAAAAATTTACCCAGTCCCAGCATATGCGACGACTGGGTAACTAACTTGCATTAGCTGGTCAATTGGTCATGCATCTCCTATGCATGGAAGGTAGCGGACATTTTCCGCAATTTCTATAAACAGAAATTAACACTTGTTTTTCTCTAGTTAGACTTGTTTTATAGATTTGGAGAGAGGCGTGATGCTCACTTGGCAACTCTTGCTCTAATCTCTGAAGGCAGCTAACACTTACTTTGGTCATATTGTGTGAAGTGTTGATTTTGGTGTTAGCAGAGTGTATATAACCCCCGCCCATAAAAGAAAAACATATTTTCTCCGTGTTTCAATTATTAAAAAAAATTCTCATCAGGTTTTCCGTCAAAACCTGCTTCTTTGTTGAACAAATGTCCGTGTGGATGCTTCCTTGAACGCTATAATCTCAACCTCTTCAAGTCAAGTGTTAGTCGTTACCTTTACTCCAGATTCTAATAATCTTTACTTTATACCACGTCTTCTTTCATTCATAAACCAGACCTTAATTCATCAATATAGTTTAACAGTCACTCTATAGTTTGAGTGGCTTTCGAGACTTGTACTGGGGGAAATTAAGTATAGAAATGCTAACAAGACAAAATAATGTATAGATTAATGTGTCTTGAACTAACGATGGAAACCTTTGGGAAACTCTAACACTTTTCTCATGCAGCTACTGGGCAGCCATAACTTATTTTCTGTCATATTGTTTACTCTGCAATAAGAAACAATAAAAACAAAGTCGATAACAGAAAAGCCATACAAGTGGTCTCAAAAGGAAGGACATCCACTCGAGGCGATCAAGAAGGCAGCTCTCGTCAGCTTTGATATATTTGTCTTGATCGATTCAAATGTTTGTAAGCGGCTTCTGGGAGAGTGGCATTGGTTGGAAAGCAGGTGAAATCCCAGGTATTGAGAGAAAGTTAATACGTCAGAAAACAATTGAAGTTGCCTGATTTGTTTGTACAAATTCTTATATCTTAAATTGTAAAGGTTGAACCGTTACAATATATTTCAACGTACCATTTGTAGGTCTTCGCTTATGTGACTAGATGACCAGTTATCTACCACTCCCTACCTATTGTCCATGGAGGTGAATGACGAGATACAAAACAACAAAAGAGAGAATTTATACACAGAAAATTGAGGTTAGGTCAATGTAACTAATTTCAAGTTACATTTCTGTCAAATAACAGGTTTTTGTTTAAGTTTATCAATACATAGGCGTTTTAGCAATTATCGACCGGAAAATGCAATGACCAACTGTGTTCAAATTCCGTTCCAATACGATGCGTTCAATGTCTCACTAATGCCATTAGCAGATGCATAAACCCATCGCTTCTACCTCTAGCTACATGTTAAATAACAGCGTAGAGTGAGCTCTTTAGGTGGGTAGCCTATGTGACATAAAAGATATTCTTAATTCATAACCGTCAAGAAAACGAGGAAACATTGTTTCTTGTCAAAAAAAGATGAACCACCTATGAACGGAAGAAAGAAAGAAAGACACGCCACACAGAAAGTGACGAAAAAACTCTCATTTGTATTTCCAGTAAACACATAGCAATTTGATAAAAATAAGAGAAAGAAATCTGTGGACAGCCATTTTCAGTTACATCCTGTATTAGATTGAATTCCATATAAACAAGGTTTCCAAAATGATTATAGCAAGGTGAATTCCATATAAACAAGGTTTCCAAAATGATTATAGCAAGTTGAATTCCATATAAACAAGGTTTCCAAAATGATTATAGCAAGTTGAATTCCATATAAACAAGGTTTCCAAAATGGTTATAGCAAGTTGAATTCCATATAAACAAGGTTTCCAAAATGATTATAGCAAGGTGAATTCCATATAAACAAGGTTTCCAAAATTATTATAGCAAGTTGAATTCCATATAAACAAGGTTTCCAAAATGATTATAGCAAGGTGAATTCCATATAAACAAGGTTTCCAAAATGATTATAGCAAGTTGAATTCCATATAAACAAGGTTTCCAAAATGATTATAGCAAGTTGAATTCCATATAAACAAGGTTTCCAAAATGATTATAGCAAGGTGAATTCCATATAAACAAGGTTTCCAAAATTATTATAGCAAGTTGAATTCCATATAAACAAGGTTTCCAAAATGATTATAGCAAGTTGAATTCCATATAAACAAGGTTTTCAAAATGATTTTAATAAGTTGAATTCCATATAAACAAGGTTTCCAAAATGATTATAGCAAGTTGAATTCCATATAAACAAGGTTTCCAAAATGATTATAGCAAGTTGAATTCCATATAAACAAGGTTTCCAAAATGATTATAGCAAGGTGAATTCCATATAAACAAGGTTTCCAAAATTATTATAGCAAGTTGAATTCCATATAAACAAGGTTTCCAAAATGATTATAGCAAGTTGAATTCCATATAAACAAGGTTTCCAAAATGATTATAGCAAGTTGAATTCCATATAAACAAGGTTTCCAAAATGGTTATAGCAAGTTGAATTCCATATAAACAAGGTTTCCAAAATGATTATAGCAAGGTGAATTCCATATAAACAAGGTTTCCAAAATGATTATAGCAAGTTGAATTCCATATAAACAAGGTTTCCAAAATGATTATAGCAAGGTGAATTCCATATAAACAAGGTTTCCAAAATGATTATAGCAAGTTGAATTCCATATAAACAAGGTTTCCAAAATGATTATAGCAAGTTGAATTCCATATAAACAAGGTTTCCAAAATGATTATAGCAAGGTGAATTCCATATAAACAAGGTTTCCAAAATTATTATAGCAAGATGAATTCCATATAAACAAGGTTTCCAAAATGATTATAGCAAGTTGAATTCCATATAAACAAGGTTTTCAAAATGATTTTAATAAGTTGAATTCCATATAAACAAGGTTTCCAAAATGATTATAGCAAGTTGAATTCCATATAAACAAGGTTTCCAAAATGATTATAGCAAGTTGAATTCCATATAAACAAGGTTTTCAAAATGATTATAAAAAACTGAGAAAGTCATTTTTCACATTAAAATATTACGGTGGAATTCAATATAAAAGATATATTTTTTACCTCACTTCAACAGTAGAAAGAGTTTTGTCAATCAGCAGTTGTCACTAAAGGCTAATAATGTATTGGCGTGAAATTGACAGCGGTGAGACGTAGTCTTTGCTTTCTTTCTTTTTGACGCCGACCGACTTTATTGTTGTGATTCTTTGGATAGCAGAAGACGTGGCCCAAACACCCTGGCGGGAGAATTACGTCTTGTGCAGTAACATTATTTAGTAATAAATTAGCCAATTAGATTTAAAGTTTTAGAAAAATGAATAAAGCTGGCTAATGCCTGTCTTTTAAAAAGTACACAAAATTTACCTAGTAAAATAAAGCGATAAATAAATTGTTGCTAAGTTGCGATTAGTAAATTGTTCTATGATAGATAAGTAGTTTTTTTTATTCAATGACATTACGAGTTAGCAAATGGTGAAAAAAGGAAAATTATTATTTCGTATTCACCACATCACTTCCTTTTCCATTTAACGGACCCTCCTTTAGTACAAAAATAAATGGATTATTCAATAGTAGTGATATATTGTCGTTTTTCAAAGTAACCGATTTTCCAGACCTAATTTTTGTTTTGATTTGCTGTTTTGTTTCCATATTATTGTCGAATTCTGATGTATATCTTCTTGTGCTGGTGTAGCTTTATCAATATCAGGCATTTTCGCTTTTTTTTAGATAAATTCTGGTTTCAATAGGTCTATTGGTGTTGACATCTTCTGCAGTTGTAATAGCAAAAACTTACTATTAGGACTAAGTAATTTATATGAACCTGTGTAAGGTGGTTCCAAAGATTTCCGAAATCTGTCAGTCCTAAGCCTTATAAATTCACAATCCTTTCAATCCTTTGGTATACAAAGTTTGGTCGATTAATGCATGTGTCCGGAAGAATGATCCCCCCTATCAAACTTTCGTATTTCCTTCATCAGGTCATTTATTGCCAGGTTTATCTCGTTGTTATCCTCGTTACATGAGTCAATCAACAGTCTTGGGACTTGTGCATGACACCCCGTTACTACTGTATATGACGTGTATGTAGATTTGTTGAGTGTGATACGTATACCCAAACGTACAATAGGTAAGGTTGATAGCCAAGAATGCATTCTCGCAATAATTGCTGTCTTTAACGATATGTGCGCACGTTCAATTATTTCAATTATTATGAGGATGGTAAGAAGTTGTTCTCAGTCTGAGAAAGACTATGGTATTTGATTTCTCTGAAAACAATTCTGACTCAAACTGGCTACCTCTGTCAGTGATGGCATATAAGGATACTACTCCGAATCTAGCTATCCATGTGTTAATGAAAGCAGTGGCAACATTTTGTGCTATTATAATTAAAGGACCTGCCTCCACCCATTTAGTAGCTCTATCAACCATGCTTAGTATGTAGCGATATGACAAAAAATAGGCGTCTGTTTAGTTTCTTACTGGCGATAATGGATTCACCATATCTAAATGCACTGTTTGAAATCGCTCTGAAGGTAAATCAAATGTTTCTATGTCTCTTCGTATGTTTAATAATTTTTGCCTGTTAGCAATTTTGACACTCTTTGCAGAACTCTTTGACTGACTTGTCTATCCGTGGTCAGTAGCACTTTGATTTTAGTAAGCGTAATGTGGATGATATTACTGGGTTTAACAATGCGTGCAGACTATTGAATATAGATTTCCTAAGCTCTTGCGGTACAAAATGCCTTGGAAACGGTAACAATATGTCACACATTATAATTTCGTCTTTACCTATATGACAAATTTTTCAACCTATCATTTAATTGTTTAATTCTTTATCCGATTGCCGATGAGTGACAATTTCCTGTAAATCACAAAGATCTATTGTTACAGCATTAGTTGACCCAGATAAGCAGCCTGCAATGACATATATTTGCTTATAAAGCTCAGATGATGTTGTTGTCTGTCCGACTTAAAAGCAAATGGATAGTAAAAGCATTACACAAAGGTTTATGATCTGTAAATAAAAGTGTATTCGTACCTTCTATGTGTTTAAAGTGCAACACCGCTAGATATGCAGCGGGCAATTCACAAAGATAAAATATCTTTATTGGGTCTGAGACAATTTTTTTATTGAAGAAACCAATGGGAAATAGCTGGTCGTTTTTCATTTGATGAAGAGTGGCACCTACAGTATGATTCGAACTATCCGTGACAAGTTGATAATTTTAACGTTCGAATCCGGGAAGGCTAATGCCGTTGCACATGACAATGCCTTCTTAACTCTTTGGAAAAAATCTAATTCTTCTGCGGTTTAAATCCCTTGCTTTGCATTAGGATTCAAATGAATACAATCTGTGAGTGGGAAGATTAAACCACTAAATTTTGGTATTATTTTTTTCTGTAAAAATTTAGCTTTCCAGTAAATCGTCGCAATGTTTTTGAGTCCTTGGGAGGAGGAAAACTGTTTAAGTCCTAAAGCTTATTAGCATTAGGTTTGATTCCTTCGCTCGGAATATTAAAACCAAAGAAATCGAGTTTCGTAGCATTGAAAATACATTTTGAAATAGAAATTTTAAGACCGTAATAACTTAACTTCCGAAATACTTGATCTAGATGTTAAGAATGCGAATCAGCAGCATCGGAGTATATCAAAATATCATCGATATATACAAATGTACACAGCATGTACCGGAAGATGTCGTCCATCATCCTATAGAAAGTACTTGAGGTGTTCCGTAGCCCCAAAAATATGTAATGATATTCAAATAAATCTTGTTCTGTCAAGATTGTATTTTCACATACATCATCAGGGTGTACCGGTATTTGGTGGTATACCGAGAATAGATCAATCTTTGAAAATATCTTTTTTCCATGCAGCTTCGGAACTAATGAGTTAATATTTAGAAATGGTTAGTGGTCCGGCTTCAGTTGACTGTAATCGCCCACTGGTCTGTATGTGCCATCCAATTTTGGCACCTTGTGAAGTGCCGAACTCCATTCTGATTTGGAAAGGGAAATTATGCCAGCTTGCCGAAGCTTTTTAAATTCTTCTTTGACTATGTCAGACTTTTGTAAATACAGAAGGGTTGCTCCCTGTTTCAATTCTGTGAAACACTTTGGATTTTTTGCGTTAGGATCTAGTTAGATGGATATTAGATTAGAGTTGCCTTCCATAATTTTCTTTAAAGTTCCCTGAACATTTTCGTCACCATGGATTGAAACGTGTAACACACAAGTTGATAGCTTGCCATCACTTTGCTTATTGGTAAATGTGTCGATCAACTTATTACTTTTACAATCTACTGTAAATTCATAGTGACTTAGTCCCAAAATGATTTCGTAGTGTTAGCTGCAATAAATGTCCACGTGGAATTCTACCTAAGGTTTTTTATCGTTACGTTTTATACAGTCTGTCTAGAGCACTCATTGTTAGCATAAACCAGCCGCAATATTTGTAGGATTTAGGACTGTGTTTGTCAGGTATTCCTTTGACGTAATTGATACGGCAACCCCAGTATCCACAATGAACATAATTTTCTGGGATCCTAAATTCTTTCTTTAAATAGCAGTAGAAGTGGCACAATCGCCCCGGCGGGTGAATCACATCTCGTGCAGAAATATTGTTTTTAGAAAGAACTTAACCAATCAGATTTCAAGTTTTAAAAAAAAATTAAGAAAGCTGGCTAGAGCCTGCTTTCAAAAAACGTGCGCAAAATTTAATTAGTAAAAATAAAGCGATAAATAATTTGTCGCTTAGTTGCGATTAGTAAATTGCCTATCATAACTTAGTAGTTTTTTATCCAATGACATCGCGAGTTTGCATATCGTGAAAAAAAGCAAGTTATAATTTCGTATCCAGCACAGTGTAAACAGCTATAACACATCAAATCAGAAAGATAGACAGATCCTGAAAAGATCGGGGCAGTCAACGGCTAAAGTGGCATGAATATAGCAACTAAAAAGAGGAGAACACTGTAAATACTATAAATAGTTATAACACCTCATTTCAGAAATATAGACAGATGCTGAAGAAGGTCGGAGCAGTCGACGGTCAAAGCGGCATAAATATGGCAAGAATGATGAGGGGAACAGTCCGTACAATGTAAATAGTGTAAATAGTTACAATACCTCATCTCAGAAATATAGACAGATGTAAGATGACTTTTTTCAATGTCCTACAAAATTCAATATAGATACGGGTTGCTGTCTTTAAAACGTTTTTCAATCCTTGGTATGATGATGAACTACATCCGGCATCACGGCCTCTGATCATAAGATTGGAGGTTCTGAGGAACATGTTGCCACCTCTCAATCGCTATTGTTTCCTGGCTCGTTAGAGTCCCAGCTATGAACAACTAATGAAGACCGAAACAACAGTACTTTTTGTTTGTAAAATAAGCAACAATAATGTTTGGGAAAAATGATAATGCAACACTAAAAAAAATAAAAAACAATTTCAAAAGTACAATTTTAAATACATTTATAGCTATAAGTAACAGCGGTCTTTCTATTTGAAATAAAATTTCTTCACTGTTTAAATACAAGGTTTTACTTAGCGAGAACATTAAATATCTGCATTAAATGACCCAATGGAATAGAGAAAAAACAAATGATATTTCAAAAACAAAACAAATCAAATCATTTTTCATGACTAAAATCACTTTAAGATGATTAAATGTTAAGTGCTCACTCAAAACATATCAAAGATAACCTCTTTAAATGTTTCTTGAGTCGTATGGGAACCGCTACAATTTTTTAATCATTTCACCTCTAGCAAGGCCGAAATGGCATTAGATACTAGATTCTTCTTCTTCTTCTTCTTCTTGTTTCAGGACGTAGGTGATCATGGCCTTCCACGTCTCCCTATTCACTGGTGGCTCTAAGCAGGCTTTCCCCTGTCACACCACGCAACCCTCGACCTGACATCCTCCTGCTCAGGCCCGTCAAGTATGTTACACGCTGCTTTCCTCTGTCTCTCTTTCCCTCTATCTAGCCTGTTAATATCAGATTATCCAAGCCCTCCTTCCTCATTGCATGTCCAGGAACTTTATAATACCAAAATATTTCTTTCTTTCAACTTATTTCCTGATGATCAACTAATCTGCGAACAATTTAAGTTTTACTTTGAAAGACAGTTTAACCAAATTTTGACTATTTCTTTATGTGTAAGGTCTCGGAATTATTGAACTCTATCTTCTAATACATGAATTCTGTTAGTTATGTGATTTTATGAAAGCTTTTTCTCATACAAACTATCAAGGTGCAATGAACTGAGTTTATTGCATTTCAATTTTCAATTCAGTATGAAAAATGTTATAATAGAATAAGATTTCAGAGGAGACATTATTTGGACAGCATTTTCTGGGCAATATTTTGTGCGAATTGAATTCTGAAGTTACAGAATGAGTTCAAACGAGTAAGCAAAGTCCGAAATGGAATAGTAAAAGGTTCGAAAACGAGGCAAAGGACAAAGAAACAGGAAAAAAATGATAGAAACAAAAAGAAAGAATGCTGAAATGTGGTGCAATATTAGTCTTCCTGTGTGGAAATAAATCGGGGAGAATTTTTTTCATAAATGAAGATGCGACTAGAGACAACAGAAAAGTGTCTCTACAGAAGAATGCTGGGAATTCCAAAGACGTAGTGCATAAAACAAACAGACAGTATTAAAGAAAAATAGCCACAAAAAGAAAACTATACGAAAGAGAAAAAACACTGGCAAGGCAGGTGAAATTTATGGGACCCATAAGCTTGTGGAGAAGATAGAAATTAAAAGAAAACTTAAACTTAATATCAGGAAGAGACAGCTGAATTGTTTAGGCCATGTATAGAGAAAGGAGTTATTTGAGAATCTGATGCTCACAGGTCGGATAGATAGGAAAGAGGGACAAAATAAAACAAAGGCATACTTGATGGGCTTGATCATGTGGATGTCAGTGCAATGTTTGGGAGAAATACCAGGATAAAAGGTTTAAAGAGGTACAAGAGATAGGAAAATGATGATATATAAAAGAAGAATGTCTTGGCAAATCTAACAATAATAGAACATATGAAATGCAAAAAAGATACGAGAATCAGTTGGTCATTTACTTGACGATCTTGTGCGAATGGTTGGTTGGACGGGGTGTGAGACAACAACAAATGTTATTAAGGGATAGTCATGATAGAACGTTGTGCAGAGCAATAATCGCTTGTGGCCTGAAGAAACACGGCATATAGAAAAAATATTTTGCACCCTAACTTTTTCGTGGAGTCAGTCTTTTTACTTACTGACATCGTTATAAAATTCCCTTTAATTATGAAAAGACTCAGTGTCGTCATTGCAAAAGAAATTACTTTTAAACAGCATCAAATTCTTCTCCTATCTGCCGTGTTCCCCCAGAGTGTTGCTAATTATGGCTCTTCACAATTTTCTGTCTTTTGAAGCTCTTAATAAATTTGTTTTTTTACCATCTCACCTAAACCCTGCTTCATCATCTATTCACATAAGCTCTGTAGGTAGGTTGTGC
Organism: Ascarosepion bandense; assembly: GCA_037127315.1. Lineage (NCBI taxonomy): Eukaryota > Metazoa > Mollusca > Cephalopoda > Sepiida > Sepiidae > Ascarosepion > Ascarosepion bandense. The sequence continues at coordinate 4,825,169 of JBBBDQ010000316.1, forward strand.
TTAGCATTTATTTTTTTAAAAATCATATTTAGCGCATTATATATCAGTTCTAGGACAGGTCAAGTCTTACTTCAAAATAAATGAATAAAAATCTGATATCTGAAAATTGGTTCAAATTTTGGGAATTCGGTTGAACCTTTCAGTACCCCGTTTTAGAAATACAAAAAACTAACTAGCACCCGCTTCGTAGAAATGCTGAAATCTCACAGGTACCCACTTCCTAGAAATACTGAACTCTCAGCAGCATCTCCGTCAGGGAAATACTGAAACTTAAACGGCATTTCTCTCAGGGAAATAATGAAATCTGAGGGGCATCACCTTCGTAAAAACTAAAACCTTTACCTGCACTTCCAACCTAAAATCTTACCGGCACCTCATTCACAGAAAAACTGAAATCTCACCAACACCTTTTTCATAGAAATATTGAAATCTCACTGGCACTTTCCTTGGGGAAATAATGATTTTTTACTTATTGGTTTGTGTGCAAAAATGTAAACTGAGGTAAGATTTTTGATAGTGTATAAGATCTTTGAAGTACAATGATTATCGGCGGAAAATGAATTAGGCTTGCCGAGTTCAATTCTCACTCTCTTCTGTTTTGTTCACCTCGCGTTAATACCCTTGAAAATTCACGAAGCCCTTTTTCTCAGCCATTAGTTAAATTGGTCGCAACTAGTCTAGGAGAAAGAAAATCTAGAATAGAAAACCAGAATTGAAAACTGGAGAGTGTTGAGTTTTTTTCAGTCTATCTTTCCCATGAAACACCGCTACTGCTAGGGCTGCAGTACAGGGGATGCCTCGTCGATCATCTGGGGTAACGTAATCGATATCAGCCCGCTCTACATTTAGACTAATGTCACAGAATTATGAAGTTAGGCTCGGTTCAAACCAGCTACAAATACTGAATGTTTGTTTAACGGCATCTCAACGCCTTATGGATCATTTCATGCCAAAATTTCATTTTCTTGTGAGTAGTAAAAATATATGTTATTCTGCATTCACAATTGATACCTGGTAGATAATACTCAACTTTTGTGCAAAGATATGTTTCTGTGGACATAATTACTAGAGGCAGGGATATTTGATTTAAGAAACTGTAGGATATATAAATTAATATTCTGAAAGGGCTTCATGATGGTGGTTTTTTGATTGGTTCATTTTGTTTAGCGGCATATCAACTTTTATTGTTTGTTTAATACCGATATTTGTTTTGAAAACCATTTTATGGATTGCAATGAATATACTTTGAACGCAATTTTATGCCTAAAATTACAGATAATATGTATTATTAGTCGTTTTGCTGTAAGTGCGAAATATTGGTAATTTCGCTATTATGAATATTTTTGTTTGGTTGATTTTGTTTAGTGGTATTCTATGGGCGATTTAATCCTGAAATCTAAATATTGTGTACATAATTTTATAATTTCTAGATAAATGTATGTTTTTAGATATATATTTTGCTGCTAATCAAATGTATTGTCGGCAATTTTATATAAAAATGTATTTTTATATTTTTTCAAATGTTTCACTGATTGTTATTTTGCAATAAAATTATGTTGTTCGTTTTATAAAAAATGTGCTGTTGATTTTTGTTTCAGAGTCTCTCATAGCTGGGAGCCGAACAGGTGCTACTTCAAAGTGTACGTGAGAACAACAGCAATTAAGTAGTGGTTCCATGCTCTCCAAAACTTTTAATCTAATCAAATGCATTGCATTCGGATGTAGTGTATCGTCATACCAAGGGCGATTCTTTGTTTAATAAAATGGAGTAATAATTTTAAAAAGTGTAAAGACAAAAAAAAAAAACAATAGTCTGGTGCAATAGATAATATTTCAGCATGAGAAACCAGAGCCATTTACTAATTCCAGTCGATTTTGTTACTTACATTGACGCAAAATACACTTGAAAGAGATATTAATCGATTTTTTATTCCTTTATAATTATCCATTTAATAGGACGACAGATTTGGTTCAATAGCTTTGGTTGGCAACCAGTCTACCGCAGAAAGAAACGGCAAAATATTGCAGGAATATCATCTGCCTAGTCGGTCATTAGTCGAGACATAACTGCCTTAGCTGTTTCTTGATTTCCTTCGTCTGAAGGAAATCAAGAAATGCTGGTCAAAACATCTACAGACATTTCCTTCTAAAAAATATGACACAGGCACGAAAAATCTTATCACAATATATAAAGATGCATAAAGAAAATATTCAATCTTTTCTTGTTACGTGAAGAGACTCAATGAATTAACGATTGATGACGCTGGTTCATTTATATGGGAGACACAGCTAAATCCAATTTTGTAAATGTAGTCCATCAGGAGGGTGTTGAAAAGATAGCAGGAAGTTCACTTGCTACAGGAAATGAAATTCTTCAACTTCGGCTGCAGCAATAAAATCGATTGGAATTTATACAAAGACGTTCGGCTACTCAGAAAGATTAAAGTAAAAGAGAAAGTCATTTAATCAGTTTTCGCCCCAGGCAATGGATTCAAGTTCACTGAAATATTTCTACTTGAAGAGCCTCCTGCTGGCCATCAGACTTGGCTTGTCTACATGATGGCTGCCAATTCATAACTCTACTCTAGTACTTATTAAATTAACTTAAATGTCCTTCCATAAGTGTTAGAAATTTCGCTTGAGAATGAATCTTAATCTTTATAAAACCCACTTTGTTGCTAAACTGTACAAATAGATTTTACTTAATGTATCCATATTTGAAAATCTTGGTTTAAAACTTACAATAGCATGCAGGACATTCTCTATATTTATGAGATTAAGTATTGTAATTATTTACACTATTTACATTGTTCGGACTATTGTCCCCATCGTTGTTGCTATATTCACGACATTTCGTCCGTTGTATGCTCCCACACTCTGAAGGATGTGCCTGTATTTCTGAGATGAGGTATTTTAATTATTTACACTATTTACATTGTCCGAACTGTTCTCGTCTTTGTTATAATATTCACAACTTTTTGCCCGTTGTATGTCCGACCTTCTTAAGAATTTTCTGAGATAAAGTATTGTAATTATTTACACTATTCACATTGTTCGGACTGTTGTCCTCATTTTTGTTGCCATATTCACCACATTTCGTTTGTTATACGCTACGACCTTCTTTTAGGATCTGTCCATATTCCTGAGATGAAGTATTGTAATTGTTCACAATATTTACATTGTTCAAACTGTTCTATTCTTTGTTGCCATATTCATGACGTTTTGGTAGTTGTACGCACCGACCTTCAGTTGATTGGAATTTCGAACTGAACTCTTTATTTCGTCAGACGGAGTAGATTGTTTTTCCAGATATCTGAGTATTAGTTATATTCTTTTAACACAACTTCTCGAAGTTTTTTTTCTTATTGTGTTTGCTTACGCTGTAGCCAGATATTCCACTCACAACTACTGACACTTTGGGTCAAGTAACTGGATTCAACCAAAGCTTTTATTCACTACATGCCCATTAAAAGTTGAGTTAAAGGAAGATAAATGATATTGAGGCATCTGATAACTAGAACAATGTACCCCGGTGGATTAAATGAAATGTTCAGTTGGAAATTCCAATCACGTGACGAAATCTGTAACAAACAACGTTCGAAACGTCGTGAGCATGGCAACGAATATGAGAACAAGAATCCGAACAATGTAATTCGTCCAAAAGAGGACAGACATTAATAAAAAAAAGATAGAATAGGGTAAATATAATTGATTGATTTATTTAACGTCATATCCAACTTATGAATTTTTTTAATTAAAAAAAAACGTTAATTATTTTCTTTTTCCTAATTTTTGTCTTTCTGTGTTTTCGTATTAAACTATTTAATTGTTAGTTTAATTTTCCATTTATTACACTGGGAAACAAATTTCATTTTTTGTTCTATTGATTTAGATTTGACAGTTATTTCTATGCAATTTGGCTGCGCTGAAATTTTTACTCAGTTTTCTTCTATCAAATGATGATTATACTGAACACCCTTTCCTCTTTTGTGATATTTATAAAAATATTTTTCAATACTCGCTAAATCTGTTTATACATCACGCAACTAAGTATTTATCTGGGTATTTCACGCATTGTTGTATTATGTATACTTTTCTATATGTAATACTATAAAATATTTTTAATTTTCTCAGGTTTAACCCATTTTAATATTAGTAAATTAATATAAAAATACCAGAATTCAGTAATTTTCTCAAGCTTTCCTGTTTTATACGGAATATTTTAGAGGGACAACTTCTATGTGTTGTGTACTTTCAGAACATCGGCGATCATGGACTTCCGCCACCTATTCCTAGTAGTTCCTAACACGCTTTTTCCTTTTACCCCTCCTAAACCCCCTTCCGCTATCCATTTCCTCAAGCCTATCAAGTATGTTACACGTTCGTTTCCCCTGTCTCTATTTTACTCTATCTAATCTGTGAGTATCAGATTCTCCAAACTCTCCGTCCTCATAAGCGTCATCTGCATTCTACTGATGTTAAGTGTTTTTTCTTTTTCGTTTCCCTCCTTTACAAAACCTCGTGGTTGCTCACATGTTCGGTCCATGGTATTGTAGCAGCCACAGATCTATTTCCTTTCGCGAATCAGTGCCCCCGACGGGAGATTCGGTCACTCACTAACCAATCAACTGGCAGAGCGCATTAATTCCTTCTTCCTCTCTAGAACTATTTTCCTAGTCCATTTTGGTAGAACGGACAAAAGGCAGAGAGCCATGAGTCAGCGGGAGAAACAGACGTCTCTCTCACATTGCTGCCACTGATTCCCCTTGGAACCTTTTCGCTGAAGAAGACGCTACCGCTAGCTTCGCACACTCTTCCTACAAACCAAGTACCAGCCTACCGACCAGCGAACCAAATGGACACTTATACACTATCACTCTTGTACGCCTACTAAGAGAATAAACCATTCTTTGTTGTTGTTTTTAGAAGGAAGTTTCGTAATTCATTTGTGTTGCCTAAAAATATAGTGTTGGAGAAATTAATCATTTCCCATAAATCTATAGTATCTTTAATATTATCCTGTAGAACCATATTTCGGTTGCTTCAGGTCTATACTCCAACTTTGTTGAAATCTTTTAGCATTCACCGCCATATTGAAAAACAGACATCATATAACAATCTAGTACTCTCTTCTTTGTTTCCAGAAAATAAATAAAGTCGACTGACTTCCCGAGTTAATCAGCCAATTTCAAAATGAAGGGTTTGCAAACTCCAGATTTACTTGATGATATTCTTGAAAATATTGTTATGAACTCTGAGAAGTCAGACACAAATTTTGGCCTCAGCATATTTGAAAGTCAAAACGATCTGTAAAACTTAAACCAAGCTGAGTTGAATTATTTTGTAAGGGATCTAAATATACCAAAAACAGCTGCAGACATGTTAGCTTCAAGACGTTAATAGAAAAACTTTCGTATTTCTAATACATACATTACATTAAGAATTTCTTAATTGTTTTAGAACCAAGGATAGTTTAGTACATTGATGTGATATATTTGTTTTGTTAAAGAAGATGGAGGTTGAGTCGTATGATAAAAATGATTGGTACCTGTTTTTAAACAAATCGAAAAGAAGTCTTAAGTGTTTGTTTTTGCATAATGTCTTCTGTCAAAATTTCTGTGAAAAGAAATTATCATTATTTACCACTGTCCCCATCTTTGTTGTTATTCTAACCTGACCGACATCTGTTTGAATTTCAAGGAAAAATAATTATCATTATTTACATTCAGACTATTTTCGCAATCTTTGTTCTTATTATCACCTGATCGCCTTCTCCTTGAATTTCGGGTATGAATACTTATAATTACCTACATTCAGACTAATTTCTTCATACTTCTTTGTCTTTATTGCCTTCTGCCAAAATTTCGGGGATGAGGAGTTATTATTTACATTCAGATTTCTGTCCTAATCGTTTATTTTATTATAACCCGATCACATTTTGATTGAATTTGTAGGATGAAAAGTTATTTATAGTTATTTATATTCTTTCATTCATTTTAATGGCATTAAAAAAGAGTTAACTAATCGACTATTAAATGATGTCTATTTACCTATTTGCCTGTAAAAGCTGTAACGTTTGTCATAAATGAATGATTAAAATACTGAGATTGTTCTGAATGATTTTGATTTTTAAATATAAGGGGATGATCATAAGTACGAATAAAATAATAATAGTAATTTAAACAAATAGCCAGTTTGATAAGATGAATTTTGATGTTATCAGAAGATTTGTTCATAAGTACAATTGAAATAATAATAGTAATTAAAAAATTGCCAGTCAGTAAGTGAATTATTCACAAGTACAAATAAAAAATAAAATAATAATAGTAATTAAAAAATTCCAGTTCAATATCATAACCTTTTAAGTAATAAAAAGGGTAAATAGTGAAAATATTGAAATAAATGTGAGATAAATTCGGATTTCATAACGTTGGTTTAATAAGTCAGCTTTGGGGAATTTTATTATGTGGATTTTTCTTGTAAGTAAAGGAAACATATTTCATGTAAAGATTTACATGTTCTAGCTTTAGTTAATATTTTCAATTTAACTGTAGGTGTTTTATTTGCATCTTTCAATCGCCAGTAGTATTTAGAGGGTGAAGTAGAATTTCTATATGCTTTATTATTTAAAGATAAGTTATGCTAGTAAAATCGAGACTTAAAATTATTTATAGTACATCCGATATAATGTTTGGTAATAATAGGATTTTCATTGGAAGTGATAGTAGCTTGGTATACAATGAAATCTGTAAGGCATTTATTTTGCATACATATGTTAGGGTTATGTTAGTTGCAGAAACTTGTGTTATGATTATTTATGGTACGTTGGTTATAATTAATATTATAAAGTTGTTTTAGAATTTTATTTTTGTATTTTTTATTATCATATTGATATTATCGGTTCAGCAATAACTAAGTTTAAGTGAGTTTTTATTAAAAATTTTGCTCAATGGATTATTAGTTAGGAATTTTTTAAACATGGCTAAGGAATTTATTGCCTAACTTGGCATTAAACATTTAGTTAAATAGTGGTGTGTACCAACTTATTTTCCTATTTTGTTATGTTTGGTATTGTGATTAATTTGTTTATGACATTTAATATCCTTACAATTATAGGCGTTGTTTTTTAGAGCTTAATTACAGTAATGGCTATGTTCATAGAAAATGTCTTCAGTGGAGGAATTATTGTTAATCATGTGTTCAACTGAATGTGGTATATTTTTAATAATGGATAGTGGCTGATTTGATTTAGGGTGTATGCAGTTATGATTAGCATTATACTTTACTTATGGCGAGTAAGTACTATTAACTAAGTCAAGTGTAACATCTAGAAAGTCAAAATTTTTTCGGTTGGTATTTAGTATTTCTTTAAGATTAAAGTTCTTCAATATTCTATGTATGTAGTTACGGATTCTATCTATTTTTGAGTTAGTGGAATTATGAATAATCATGGGGCAATCATCTCCATACAATCTAATATATTTTATGTCGACATCACGTTGAACCGTGAGATTGTACAAAATAAAAAGACCCACAAGATCTGCAGAATCCAATGTTCCCATGACAATGTCAAATGATTCCTCGGAATTCTATTTTAGCCATTATTTTTATTATGGATGAGAAGGGATTGTTTTGAATTTAAAATTATGTTTTTTCTACACTAGTGATGTCCGATAATTCCGGAGTAAAGTCGAAGGTAATTGTAAACAAATCGTTCCAGATGGAGAGGTAATAATCTACTATGTCGAAATGGATTAATACAGTATCATTTTTGATTTGCTGGTTGACTCTCTGTAGAATTTGTTGGCTAATTCTATTAATTTCCTGTTTCGTAGGGTTAATTATTCTAGTTGTACAGTTTCTATCAAAGTCCGACTTGTGATCCATGATAGTGATATAAGATTCAGTAGGGGTGAGTTTGCTTACTCTGGCGCTAATTATTAACTTGTCAGTTATAATTTTACTAGTCTTATTAATACTTTCAGCTGTACTATTAGTGCTAATATTAACTTTTTTTTATAAATCGTGGTTAGGTTTTTTAGTAAAAAGAAAGTTGTAGTCCGTGGTGTAGTTTTATAGTAGTTATCTGTTTTGTCAGAACGTAAAAACATTTTGTTGGAATTGTTAATATTTCTACCAATAGAGTGCAGTTGTTTCTGAAAATTGAATTTGTGTTTGTGGAATTTGATATTGTTAATAGTTTGAAACAAATTATATTCAAACTGTAATAACATATCAATGAGAGGAGCAGCTTTTTGTACTGGCTATTTGTTTAAATTACTATTGTTATTTCATTTGTACTTATGATAATCCTCTTATAATTAAAAAAATAAGCCTACTGAATTGGTAATTTTTTTAATTACTATTATTATTTTTGTACTTGTGAACAAATCCTCTTAAGTATATATTTTTATATCTCAATTCATTATTCTATCTTTATGTTGATTTCGATTTGTTATTTTATTTTATTTTATCTTTTCCAATGTCTGAATTCATCTTTTCTCTTCTTTTTTCCATTTTTCTTTTTCGTTTTACCTTTTATTTATTTTTTTGTTTATCTGTTTAAAATTTGACATGTCTGGATTTCCGAGGCTAAACATTTGTTACACCATCGTCTAGTGAATTGTACACTCACCGTTATTTGAGATGTTATTACATCCCAATCCACTTAATGCATTTAATTGGCTGACATTGTTTTTATTTTTCATTTTTATTTATTTATTTACTTATTTTAAAATCTCTTTGTCTATATATTACAAAATAAATTAACCACATTTTACTGCCTGATTAAGGTGTTTAACTCCGACACTTTATACCTATAAAGTTGCAGTATACCATTATTATTATTATTATTATTATTATTATTATTATTATTATTATTATTAATAATAATAATAATACAATATATATATATATATATATATATATATATATATATATATATATAAATTAAAAAAGAATGAATTCAATGATGTTGAATGACCATTTCGATGTGAAAATCCCCACGGGGGATAACACATCACCTCAGCAAACGAAAAATGCTTTACATGGAGCTCTCTTCCTGTATCATTTTTTAATATTAAAATAAATTTTTTTAATATTAATTAGGATCGGGTTTTTGGAATTTACCTTCCTGCTTTTTTCACTTGGATTAAAGTATCTGGATTAAATATATATATATATATATATATACAACATTATATTTATTTAACACGTAAGTCTTTAATGCGACCAAGGTACTGATTTTTAAAAACTGAAAAAAATAAGAAGTGACAACAGTAAAAGCACCGGGATTAACAAGACAAACGATAATTATTAGCATTTCATTTAAATGTTTAATAAAGTTTATTGGAAAGGTAAAACATCAAAGTTGACCGGAAAGCGAGAAATGTGCGAGAAGAAATTGTTAACATATAACTTACTGTTACATATAGTCATTTCAACTGTAAAATTATGCGAACTAGCTGCCAATAAAATTCTGCGCTTAAATTCGTAAAGTTGATTTACCAAATAGGACAGCTCAAAAGAAGAATTATAAAGAAATATTCATAGAAAAGGTACAAGGAATTTACATTACGAAAGTGAAAATTTGAGTGAAGTCGCGATGCCAGGTCAAGATAAATAACATTGCAGCTATTTCTTTGTATTTTATAAACAATTTATAAATGTATATCAGAAGCACCAGAGCAGTTATGTCAGCAATATTTAATGCAGGTATGAATGTTAGGATTATAAATGTGTAATATCGATGCTGGTGAGAAAGTAGTACGATCCAACGAACCAACTTATCTTGTAGCGGTCCTAGCAATTAATTCTATATAAACGAAAAATACAACTGCAAAACGAAATTATTAAAATACATTTAAAAATGACATTTCCATTTTTATGCATGTTTAATCTTTCAGATGGACTGCAGATTATTGTAACCTTACGAACCGACGCAACTTTGCAAGCCTACCAATCTAGAATTGTGTTTAAATTCGTTAACACTAGCTACCAAAGCGAAAAAGCGATCAGAACTATTTTAATGGAAATGTTTATAGAAAAGGCTACACTATGGCGGTGAGATAGTGACCGAAGCCAAGATGCCAGCTCACGACTGATAACATTGCAGTCTTATTATTACTTGTAATATATTTGAAGGTGGCTAGTTTTTTCTTTTAATATTTCATTAAGCTATATATATATATATATATATATATAGTGTACTGAGGTAGCTGATAATTGTCTAAACATATATTGTTAAATATAGCAGACAATGAATGTCTGTTATGTTTAATCACGAGCCGTTCTAAACATCATATTTTGTTTTGAATTTCTGGTAAGAATAAAAACTAAACTTGCCTAGCATTTGGATATTTTTTATTACGTTTGTTATAAGCTTTCGTTTCCCAGGAATTATCTTTAGAGTGATTTTAGGGACGTTAATATAAAGATATCCATCATCAAAGATGATATTCTCTTGTGTTGACATAAAACTAGATTGAAATGTGATTTTATTGAGTGTGGGTTGCTTTGGTTTAATGTAGATGGTATCCAATATCTGAAAGTTATTTACTGTGTGTATGCGTGAGTATGAAGAAGGAAATTACTAGAAAGTAATTGACATTCATCTGAAGCGAGCTGAATATAAAACGCTCCTCATACCAATAACATTTCCACCGAGTTTCTCTACGGCATATGACTTCATTGAACTTTTTTTATCCTTTCGAATATATATTTAAATTGGGGTTATCAGGAGAGAATGTGCACCGTTTCAGGGCCTTCCTCTCAACGGTTTCACTTGGACACCGGCCTCCCTCACTGATGTGAAGGCCCATTATAACGATATACATGTGTAGTTATACTTGTTCCAATGTCTAACAGCGAAATTAAATTTACGAAAAACGAACAACGCCAAAACTTGCGTTCCGAGAATGCAACTTGAACCTCATTACGCATTCACCATCAATCATATCATGCCGTCATGTTTGCTGAAACACCACGGAATATTTCCTTTCTTCCGTATCCACGTAGAACTATTTTCAGTGATCTCTATTAGGCGTTTCATTCTTTTGGTCCTATTACGCCCTTTGATTCCATAAATTGGTACAGAGTGGCTGCAACAAAACCTCTTGCTCCAATTTCCACTGCTCTAACAATTACATTATACCCCTCTTTTATTAGGTCTGATTTTAGACTTTTATATTTATTAGTTTTATAATCGTGGCTTTGTTCTATCCGGCTTTTATATGGTACAGTTAATTCAACCAATTTACCCTTGATAGAAAAACAATATCTGGTCGCAGACCTTTACTTGATATTATTTTCTGTTAATCATTACACCAAACAGGAAGGTCTTCAGATACCTTCCAAATGCCACCAGAACTAATGAAAGTTTTTCCGGGTATAGCTTGACATTTGCTTGTTTGCTTAGAACCGACATACCGTTTTCCCTCTGCAACAAATTTCTGAGTTGAATTAGATGACTCAGACTTCATATATTTCTTTATAATTAGCTCATCCAAAACACTATTATGCCTCCATGTATATCTTCCATTCCCAAGGGCTGTTTTACAGGAACTAAGAACATGTTCTAATGTTTGTGGACTTTCCGTACACAGGGGACAAGTTGGATCACTCTCTTCCTTCCATTTAACAAGATCGTTCTTAGATGGTAGCAAGTCATATGTGGAACGTATTAAAAGACTCAACCTGAGTTGGTCCATCTGCCAAAGGTCCTTCCAAGTAATAGATTTCTGCAGAGCCTCCTCCCAGTTTGTCTATTAGCCTTGTTGGGATTGTTGAACTACTTTTACGAGTCTTTTATTATCTTCTTCGTTCCTTACATTTTGGATGATCACGTCTCGGCGATCTTTACCAGACGTTTTTGACCACCATTGCCTTTCATTTAGTCCTAACCCTTGTTTTTCTGCTTGAGTGTATACGATCAATTCATTGAAAGCTAGATTGTCTTTAGCACTTGTTATTGTCTCTCTGATTTTTCACTTTCTGCCTGTTTTTAATGTAGGATATAATGCTTTTATTGTTTTATCCTTGGGGGCCAACCAACATCATTTGAAGTCTAATTTTTCCGGATTTATACTCCTCCACAATCGATTTAAATGGTAACTTTAGCTTTGCTTGTCTGCAGTACAATGCAGTATCAGACAAACCTGGACGCAAACCCAACCATTTTCGGATATATTTGTTTATTTTTCTTTCCATGGACTCAATTTTACTCATTCCAATTTCGTATACAATTAGGGGCCATAGTAGCATTGGAATGAGTATATGCTCTAAGCACCATACCTTGTATTTTCCTTTTAGAGGACAAAGATCTATCTTATCTTATTGTAATGATCTGGATGTTTCTTTTATTTGGTTGGTATCTTTTAACGATTGATCGTTCCACCAAACTTTTTACTGCTTTTTCTGATACAGAATCGATTCTTTGACCACCAACTTCAAAATTTATGTTTTTATTCAATTTTCCTTTCCTAAGAGAAAGACTTCTGGACTTGTTGGTTTAAATTTAATTCTACACCAACTTATTAGGTCGTCTATCAAACTTAATATCTTGTAAGTTGAATTTACCTTGGATGAGAGGATTGTAGTGTCATCCATGAACGCCTTCACTGGTGGCATTTGACACTCTCCGCCAAGTTCAACAACATCAGCCTTGTTGTTTATCGCTTTGAGAATCAAATGCTTTGCTAGAACGAAAAGTATTGGTGATACTGTACATTCCATCGCAATTCTAAATTCAAGTCTATTCCACTTACTCGTAAAGTTCTTTGCAGTGAAACGCATGAGAAAACCATCCAATAAGTTCCTATCATATTAGATATTTCCTCATGAATGTGGTACATTTGTAATGGTAAATGTAACATTTGGTGAAGTGCTGATCCGTAGGCATTAGCTAAATCTAACCAAATGACATCCAAATCTTTTCTTTTAATATTTGCTTTTTGAATGGCCTCCCAGATCATATTTCCATGCTCTAAGCAACCAGCTATTCCTGCAACACCACCCTTCTGTACTGAAGTATCGATATACTCGTTATCAAGAAGGTATTTGGTCAACCTCGATGCCAAAACTGCGAAAAATATCTTTCCTTCTACATTGAGAAGAGAAATTGGCCAAAATTGACCGATGTCCTTGGGGTTCTTTTCTTTGGATATGTACACCCCATCAGCTATCATCTACTGCTTGCTGATATGGTAAATTTTCCATGCTAACTTTAAGTTAGTATGTAACCATTTATAATTTGTAGGACATTTTTGTATAGAAGGAAAGGTATTCCGTTAGTGTCAGGTGTAGATTTATTCCTACTTTTGTCGATTATGCATTTTATTTCTTCACGTGCGGGTGGTTTCATGTCAAACTTCAATTTAGAAACGGCTGGCCAAAATAAATTGTTATTATGATCTAGAGGAATATGTCGTTTAGGATCAGAGTACATATCTCTTAAATGTTCCTCTAGAATACTTTTCTCTATTTTAACCACACCTCATCTTGGTTTATCAAATATGTTCCTTGCATATCTGTAAGGTTCCTGGAAGAAACGCTTTTGGCGTTTCCTCTGTTTCACTCGTCTCTTCCTTAGATTTTCCGTTCTGCTAAGAGCGTTATGTTTTGCTTAAAGGTCCTACCAGATTTTAAGCAAGCTTCTTTCTCGTCAAAATTTGCGAAACGGATTTGCCGTTTTAGATTTCTTTTTTTATTTCTGCATTAACCTTTGACGTCTGTTCTTTTTGGGTGGTGGCTTATCATTTTCCTATTTCACGCCGCAAACTTCCTTACAAACTCTGTAGATTATTTTACTACTTTCGCTTAGACGTTCTTGGTATTTCTTTCTTCCTAGTTCTTTACGTAATGCATTCTAATGATGTTGTCTAGCATAAACCAGACTTCCGAGTCGGATGCTGGTGGAAATTCAATTCTTGGCAGTTTGAGTTGTGTCCAAACCTTTAATTCAACAGCTTGGATATCCTCAACACTGTGGTATGCATTCTGGATTTGGTTTTCCAACGTCTTATCTGCGTTGACAGAGCGCTGCTCCTGAACCATTTTCAGGAAAGCATAACCCATTTTTGTAAGGTGAATCTTCGCTCCCTTTTGGGACCTAAATTTCCGACCACAAACACCTGGGAAGTCCGTACACTTTTCTAAACTCATAGATTGTTTTTCGTTCTGGGATCGTTGCCGATTAATCTGTTTAGATCTATCATCCTTTCGGTGACTCCTGAGAGCATTTTCTTTTAGTTTCCTTTGTAGCATTTGTTTAATGAACTCTGGGTTGCTGACCCGATGAGATCAACTGGTCTTTACCAAGGTGTCTGCTAATCGGTTCCTAACCTCCATTCAGTCGATTCCTGAAAGCCAACGGACGAGCCATGAGTTTGAAGAAGAAAATTACTGGAAAGTAATTGACACTCACCTGAAGCGAGCTGAATATAAAATACTCCTTATACCAATAACATTTCCACTAAGCTTCTCTACGGCATATGACTTCATTGAACTTCTTTTGATCCTGTCGAATTTATATTTAAATTGAGTTCAACAGGAGAGAATGTGCACCGTTTCAGGGCCTTCCTCTCAACGATTTCACTTGCTCACCGCCCCCCCGCCCTCACTGATGTGAGGCCTTATTATAACGATATCCAAGTGTAGTTATAAAAGTATTATTGTGTTATCGACTAAAGTCTGTCTAATATTACGTACATGGCTACGTTTTTCTAAGAAATATTGTTTAATAGAACTATTATCAGAAAGGTGACAACTGTAGAGAATTTAGTCATATATATATATATATATATATATATATTGTGATTTAGCTGTATTGCTGTGTAATATACTGGGTTAGTAGAAAGAAACTTTCTTGAAAATTGTTTAAAACTTTTGTCAATATTACAACATTTACATGAAATAAAATTTATTGTGAACTTATATTGTGGTAGAATTTCATTGCTATTTTATTTGTTACTTTTTTATTTCAGATTGACCAGTGTAGCCCAGAATGAGGCAACATCTGACAATGCATCGGTGTACAAAGAGTGACACACCATAGTACAAATACAGAGATGGTGGTGCAGTAATCACGATCGATCTTTTTGATTCAGTAGATGCTAAAGCCGTCATACCTATGTCATTCTAAGCTTGTGATTACGGTATTTGTGGTAGATATGCACAGAAGCAGTTATACTTCGACGCCTAGATTTGAAAAAAGGTAAAATCCATCAAGTAATTCTTGCGCTGTTTTCATTTATCTCTCCATTCTCACTGTGAAATTCAATTTTCCACGTTCGTTTTTCTAATTACGTATCCCAGCAATCTGAGCTGTATTTTCCTGATGTCAAGTATGTTTCCTTTTCGTTTCCATTCTCTCCAAAACCTTGTCGTTGCTCACATGATTGATATATGGTATCCTCAGAATCCTTCTGTAGAACCACATTTCTTTTGCTTCGAGTCTTTTCTTCATCTTTGAGGAAATGTAATGTTTTAGCATTCGCTGCCATATAGCAGAATAGATGTCCTATGACAGCCCCATACTCCTTTCTTTGTTTTCAACAAAATTTTCCTGTCTTTCAATTCTCAACTAAGCTTTGTAAATGCGACCTTGACATTTATTATAATAGAGAAGATATATATACATATCCTCTCTATTATAATAAAACCGTTGGTTATATATATATATATATATATATATATATATATATATATATCCCTCCTGTCACGATAGTGGGGGTTGTAACAGTCTTATTATTATGTATTAATAGAAGATACTCAATAGTAGGCACATCAATATATATATATATATATATATATATATATATATATGTGTGTGTGTGTGTGTGTGTGTGTGTGTGTGTGTGTGTGTGTTGCCGTTATTTTAGATGGCATATAGATATGAATATTCTGCCCTCATCTTTGACGCCACAACCTCAATCGTATATTATATTGTAGACTGTCAGCTCTGTTGCTATGTGTACTGTGCAGGGAGGAAATTGAATAATATGAATTTTATGGTGTGTCACTGCTTTTTTTCAGTGGGTGCACCGAAAATGTAATTCGAAGAGAACCATGGCCAAGGTCAAGTTTAGGATTTTTAGAAACTGTTATACCTAAGGTGCTAAAATATTCAGAGACATATATATTTCATTTAATAATTGATGATGAATAAATGATTTTAAATTCTGTTTTAACAATTGATGGTGGAAAAGATTTTAAGTTGTTGATGATGAAAATAAATTTCTCAGTTAAGTTTATGATTTTGTTAAATGTTGCTAAATAACATCTTCCTTTACAAAAATCGACTGATAATTAATACAATTATTAAGCATTTTAAATAGGGAGTTTATTTTCACCCATCCTGCATATTCCCCTCAATTGTTAGCCCTTGTCTTTGTATATTTCTAAAAAATGTGAATGACCGCTTTTTAAATTCATGACATCTTTTCAAACACAATATATTTAAATTAGCTTACGTATACACACATCCACATCTAACGCACCCTGAATATTTTCAAAATATTTTATATACATATATATTTCAAATTTAATAGCAGACATATATTTTTTACCATTTAAAAGTTTAAAATATCAACTATTTAATTTTATAATTTTATGATTTTTCGTTTCGAAGTGAAATGTACAAATCTTAGCCTGAGAGCAAAAGAATGAATATCATTTTAAAATAATTGAAGGTTTTTAAGTGGCACAAGAAACGACGCAATCAGCTTATAAAAATCGATTGTTAAAAGCCGATTGCAGCCATGATGTCTATATTTTCATATAATATATTTATTCAACGTTTTCAACCTTCTAATAAGATTGCAACTTGTTAGTAAGATATTTGTTGCTAGTTTTAAAATATTCACTGCAATAACGAGTATTTTTTCTTATTTTCTTTTTTTTAAACTTCAAGTCTTTTAATAGAAGAACATTTATCGATGTAGATTTGTGACTTATTTATTCTTGGGAACCCATGAAAATTCATAACAAATGTCTGGTCTCTCAAATTATTGCTTTGACGTCGACGCATAACGATTCATAACAGCCAATTAGAGATAAAAATATGGCGACATTTCTATTTTCATGATTTTTCTTCTTTCTATTTATTGTCAAATAAAAAACAGATGAAATTAGGAAGTGTGTCTATTGTCACTGTAATAAATTATATATATATATAGAACACTGTATCAATTAATAGCATTGATAAAAGGAATATTCAATAGGAGGACATCCATCGTGTCGGACTGAATTCTTTGATATATATCAATTCATGTATTTTAGTTCTTTGAAATGTTCATTTTATTTACTAATCCTTCGCATATACTTTGAATATTTTTGATATGTTTGCTTTTGGTGAATATTGAGCTGGAGAACAAGAAGTATTTGGCAGATCGAGTGAATAAACAAAATCCATGTTAAAATGTTCCCACTTTACATCTTAATTATATCCTACGTTTTTGTATTTTATGTGCAATATTTCTCAAAGGCTAGTGACCACGATTCTACAAAATATATTTTCTGTCTGAATTTCTGGAATGAGAAGTTCTCATGGTTTAAATTCAGACTTATATCCTCATCTTTGTATTTTTATCAGCTGATTGAGGCCTTTCTGACTTTCTAAGATGAAGACTTATTATTTACATTACGACAAATGCCCTGATCTTTGTTGATATTGTCACCGAATCGCTTTCTTACCGTATTTCCGGGTTGAGGAGTTATAATTATTTGCAATTCAGACTAATTTCCTCATCTTTGTTGTTATATTCAACTGATTGCCTTTTCAATGAAGTCGGTTTTGCTACATTCACTTACGAGCAAATAATCTTGAAAAATGTATGGATCCATGTCTTCTTTTCCCAGATCTCGGTTAAATCGCAGAACAGACTGAGTCCTATAATCTTGATTGGTAACCTGTGTTAAATTGTGTGTCTAGGTAGTCACGAAACGAAAGATACACAATTGAGCTAACGTGTACCTCGTACGGAATTTATGTAACTGACACTTTTTTACTATTAGGTAAATAAAGTGTGAAGCAAATCCAAGGTGCTTGAAAATACCTGAGCCTAACTCTCAAAAGCAGGGAAAAGTATTAAAAGATTGTAAACCATCCTTGGAAACAATTAAAAAGTGATATATTATCTAATTTCCTTCAAAATGCGAAAAGAAGATAAAGAAAATATTTAGTAGGCGAGAACGAATGTTGAAAGTAGCATAGACAAGAAGTTTAAAAACGAAGAAGTTATTTTCTTTTAATGTTTGGAGAAAAATAATTATAAAGATAATAATCCCAAAATGCCAACTACAGGCTGGGGATACTAAAATCAACCAAGCAGAGAAATTTAAGTACCTGAAAATTGTTCTAACAGAAGACGTAAAATGCGACACTGAGATAAAAAGGTGATGTGACATGGCCAATGATGCATTCCAGAAGCTAGGTAGAAAGTTGAGAGACATGAACATTTCGCTGGAAACAAAGAAGAGAGTATGAATTGCTATATGATGTCTGTTCTTCAATATGGCAGTGAATGCTGGACAATTTCCTTAAAGATGAAGGGGAGACCTGAAGTAACTAAAGTGTGGTTCTACAGAAGGATGCTGATGATACCATGGAACGAATATGTGAGCAACAATGGGTTTTTGGAGAGGATGGAAACGAATAAGAAACTAATATTTTACACCAGAGAATCACACTTGGAGAATCAAATACTCACAGGTCAGATAGAGGGAAAAGAGACAAGCAACGCGTAACATACTTGATGGGCTTGAGCAAAGGGATATCAGAGCGTGTTTTGTAGGAGGTAACAGGAGAAAGAGCCACTAGGATAGAGAGATGCGGAGGGTCATGTTCGCCTATGTATTGAAGGGACACGGCGCACAGAAAAAGAAGAATCAAAACAGTTGAAACCGCAGCTAATATTCAAAGACAGCTAAAACTTTGGTACGCATAATTAGAATCGCGAGTTTTAAGAATATAACACAAACGTGCAGGAAACACATAGAAAAACTCGAAGAAGCCACTTGACAGTTTTAAGTAAATACATTCAGAACAAAAACTCCAGGTATTATTTACACTGCAGTATTTGCATTATTCGGACTATTGTCTTCATCGTTGCTGCCATTTGTATGCTCCAGCCTTCTTCGGGTATTACGAATTTCGAACCAAACCCTTTTTTACAATCATTGCGTGAAGCCTCTAACTCTGTAAATTACTTCTCTGTAACTCTGTAACTCTGTAAATTCACCACTGCTGTAGCCTGGTATTGAACTCACAACTATATATCTACTGTGCCATGTGACAAGAACAACTGAATTTTTAGGACTTTTAAACCTAATGTCGAGTAACTTTTTTTTTTTACCAGAGTTCATATTTCAATTTTTTATGCTAATGTCTTCTCTCGTATTTTTGCAATTTTTGACACTAATAATTTTCTCTGGCACTCCGTATTACTGGTTTCCATATTGTATTCATCTCTATGCTTGGTCAGTTTAGGAGATTTTTGAAGCCTAGCATATGTGCTGGTTCCTTAAGTTTACGTAGTTTCTAGTGGTGTTCTCTATCTATTAATTTAACTTCATCCCATAGGGGGCGATGATTCCCTTTCCCCTTCCATATATGGTCAGCTACGCCAGATTTTTCTATCTCCTCTCGTGTTACGGCCTTGCGTGTTTTGTAGCCTGTCTCTCCTTTATATTTCTTTCTACAACTACATGGAATGGCGTACACACAGTCCTTAGTCATTTCCTTATCTGTTGGGGGTCTTACTCGGGAGAGGTACTTGCGTAGTGTAGAAACACTTCTGATGTTATATAGACCACATATACTTTGTAACTCCTCCGATAACCCCTTAACATAGGGTAGACAGAACGAGGCTGTTTTTATCCTCATGAACCCTGCCCTTCCGTGTATGTTGGGGTTGTTGTCATGTACCCTGGATAATTGTTTCGTTGTATGGTACTGCTTATATTGATTATTTCCTGTTAGTATGACACTGGATCGCCGCTTATGTCTTTTGATTGATGTTGAAGGCAGCAGACGATTCCTTTCTTTGCATTATATGGGTGGTGGGAGTTGAAGTTGAGGTATTGTCCGGTGAATGTTTGCTTGTGGTATACAAACGTATGAACCCAAACTCTGTTCGAGTTATTAGCACATCCAGGTTTGTTGTCACACTTTTTTTCCATAGTGAACTGTATGGATAGTCTTATTGAGTTCACATGGTGGATTAGCGTCTGGATCTCCCTCTGGTGGGGCCAGAGTATGAAGGTGTCATCAACGTATCTCAGCCATAGAATTAGCGTTAGAACTGTGGATTCTAATGCCATCTCTTTAAAGCATTCCATATATATGTTAGCCAGTGATGGTGATAATGGTTAGCCCATTTCTAAGCCTTCATTCTGCCAGTATATGTCTGATCCCAGTCCGAGGTGTGTTGTTTGTATGCAGAAAGTCAGCATCTCCATCAGATTGTCTAGTGGAACACTGGGACGTTCTCCTAGGTATGAGCCCGAGGCCAGTCTCTCCCTTACTATCGATAGTGCCTCCACCGTGAGTACCTTGGTAAACAGATTTACCACATTCAGCCTCACCATCTGGTTGCATTGGATGGAATCATCTTTGATAAGTTCCACGAATTTTCGAACATATGCTGGTGACTTTCCTATCAGTGGGTCAATTATAGCTACAAGAATGCGACTCAGAGGGTGGCACACCGAGCCTAGGTTACAAACAATCGAATGGAATAGTGTCTTTATGAATATTAGGTTGACCATACATTTGAGATAGTTGCTGTAACGTTCAGACAACTGCCTGTATGTCCTAGGCTGGAGATGATACTTGTTCTTGATTAGGATCTGCGATAGCAGTTGTTCAATTTTTAACGTGGGGTATTTCTTTACCTTGCTATACCTATCACTTGTAATGAGGTCTTCCAGTTTCTTGGTTGTTCTGCGATCTCCCCCTTTTTGTATATGGACTCAACTGAGTGTACGTAGAATTCTGCCATAGAGAGAACAGTGATCTGGAATCTCAATTGTAGCTGCAGTTCACAGTGGAGAGTGATCGTAGAGATCCATTACAGTTATCGAAGAGTTCCGACAGATACCGAAGTTACCAGACTAGCTCTGAGCTTCACTCAGCTAGAATAAGTTACACGGTTATATTATATTTCAACGATTTCACTTCAAGACTTGTATATATTTATTTTTACTAATAGTATACCTTAATTTGTCTAACCCGCGTTCCAGTTTGTATATTACGTTCAATATAACCTATTTTATCTCCATATCTGTTTTTTTTTTATTTTGGTGGTTCCTCATCCGGAATTCACAACATCGGTATATCCAGCTCTGTTCATTACTACAGTTGCATTGCCTTTATCAGCTAGTAGTATGATGATGATCTCATTTCTCTGTAGGGTCCTGAATGCCAACCCCTCCTTCTTCCTGATGTTTGGTTTGGGTGGCTTGGCTTTCTCCGGTGTCTGTCTCACTTTGCATTTTAGCTCATCTGCCTTAGCCTGAGGGATGTTTAAGGCTAATTCCTCGATGCGGGCAATTATGTCTAAGTATAGTATCCGCTTGATGGTTATTGCGCAGTTGAGACCCCTGTTTAGCACGGACTGCTCCGAGGCACTCAAACTTTAGTGTCGAGATTAATGCATGTCCGGGCTTACCTCACAATCTTCTACGCTTAAAGTTATCATAGCGTATGCACTTTTCATCATCGGTCACAATAAGATGTAAAAATGCTTTCCTTTTCTGTCATTGAAGCAGCTGCTCACAAGTGAAAAGACGCCGTTGACGTCTCTCGGTTTCAACTCGTACGACACCCAATGTCCTTGCTTTTAAATAATTCCTAATTATTAACATCAAAATCATTACTTTTTAAGCATCTAAACCAATATCTGCATATTGTTTCCGATAGACCATGGTACGTCTCAACAAGAATTTTGTCTAATTCAGCTGCAGATTTTTAAAATAAAATAATGCAGTAAAATTCCCCGCAAATACACTTTCAATGATCAGAAATCTAGCATGTTTATAGTACTTCTTTATAGATACGTTACTAACTTAAACTACACGCACCCACTTCTGGAACGTCATCTGTTGGAAAACAGCGAAAACTCATTCAAAACCCTTTAAAAATCATTTTTTTTGCTTAAAAATAATAATTTAATATTCACTGCCAAAAAGGATTATTCTTACAATCAAAAATACACCTCGGCTTTAAATAATCTGTTGCAGATTTGAATCAATCTACAACGAAAAAAAGGCAAGATAAGTTTTAAATATAAAAATATACAATATTTCATATTCGTGTTTTCACAACTAATATTTTCGAACTTGTATGTGCATTAAAACTCCTAACAGCACTTGTTTCTAGCTGTTTGTCAGGATAAAAAATGTGATTTCTCCTCGTATATGGGTGAAAAGTCTAAAGAGGAAAGTAAGGAGGAACGTGTAAGTGTTACGTAGCTTGGCGATAAAGAATTTAAAATGTCACTTACCTTGGTGCGGAATAGTGTAAGTATCACGTTCTTGCTGAGGGAGACGGGTGAATGAGTGAGGAAATCTCTCTGAAGCCACGCCGTACGCTATTGTCGCACACACCTCGTTACTGGATTTTGTCAGTCTAGAGACTTTACTAAAATATTCTTCAAAGTATTTTTAATACCGGCGTGTTTGCAACCCGTTCGTAGGAAAATACTAAATATTTAACTTTAAAGTATTCATTGATTAAGTGTAAGGATACGCCGATCTACCATCTCAGAAGCTATATTTATTTTCATTTAATGATTGTGGTGATGTTTAGAGGGTTGATAAACCGTTAAACACAAATCAGTCACACAGAGTTTATCTTAAACATACACGAATTTCTTCACTTTCATAGTGAAAGCATTTCGTTCACACGTACACTTTCATTTACACTTTTATAAATGAATACAATATCTTTTAAATATATACTTTATTTTCTGGTCGCTCAACCTTTTTTCCCCTTTTTACAGTTGTCTAATTTCTTTTCACTTTTTTGCACTTTTAATGATTTTTACTTTTGTGGTAACGGGACGACACATTTTCGTTGGAACGTATTTTTTTTTCAAGGACGCTCTCACATAACAATACGAATAATTGGCAGAAATTAAATGTTTTTGTCATTCTCATTCAACTTATTTTCCATTTTAAATGATACAATATTAATATTCTCAGTATAAATAAAACAATATCTTCAGCGTTTAAACGTGATGCCACTGTAGAATGTAATTAGCTGAATCGTGAAATTCAAGGTTTCTCAACTTGTATGATATCGCCCACTGGTGGACGATTTTAACTGTTGGGCGGACAATGAGCAATTGAACCTAAAATGATGAGTAATTAGAAATTTTGGTGGGTGATATATGTTAAGCATTACATAATATTCTACCTGAAAGAATCATTAAAAGGTTATAGGTCTGTATAAAAAAAATAAAAAATAAAATAAAAAAAGTAACAAAATGAAGAACCTGTATAAAAAATTTTTTAAAAATTTAAAAAGATCGGTTAATTACCTAACTGGGAATAACTGGGTCACATTCCTAGATAAAATATAAGATATATATTCAAGTAAACAACTATTATTTTGATATATTCTATATTTTTGAGAAGGGTCAGTAACATTCTAATAGCTCTTCAGACGAAGTAACATTTTTTTCGTATATAAATCACGTAAAAGATTATCTGAATTTGTGTTAGTTACTAATAGTACATATACTTTGTTATTCTATAATTATGAACAAAAATCGTTTAACTTTTGGTCATACTTGCGTCACTAACCCTAAATATAAAACTAACCTTGATTAAAAAAACAAAATTATATATATAATTTTCAATGGTCAAATTTCTTTTCGTTTATTCTTTAATACGGTAGTAGCAACAACAGTCACCGCATAAGTCAGCGTTATTTGTCACCTTAGTTTGGTCGTGATTATTGTATCATAAAGTCAGCGTTATTTGTCACCTTAGTTTGGTCGTGATTATTGTATCATAAAGTCAGCGTTATTTGTCACCTTAGTTTGGTAGTGATTATTGTATCATAAAGTCAGCGTTATTTGTCACCTTAGTTTGGTAGTGATTATTGTATCATAAAGTCAGCGTTATTTGTCACCTTAGTTTGGTAGTGATTATTGTATCATAAAGTCAGCGTTATTTGTCACCTTAATTTGGTCGTGATTATTGTATCATAAAGTCAGCGTTATTTGTCACCTTAGTTTGGTCGTGATTATTGTATCATAAAGTCAGCGTTATTTGTCACCTTAGTTTGGTCGTGATTATTGTATCATAAAGTCAGCGTTATTTGTCACCTTAGTTTGGTCGTGATTATTGTATCATAAAGTCAGCGTTATTTGTCACCTTAGTTTGGTAGTGATTATTGTATCATAAAGTCAGCTTATAAACCAGCAACTTTTATCAAAACATTTTATCATGCTTTTGAATATTTACGATTGGAATTGGTGAGGTTTTTCCATGTGAAATTCAGTGATGACGCAAAAAGACAAAACAAAGCAAAATAAAAAAACAAACTAGGAATTCCTGGTTTAATCATAAAAACGTTGACAATAAAAAGCTATCACCATATTAATTCTTCAGGAAACAAGAAACGTTACTAATATAATTGAACAGGACAAGACAAGATAATTATGTTCATCCTATGGCAATTACAACTGGAGGGATTACAATAAAATTGAATTTTCATGCTATTTTTCAAATTTAATAAATTGAATAATCAATAATTGAAAATCGAAGACATCTCTAGTTGTTCTTTTTATGTCTATACGTGTATATGCAGGTACATGATGCAACATAAGATTTTAAAAAAAGAAAATCGAGAGAAGGTAACAACTGAAGAGCTGAGTAATTGACTGAGGAATCGGAAAGCCGAGTTCAAATTCCAGTCGAGATCATTACATTAACTTACGTGCTAATACCGTTGGGAAACATATATGATTTCATTCTTCCTCTCTATGGTTACATAGCAAGACACAGTTTCTATAAGCTTCAAGTTTCAACGGTTTTTGAGGATTAAAAAAATGTATGTAATCCTGGCAAAGCACATATTACGTAGCTAAGGTAAGGATTGATCGCATTGACTCGATGATCCTAGAAATGATTGCTTTTAATAGATAAAAAGCAAAAAATAAAAAAATAAAAAAGAGAAAAAGAAGTGAAAATTCACACTATTCACTTTATTTGGACTGTTGTTCTCATCTTTGTTTTTTAATTCATGACGTTTTGCTGTTGTACACTCCCGCCTTCTTCAGATGATTAGAATTTCGATTGGAATGTGTTTTTATTCATTGTTCGAGAAAAAGTAATGTTGACCTTTATAATAAGTAATATCGTTTCGAAATAGTTTAACCACCTTCTCAATCTCTCAGTGATTACATTTATAGGCATTTCTTAAACAAGGTCTACTGCTGATATGCTCATGACCATCACTGAG
This sequence comes from Ascarosepion bandense, assembly GCA_037127315.1. Taxonomy (NCBI): domain Eukaryota; kingdom Metazoa; phylum Mollusca; class Cephalopoda; order Sepiida; family Sepiidae; genus Ascarosepion; species Ascarosepion bandense. The sequence goes on from JBBBDQ010000316.1 coordinate 4,850,640, forward strand.
TATATACACCAGGCTCCCGACAAGAACGGCGAAGCCCGACCTGTTGCCCTAGATAGCTCCAAAGCGTTTGATAGAGTCTGGCATGCTGACCTTCTACCCAAGCTGCGAGACTATGGTATAACTGTACAATTGTTTGACTTTATCTAGTCATTCCTTTCAAATCTCACAATGAAGTTAGTATTGAACGGACATGCTTCCCAATACTATCATATGAACGCGGGTGTCCCTCAAGGCTCTATTCTAGGTCCTATGCTTTTTCTTGTCTACATTAACGATCTCCCCGATGTAATAAGATCCCAAGTAGGTATATACGCTGACGACACTACAGTTTATTCTCGCCTCGAGCAAAACCTACCGAGGCTGACAAAGCAAACCACGCTGCTGAGCTTGAAAAGGACCTCCAATTCGTGGCGGACTAGGGTAAGAAATGGCTCGTGAATGTTAATGCTTCCAAAGCGAAGCTGCTATCTATTAACCATCACAAAAAATCGCTCCTGTCCCCCCATTAGCATAAATCAGGCTAGTCTCCTTGAAAGCAAAACACTGCGACTCCTCGTGTTAACTCTCACAACAGACCTCAAGTGGAATAACTATATAGAATCCATAGCTAAATTCGCTGCTAAGAAGGTCTGTTCTCTGTAGAGGTCCAGTTATTTTTCTCCCGTCTGAAACAATCCTGCACATATATAATTCTACCATCTGTTCATGCATTGAATACTATTGTCATATCTGGTCTGGTGCTCCTGCTATCTACGTAGGAGTCCCTGACAAAATCCAACGGAGAATCTGTAATGTGATTGATCCCGACTTGGCAGCTCAGATACAGTCACTTTCTCACCGGCGCAATAAAGCTTCCCTGTGTCTCTTCTACAAATACCTTCGCGGCTTCTGCTTCGAGGAACTTAGCTCACTGGTGCCCCTGTATATGAATTAACTTGAGCCTCAAGATTAGTAACTAGGTCCCACCCTTTCACAGTGAAACCAATAAAATGCAAACACAAATTCTACTTCAGCGGCTTCTTTTCTCGCACTTAACACCTGTGGAATTCTCTTCCATTTATTTGATCCCAAACAGCTACAATCTCCAAGAATTTAAATGTAAAGTTAATAGTCATCTCCTATCTCACTAACTTACATCCTCTGTCTTATGCTCCTTTCTCCGTCCACTATACTCTCATCAGTATTCTCATCCTTCTCTTACCCACTTCATGACACCCACTCTAACCTGTCACTCTTTCTCATAATTTTGCTTCTGTGTAAACCCCTGCAAAACAGTGGCAGTAAAATGACTTGCTTGGGGCGATACGATTATATAAAAAAAAAGGGCGGAGCCACCAATAGTGATCAATATTCCTACAACTTCATAAAGGTTTACGAGATGACCGCAATAAACCATGGGCAAGTGAATTCAGGATTTCCTACTTAATGTGACCAATACCAAATTGCATTAATCCTAGGCTGTTCAATTAGTTGACGATATTCGTATTTTCTTGATACAATGAGACACTTTGATGATGATCATCATTCATTCGTCGTTTTCTTCCAGGACAAGGATGACCATAGCTCCGCAGAATTTCCTGATCCTGGGTATCATTAAAATTTTTACCATTCTTTCTTGTCCCTTGTTTTGTGGTTCTTGTCTACTATTTTTTCGCACAAACTCATTTGATAAGTTACTCACAGTTTTTTCTTTACTCCTCTGCAATAAATCTTGTGAATATTAATTTTTCCATGTCGTCTTTCTTCATAGTGTTTCCTAGAAATTTCAGTTATCTCTTGTTGATTGCTAATAAGAATGTCTTTTTAGTTCCCATTTTCTTTCGGACTTCGTCGTTGCTAACGTAATCTGCCCACGCTCTTCCAATATCTATCTGTAAAAGCATCCATCTGTCCCGTCGGGATTTTTTTCGCCTTTAAGAAAGGTAGATAACCAGGTATTGAAATCAAAACTCTTTGGGTGAAATCACTTGATCTAACCAAGGTTTTTATCTACTGGGTCATGTGAATTGTGAGTTCAATACCTGGCTACAGTAGCGGTAAACAAAAACCTAGAGAGTTGAGTTAATGGGCGCTACCTAAGACAACCAGAACTGGCATGACTCATACAACGAGAAAATGTACCCAACTTATCGAAATAAAAGGTTCAGTTAAAAATTTCAATAATCTGAAGACGGTCGGAGCGTACAACGGCCGAGACGTCGTAAATATAACCACAAAGATAAGGTCAACACTCTGAACAATGAAAATAATTACAATACCTTATCTCAGAAGTATGATTGATTCATTTTAACATTTTGCATGTTATTTATAGCCAGAAAATATTTTGATTCTAACAATTTTGGGGGCTGATGTAATACTGGCTTTTCTAATTAACTTGGGAGATAATTGGAGGACTCATACCTTTAGCAAGGATATTTGAACTTAAGTGAATTCAACGAATCTGCCTGGAATTGGAACTTGGCTCTCTGACTAACAATTTTGAGCTGTTATCCACTACACCACCTGTACATCCAAATTTACAGTACTTCGTATTCCCACATTAAAACTCCTTTCGTCAGGCTCAACGTTGCTTAACTTTGGTGTTTCAACGTTGTATAGCCGTAAGTCCATATGAATTTGAACTACAGTACACAGATACTATTTTTGATGTTATACATTCAAACACTAGAGTTTCTTAGTTAACCTTATTGAATTGATTTTTAATAAAATGGTTTATTTCTTTTGCTCGTCACGGTTATTTTTTTATACTGAATGCAAAATTAAGCAAAGTTTTGATTGGAAAATAGAAAAAGATCTAACCAAAACCGAATGCGCACAGAAGACTTTTAATGATCTTTGCATTTGAGAGTGTATTTTGTCTTAGACAGAATTATATCATCGAACAGTTTTCATATAAAACAGTGGAAGCCATTTTACCATACACATTGATTTCTTTCAGATTATCACCATTTAATGCTTTTATTTGCTTTAGCAAATGGATCGGTGAGAGTGATTTTGTGTTAAGGCTTTACCAGTAAAAAAAAACACTTTCGCATGCAAATTTCATGCAGGATTGGCTTATTTTTATTCCGCAGTGAAAAACTGAAGTCATCGTTTTAAGTGTTCCACACTGGCCTAGTGGGTAAAATCAGCGACTTCAACCAAAGAGTTGTGAGTTCAATAACTCAACACAGCAACAATGAATAAAAAACTAGAGAGATGATACTGATACTGAAACATCTGGAAGAGGCAAGACAAAATAAAGGGTTCAGTTTGAAATTCCAATCAACTGAAGAAGGTCGGAGCGTACAACGGCCGAAAGTTCGTGAATATGGCAACACAAACATAGACATGTTTTCTACAATCATTTCCAAAAATAATACGTCTTACGGCCACTTCACGTTGAAACAGCGCTTCCCGTACCATCACCGGAGTTAAGTAACATCGAGCCTAGTCAGTACTTAGACGCGTGATCGCTTGTTAATACTCGATGTTGTTAGCTTAAAGTAAAGATGATGCAATGGATAATGACTTGGAATTCCGAGTTCTAATTCCAGTTTGGTTCGCTATGTTCACTTACGCACAAATAACCTTGGGAAGAATATGAATTCACATCTGCTTCCCCCATCTATGGGTTAATCATTTAAAATTGAATCACTAAAACCATTATTAACTCAAAAAAATTGTGTACAAAATAATTAGATTTAGGTTTTAATTAAGAGACTGGTATTAATACATCGCTAAACAAAACAAAAAGCAAACCAAAGAAATTACTTAAATAACATTGTTGTTAAGCGGTTGAGTCATGATTCTGCAGAAAAATATGCAATTTTCGGGAATATAATTTTAGTGTATTTGGTTTTTACCCAAGTCCTCCTAACAGAGTCGGCACAAAGTCATTTTAAACATGGCGTTTCCGAGTGCCTACACTCTATCAAATATTCCCAAACCCTGCATACTCGGATCAGATTGGATTCTTGTCTATGTTGCCCAGCCGAACCTCTGTCCAAAGACATTACATCGTATAAATCCTTCTCCGCTCGAAGATGGTGAATCCGACAAGCTCGTGTTCGAGCGGGAACTGAAACTAGAGATATTAAATTTTGAAAATTATTTGCTTATATGCATCGATATATATATTTAATAAGGAATTTTCTGCTTCAATTTCTACGTAAAAAGAATCATTTATGTTATCATCATAGGTTAGAAAGAATACATTTTATACCGTTATATTTCAAAGTATGGCTTACGGCCACATCAAGTTGAAACACCTGTTCCCGTACTATAACCGAAGTTAAGCAACAGCGAGTCTCGTCAGTGGCTAGATGGGTGACAGCGTGGAAATATCAGGTGATATAAGCTTAAATGTGCATATGGCATATTGGGCTTACGGCCACTTCACTATGAACCACCTGTTTCTGTCCAGTCACCTTTGTTAACCGGTTCAGTTCTTTTTGGGTATAACGATAAACTACATCCGTCAGCAAGGTATTTTATCTAGAGGTTTTGAGGAGCACTAAACCATCTGTTAATTGCTATAATTCACAAGTCCACCCTATCCAAACTGGGGTCAGAACATGAAAATATAAAAATATAACAGAAAAAGTTATCAGCAATACATTTTCATAATAAAAAAAAAGAAAAATTACCGGCAATGTATTTTGGAAAAGATTTTACCAAACTCCACAAAAAGATGATTCATAAATGTGACACCATCTTTCCCGGGAATACTTTCCTTTTTTTGGTCTAATACAGAGAGAAATTGATATTAGTAATATTATTAGTTTTTTTTTTTTAATCCTGTCACCCCAAGCAAGGCATTCCATTGCCACTATAGCGCAGGGGGTTACATAGAGCGATTGGGCATGGGAAATGTCAGAAGGAGGGTGGTAGACGACTTAGGATCTACATAGGGAGAGAGTTGGGGAGAGTGGGTGTGAGTTAGTGTGTTAGGAGGTGTCTATTGACCTTACATTTAAACTCCTAGAGGTTGTAGCCGTCGGGGAAGCAAGCATGCGGTAGGGAATTCCACAGGCGGGAAGTGCGAGGAAAGAAGCTGCTGGAGTAGAAATTGCGGTTACATTTCATCGGTTTCTGTAAAAGGGTGGGACCTAGTTGCCAATCTAGTATCTCGTGCAAATTCACATCTACGTGGTACCAGTTATTTAAGTTGGTCAGAGCAGAAGCCATGAAAGTATTTATAGAAGAGGCACAGGGAAGCCACGTCACGCCGATGAGAGAGATACTGCAGGCGGTCAGCAAAGTCGGTATCAATCACATTACAGATTCTTCGCTGTATTTTGTCAAGAACCCCAAGGAGAATAGAAGGGGCACCCGACCAGATGTGGCAGTAATGCTTTATTTTTAATACGCGATGTGAGCTTAGATAAAAAATATTTTGGTACTTTTAAATACTTGTAAAATATGGGGAATAAAAAAATTAAGTATTTTAATACTATCATGAACTTCTAAAATCCAGGGAATATAAAATTTATCTATTTTCTGAGAAGGGAAAGGGAAAAAATATAATTTTTTCTTCTTTCGTGTTTGAAGCGGATATTTTTCGGTAAAGCTAAAACTTTTTAGCCAAAGCAAGTGTCAAATTCGAAAAATTGGAATACAATGTGAGCTGGCGATATCTCATTCGTCGAGCTAAACCCCTTCCGCAAATCGAGTGCGCGGAAAACGATTCCATTGGCCGAAGACTTCGAGCAGGCTGGATCCCCAGAGAGGATTGAAAATGGTTATAAAAGTCCGGACTCGGCGAGAAAACTTCAGTTATTCAATTATCCAGTTAGCTGTGAGAAGCAGTTTGTTTTTTTAGTTAGCTGATTAGCTATCAGTCGAAATGTAACGACTGTGGAAAAAGGCTCCCAACCGGGGAGACATGACCCACGGCTGGTCGCCAACCATAGAACTTATGACTAAAGAGTTAATTTCGAATGAAGCCTGCCGCACATTAACTTAAGGAATTGATTTGGAATAATGCGTCTTCAATATGAATCACGAAAGAACGTTATTGTTTTTTAATCACGGGAAAAGCGAAATTTCTTATTCTTCGTTCGCTCTACTTCGGTAAACTCCGTTAAACTCCGATAAGGACCCGAAAGGACTTTGACAGCCCTGATTATAGAGAATATGTGAAAAAACTTTAATGACAATCTAATGAATATGTGAAAAGACTTTAGTGAAAATTTGAAGAGCTCTGTTTACTTTAACGAAACATAGACAAGACATTTTTATTTAAGGATTGGAAGCTCTGATATTTTCTGGGGTGAACTTTCTTTCTCCGTTGTAGCCGGCATTCCGACAACTATATTATCATTTTTGACAATTGTATTATCTGTTCCTGTGAAAAGAAAAACATCGGTTTTTTTTATATATAAAAATACATTCTTCGTAACTCTCCAGGCGTGTTCGACCTTGTTCATTTATTTTATTAATTTTTTTTTTTTTTTTTGGTGCCGTATTTATTTTTTTTAACCACAAGTGTGCATCAGTGTCCAGACTGGCTCTAAAAGGCGACTAATAAAATTGCACGACGCGACCTCCGGGATCAAATCACAAAGTGGGACAGTGGCGCGTTGTTGCAAAAGACGTCTTGTAAACCGGCTTTTGTGGCGACATCCTCGGACGAGAATGTCACGACCAGCAACAGCGACCAAACCAACCATCCAGCCGGGTGGCAGTTACACATTTGGGATAGTCTCGACCAGGATTTGACCTGAGGGTTGCCAGCCGGGCATGACGTGTTACATAAAGATATGGCCTTAAACAATCAAACCAAACCGAACTAAATGGATAACCAATTGGAAATACCAGGTGCTGTAGGAATGGATGTGCAGGTGGTGAAATGGAAGACGTCTCAGAATTGAAAATAAGAGATACTAGTTCTGTTTCTATTCGGATTCGTTATATTCACTGCTGCACTTATATATTTGGTAAGTGTATTAATTTACTTCTTCTCCTCCAGCTATGGGTTTATTAGTAGGATATATATCTACAAATCATTATTATCTTTAAAAAATCCTTACAAAATTTACTTTCTGGCTTTAAATAACATACAAAAGTTGATAAGCTGGAAAAACAAATCAATCTTTAAAAATGTTTAAAGCGTGTGATATTCCAAACGAATTTGATCAGACAAAACGGACATAAATATGTGAGGAAAACAAAACAACTGGTCGAATGTTTTGACATTTGTTACCACCATTCAACTTCCAAGCTCTAACATCCATTAAAGACTTGCGTTGTGGTGCAGTGGATATCGGCTAGGAATGAGAAATCGGAGAGCCGAGTTCGAATTCCAGTTGAATTCGTTACATTTACTTACCCGCAAATACTCTTGTAAATAAATTAATTAGGCTCTTTTTCCTCTAGCTTTGAGTTAAATATAGCAGGACAGATTAGGTTCTATAGCCTTAATTGTCAATCAGTCGACCATTGAAAGAAATGGCAACCTACTGCGTAAAAATCTTCTGCCTAGTCAGTCATGTCTCTTTCGAGCGTGTATCACGAATGACACTTAACTGATCCTCCGTTAATAAGTTTATCTCCGTGGAAGTATTACAAAAGACAGTAGAAATATGAGACAAAACCGAAGGCTTGATTGAAAAACGTTTTCTAAGAGCAGATGAATGTATTATGTGGCTAAGTAATTGGGTCAAATCAAGGGATTGTTTCAACAAACAATTTTACCAAGAGGCCAAGTGTTCATTGGATGAATTCTGAGATTAATAAACCTAATAAACCTCAGTAATCATTTTTTACTAAAGCTCATATTACAGTTTGTTGCTATTATTGTTTTATCTAAAACTCTGTATTATTAGTTTCTGTATTGTATTCATTTCTATGCTTGGCCGGCTTAGGAAATTTTTTGTGAAATAGCATATGCACTGATTCCTTAAGTTTTCGTATTTTCCAGTGATGTTCTCTGTGTAGTATTTCAACTTTATCCCATTGCGGGGGCGGTGATCTTCCTTTTCCCTTTTATATATGGTCAGGATTGTCTGATTACGTGAAACTAGAACAATCTATTGCGGTAGACGAATAAGTTCGGTTCGAAATTTCAACGAAGAAGGCCGCAGCGTACAACGGCCGAAATGTCGTGAATATTACAATAAAAATGATGACAACAATCCAAACAATGTAAACAGTGTAAATACCTCATCTCAGAAATATAAACAGTTAAGAATTAAATTTATTCCATAATTCGATTTTTTTCTTTGTATTTTACCATCCTGATATCAAATAAAAAATGGATAATTCTCTATGAAGTTCTACAAATTTAGACGTTTGTTATTGTTTTCAAGTGGTCTGCATTTACTTTAGTGAAGAACTGTGTGACAAGAAATAGTTTAAAGGTACTGTATTGGTCCCTACGGAAAGGATGTGTAAAATATAGCGGAACGTTTTATTAAATAAATAGCGGACTTGTTAGGTATACTAGAGAAAGAAATTACTGGAAAGTCACCTGAAGCCAGCAGAATGTGTAATGTTTCTCATGCCAATGACATTTCTACCGAGGGTCTCTATGACATAGGATTTTATTAAATTTCTTTTAATGTATTCCTCTCGAATTTATAAGAAATCATAGAGCCCAGTTCGAATTTCATTTGAATTAGTTGAATTCCCTTACGCGCAAATGCTCTTTGGAGAGGTATTAATCCATTTCTTATCCCTCCAGATATGGGTAGAATAGCAGGGCAAATGAAGTTTTCTAGCCTTGTTTGGCAACCAGAAAGAAATGGCAACCTACTGCGAGAAAAAGTTATGTCTAGTCATTCATGGGTCAAAAGAGAGATGATTACCCAACTGACAGATTGATTGAGAAAATAGCCATAGAAATAGTGCCTGTACGTCGATAAAATCAGCATTAGAAGTATAGTCAGTTTCTAGAGCAACATTTCCCAACGGAGTGTACCAAGGGGCACTAATGCACGAGCTGCGCCCCAAGTTAACATAATTGTAATTTCTTAATTATTTTCTATATAAAAAACAAACTATTTTTTAAAGATAGAGACACCAAGCACTAGCTTCCATATCTAAAATGAAGTAATCGTTATTCAATATTTTAAATTGGATGCTAAACTTCTTAATCTTTAAAAATGAAATGGATAACGCTTTTTCTTTTGATTTCCTCAAGGGATTTCAGTCATTTATTAAAAGAAAAAAATTCATAAATCTTTTTAACTTTGAGAATGTCAAACCAAAAATTTGTATTTTAAAATTTCATGTCTAATGTTTCTTTATTAAAATTTAAAGGTCTCCCGCAGTTTAATCATTCTACAAATGTTCCCTAAATTAAAAAAAGAAACAAAAGGTTGAGCAAGACTGGTCCAGAGACTATTTAATTTACTATAAATGACTAATCTCTCTTGCTTACATTGATGTTTTTTCAATACTCGCTGATTAAAACTCTGGTTTATCTTTTTCTTCTAAGTGCCGTGTACCTTCATGACTTAGATGATCATGGTCTTCCACATCCTTCTAGTAGTCCTTAAAATCTTTTCTCTTGTTACCCATCCATGCTCTGTTTCCTCTTTGCTCAAGCCCATCAAATATGTCATGCATTGCTTTACCCTGTCTTTTTCCTCTGTCTGTCCTGTGAGTATCGAATTCTTCAAGCCTTCCTTTTTCATTACAAGTCACAGAAACATCGGCTGTATATTCATGATATTGAGTATGGGTTTCCTTTTCGTTTCCATCCTCTCAAAAACCTCGTCGTTTCTAACATATCCGATCCATGATATTCTTCTTTAGAACTAAATTCCGGTTGCATCAAGTTTTTCCTTCACCTTTGATGAGATTGTCCAGCATTTGCTGCTATATTGAGGTACATAAATCACATAACAGTTCAATACTTTCTTCTTTGGTTTCAATGAAAATTTTCTGTCTCTCAATATTCTACTCAGCTTTTAGAATGAATCTTTTGTCATGCTGATATACGGCACTAAAATCCACACAGTTAAATGCGGAGCAGATTTTAGTGTCGTTTCTTGGCGCTTCAAAAATTAAATTTGACTCATATTTTTTATTTTTATCTAAACTTACTAACCGGACCAGCTTGCGTATTCTTTAATAGTTAATTTAAATTGCATATTTCTAATAAATTTAGCAATAAGACACAAGAAATCAGAAGGGTATTTCCATGCTACAGACCAGCTAAGACGAGATTTGTACCCGATCTCCACGTATGCCGTTGCTGGGTAAATTCTAACCCTTGGCCCAAGTTAAAAAACTAACCTATTGTTACCCAAACTAACCTATTGTTGCCCAAACGGGTAAAAATCCAAAGCAAAGAAACCAGGCTAAATCTTAAAAAATAAAGCAAACATACTAAAGATATTAGAAGCATTAATCATAAAAACAAACGAATCAACATCAATAAAATTTTATGAGATGTAGAAATAATTCTATTTGGTAAGTTTCATAACTAAATAAAAATATATAATTCACGCGTGAAGATACAGTACTTTGAAGCTGTTATGAACTGTGAAAAAGCGATTTTAGTAAAATATAACAGTAACAAAAAATTCACAATAGATAATTCCAGTGGCAACTACGCGTATTTATTATGCATACATTGTATAATATATATTTAAATTTATATTTAACGGAAATGAGGAAAATAATTCAAAATAACTAAAAATGAAATAATATAAAGTAAAAATAAATCTTAACAAAATGTTGATTGGATCTTTACCAAATTTCCATAAAAATAAAAAATCTATCTATCTAATTCCCCTGAGGGAACATCGGCTTGATGTAATGGTTAATAAGTGTATCTTGTTAATACTTATTACAACGGAGTAGTGAATTCGATCCTCACTGACTATCCCATACTTTGTGTGACGCATTTTTCTCTTTAGGACTTCATCTCACTAAGTTTGTTTATTTTGGTTCAACTGCACATGCGCAGGAAGGAGTGACGCTGCGAACTTTACATTAAATTTCTTTTTATGTGTGTTTGTATTTTTTGTTACCATGATTTTTATGATTAAATTTCCGCCATTGTGAAAGAATAAAATGGGGAAATTTTAAGAAATTTAAATTAAAGAAAATATGAACAGAAAATGGATCTTTTGCAAACAACGCATTAAACGCATTGAGCGTTCACCGTAGTTTTTAATATAAAATTTTCTACTAGAATTAAAACTGAAACACTTCACTAAGACGAAAACGCATTAAAGTTCATCCATAGTAAATTATCGTCCACGTTTAGTATCGTTTCACTATTCTTGGCACAATGGGGAATGAAAGGCCCAGGACGGACTGAAATATCAAATATATATATAATAATAGAAATAAATACTGTCAAAAAATACATTTTTAAACTTACAACTTTTTAGTAGTTTTTCATATATATATATATATATATATATATATATATATATATATATATATATATTTAAATATATATGACTAATATATTATGCTCTCATTTTGATTGAGCTCTCTGGAGAAGAAAATTTTGAAAACAGTTTCCACTTCTGCTATAGGCGTGACTCTTCAGAAATGAATCGAGTTCTCTCGGTGACTGGCGTGTATATACACTGCTTACATACAACACATGAAAATTTCCCTTTTCTGATTCCATGCGTCGATGGCTTAGGGAGTGGCGACTCCGACTGACACCAAATCGGTCAAGTTTCGACCCCGGCCAGAAGCAAGTGGATGCGTCTAGCCACATTGATTTGCTGTGATAAAGCGAAACAGGCTTGTATGTAGATGACTAATATATATATATATGTGGTTAATACTAATGGGAGTAATATATATATATATATATATATATATATATATATATATATATATAAAACTATTATCTTTCTAAGAGAGAGAAGAAAGTCTCTTACATCTACTTGAAAATTCAGAGACGGACTCCGGAGCACATACATTGCTACTTGGTTGTCCGTTGAATAACAGTTAACGATACGTATGTGAAATTCAGTTTCGCGTTTATATTACTAATTTGGTTTTGATTTTATATATATTTTATATATATTTGATTTTTATATATATATATATATATAATCAAAACTTTCACAAGTTTAAAGACGGTGGAAAGTCGCACTTTTCTTTGATAATCTAATCAGAAGGGAAGCCACTAAAAGTAATTAATTTACTACTGGTCTTATTGTTTTCAAGTGTTATTTCATTCTATTATATACGAAGCGCATACAGCGAGAAAACTGCCAATAAATGTTCTGTCTAGGTAGACATTTGATGACGCAAAACTAATTGATTTTTCAAATTTCGATCATTATCTCTAAGATGAAAGCGATAGCCTTGACATCTGTCATCGATGAAGGCCTTACATTATATTTGAGTTATTGATTATTTTTTCATCCCTTTGATCTCTCTTTTATAACAAAGAAATTATGCTCCTTTTAATTATCTATTTTCTTATTACACGGCATTCTTGAAAGGGGCTAGGTTTTTTAGTCTTTTGACGCAATTTTAGGGCTTTCATTATGTTTTCCGAACACATTGATTTGTCAGAAGAAATCGTTTAAATAATTTCAAAGAGTCGAAAGAGATATTCAATGGTGCGTAGCAATTTAACAAAGCAATAGCAAATGATATTATAGTTTGTGTCTCACCCAGATGATGTCTGAGTAGACGTTACATTCAGTGTCTTTCACAGAAGTCAGAGCCAGGATTAACCTCAGTGATGAACCCCCAGCCATTGTTCCGAACCTGAGATTTGTCCGATGTCACTGTCTGCCTTTCCATAATCGGCCCAGCTGCGCATATCATATGCTCGCGTAGGAAAGCACTGTGTGTCAGACATATATAAAAACCAACCTAAGAGAGAGAAGAGAGTCTCTTACATCCAATCAAAAATTCAGAATTTATATTCAGAGATGGACTCGGGAGCGCATACATTGCTACTCGGTTGTCCGTTGAATAAAAAGTAACGACGCGAATGTAAAATTCAGTTTCGCGTTTAAAGTACTAATTTACGGTGACAACGAAACAATATCACCAGCAATATGATATCGATGAAACTATTTTTATAAACGGGAGCATACATTTTATTCAAATGGCGGATAAGCGTAGCTTTTTGTTTTGAATCTACAAACGTTACTTCTTCATTTAAGTTATGGAAACGTCAAACTGTGCTGACTACGAGGGTCAGTCAAAAGATAATGTTTGTTCTCTGTTAATTACAACAGAGTAAATGGTAAAATGCATAAAACATAAAAAAAAGAAACCCGCTAATTTCACAACTCCAAATCTAGTCAAAATATTATCTTTCCCTCTTAATCCTGTTATTTCACCCTTTATATAAGATGTGATAATGGAATTCTGGATATCATTGCTTAGACTGTGATGGCATTAAAGGTAGGCTATATACGAATATACTGACGTTCACTATATTCAACAGATTCCTCTCAATGAATAATCTTATGGCTACCCCTTTAATGACTGTCCGATTCATTAATAAAATACAACCTGGGGGATGCACTAATACGTTCATCGTTTCATCGACTGATAAGGGAGACGACACAGACAGGTTCTGGGTTATCAACCTTTAAATGAACCCTATATTTACAGCTATGTAAAAATACTACAACATTTTATAGTTAAAAATTAAAAAGTTGGCTGATGATAAAATTTCTGGAAAGCCCTGGTCATTAAATTGAGTTAAAAGGAAAAAGAATATATCAGTTCATTTCCTAAGCATGTATGTAAAATTGTATTGCTACAATAAGCGTATATAATCGCCACGTAAGAACTTCTTTGCTGTTCTTTAGACGTATGTGTGGTTCTTCTGAGTACCTATTTTAACGGTTCAATCAGATGAAAGTTACTCAACTAAACCTTGTTCTTTCATGCATTTTTTCAGTATTTTAAGAACCTTTTTGCATAAAACTTTGATGCTGGATTGTTTGGTTTTGTTCAGCGGCATATCAACCTCTATCGGTTATTTAATGCCAAATTCTAGATATTTTATAGAGCAATTTCATGCCTTCAACTTTAAATATATTGTATATAATTTTATTATTTCAGTGAAAATATATATATATATATATATATATATATATATATATATATATATATATAGTTTAGAGATAATAACATGTATTTTTGGTAATTCTAATATAAAACGTTTTTCTAATCATGTTACTATAACATTTAATGGCAGTTTTTTTATAAAAATGTATTGTTGGACATTTTATCATAAAAATGTTTTGTTAGTAATTTTGCTATAAACATATTGTTGGTTATTTTATATAAAAAGTAAATTGTTGGTCATTTTACTTTAAAAAAATATTCTTGGTATTATATAAAAGTTGTTGCAGAATAGTTTACTTGTCTGGTCAGCGAATGTTAGTAAACTGATTTCACCAGCCAACTCACTTACTTTTGACACTAACTAACAATTATGAATACCCGGAGGAAAGACCTCCGTTTGAATGGTCATTCAACCAAATCAAAGAATTCTTTGTTCTCTTTTATCTAAATGAACCAATACTTATAGAAGTTTCCTTCATACAAACAGATTCTCTGAAAGCACAAAATATCCGAAAATTTAGGGGTAAAAATATGTGGTTATTTTTTCTTTTCCTACCCATAAACTTCTTTTAAAATAGCTGCCTATATTTGGTCATGTAGAAGCAGAGTTGTCATATAATTTCTAATTTTAGTCGATAAAAGTACTGCAAACATCTACAGGAGGTCAGTGAATGTTTGCAGACTATCTGCACAATAAAATGATTAATTCCTACAGTTAAAGACGATTCTAAAAATAGAGGAGAATAAACTTTGCTACGGATAACGCAGTTACAAGCCAAGCTAATTCTCATATTCCAACTATCCATTTCCGTACATTAAATAACATAATGTTTTGTTTTTTCTTTGGAGGTTAACTCTTTAGTCATAGCTGGGACTTTAACTGTTTCTAACACGCCGGATCAGGGTGAGCCTCAGAACAACAACAATTAAGAAGTGTTTCCATGCTTTTTCAAAATATGTTACCGATATTGAGGAATTGCCAAAGACCAAGCAACGGCAAAGTTCCCATTAATAAATATTGAAAAAAAAAACTTTTAAAAACAGTTTATTTCCATTAATGTTGCTTACATATTATTTTATATATTATTATATAAAATATATTGCAGAATAGGTATACTGACCTTGACTTATATAAAAATATGTATGCTGATGGCACACGGAATGATTTTAAACCCCTAAGTTGGTACATAGCAAAATACTGGCGATCCTTGCTCGATGCTACCTCTCCTGCATATCTTTACAGACATGTACCTCTTACCTCTTCCTCTTACCTCTTCTTCTTACACTCACACATCAAACATGTTCAGTAATACGCTACTTTGCGTAGATACCTTAGTAAATATTATATTAGGTGTATATTGATCCGGAATTGAATTGTTTTCAAGAAAACTGTTTAATTTTATATAAACATCAGAAACTGTGTGTATGAGGCATGTGTGTAGAAAGAGCTACTTTGTCAAACTGAGAACTTTTCGGAGATACCCTCGTTTTTATGTTATTTAAAAAATCTATATCTATACTGATGACGCAGCAATTTACTCCTAATCAGTTCGATGATTTCAAATTCTAAACATTCCATGAATGACCTGCGCTAGGTTAACTCGAACACGAGATGGTTAGTTAATTTTAATGACCCCGAAATGCAACTTCTCTCTATCAATCACCTGAAAGACCCCTTCTTGCACCCTGACTGCATGGATGATATGAGAGTGTCATCTTGCCCTAGTTAACAACAGACTGTAGTTAATTTTTTTAGATCAGCATCCAATTTGTCCTTATTGACTTGCTACCTGGACATGAGATAGTGGTTGTGCCATCGGCACAAATATTAAGTTAACTGATATTATCACTGATGAAATTTAAGAACAAATTAGTTCCCATGATAGGGACCAGGCTGGTCGGGATTGGGCCATCTGCATTAATACAAAAATATCTATGGGAGTTCACATTCAGGACAACTATAAAAATAGAAAGCTTTACATTTCAGCTCCTATCTTCTACTGAAAATCAGATAAAGATTTTTAGAGATGATATATGCGAGGACGTTCGACAATGTACGCCACAAATAATTGATAGACACGCTTAACAATCTCCACATATTTGGGAAAGATAAAAGATTAATCAAGAATATCTACAGGCAGGTAGCGAATTCAGCAGATATACAAAGATATAAAGGGACGCAAGACAATGACGTATCCCTTCACCGGCTCTATTAATCTTGTATAGCAAGAGGACTCTAGAAGTTATGCCAAGATTCGTCATCGGAGGCCACGATCTGAACAATATAAGGTACGCAGATGATACAGTGCTGGTAGCAGACACGGAAAGGACACTACAAGACTACAGAATATAGCTGAAGACGGTGACAAGAAAGGACTACAAATAAACTACAAGAAAACCGAATGCATGATCATCAGCAAAAAGAGCAGCGCAGAATGCCAAATACAGATGTAGGATACTAAAATTAAACAGGTGCAAAAATTTAAATACCTGGGAAGTATTCTAACAGAAGACGGAAAGTGCTACAAAGAGATCCGAAGCGAATTGACATGGCAAAGGACGCATTCCAGAAACTGAGTAGAGTATTAAGAGACAGGACAATTTCTCTAGAAACAAAGAAAAGAGTACTGGATTGCCATGTGATTTCAGTTCTTCAATATTGTAATGAATGCTGGACAATCTTATCAAAGATGAAGGAAAAACTTGAAGCAACTGAAATATGGTTCTACAGACGAATGCTGAGTATATTGAGCATGTGAGCAATGATAAGGTTTTGGAAAGGATGGAAACGAAAAGGAAATTAATACTGAGCATCAGCAAAAGACAGCTAAAGTTCCTGGGACATGCAATGAAGCGGGAGGGCTTGGAGAATCTGATACTAACAGGCTAGATAGAGGGAAAGAGAGACAGGGGAAAGCAGCGTGTGACATACTTGACAGGCCTGATCAGAGGGATGGCAGAGCGGAACATGCGTGGGATAACAGGAGAAAGCGTGCCAAGAGCCACCAGGGATAGGGAGACGTGGAAGACCATGATTGCCTATGTCCTGAAAGAACAAGGAACATAGAAGAAGATGTTAAGATGTGCGTTGTTGTGTAATGTATATCGGTTCGGAATGAGAAAGTTCGAATTCAAGCTAGATTTCTTGCATTCGTTGGTAAAGGAATGAATCTATCGCTTATTCCTTCAGCTATGGGTTAAAAAGCAGAACATTGGGTTCTATAGACTTGGTTGGAAGCCGATAGGTCATCGTCTGTTACCAATGATCGTGATATCAGTCTCCAATCATGACTGAGGCGATAAATATGTACTATTGTGGGTATCACCTTGACCACATCCCCAGTTACGTAGTAAAATCCAGGAGCACTTTGTCCTCCTCTACGAAAAATTTCTCACTAATCAAAAGGAAGCTGAAATGATATGGCCGCTGAAAACAATCAAGGAAGACAGTAGAAAAAGTGGAATTATAATGCCGCGGAATTAATAGAGAAACCATTCGCGGAGATTCGAGTACTTTGACGTGGTGTAATAATTAGCATGCTTGTTTCATTAGATAAATTAAGGCTGAATAATGAGTTCGATCCTCACTAGGTGCCCCATATCTTCAGCCTTGTGCCACATCTAAGCTACGCTTAACAAATCGTCATCTGCTGAGAACTAGAAACTAGCACGCTAGCGCAATAGTTGGAGGAGACTGGTGGGCGGCTCAGCAAGACGCCTTCAGTGTTTAAGGACGATAGCCAAAGCCAAGATAATAGCTGACTATTAAAGCCTAATGAAGCCATCGTAAATATGAATGTCATTATATTTAACTTTCGCATTCATGTTTTCCATTTTGCCTTTGTTCCGAATTTATTGACATACGGCCTCTTTTACTTCATTAAAAATTTATCACATGACAAAACGCCGTAAAAGTTAAAATTTATCTCACGGAAGTTCTGCTTCTGATTTAAATGAAACAATAAATACATTTTAATGTTCGCTGAGATACTGGACCAATCTAATATGAACGTGGGATCGATAGCAAGTCGATTGGAAGTAGTTGTTAAATGTGCCTTAATTATTGATCAGCGGCCAACTCGTTTTCTTCAGAAGCTCTAAACTCATCCGAGAAAGAGAAGCTGCTTCATTGAGAAACAAAAAGCAGAAGAAATTAAATTCTATTCGTGACTTTATTTCCATTTCTAAACATGAATGATGAATGTGTTCCGATTGATGTGCGTTGCGAGGAGGCGCTTTGCAGTAACGCGCGAAACTACATCTCATTAAACTTAGTCAAGTTGTTGGTGTTATTTTTTAAAATCACCAATTAAAATAGTGAAAATATGTCTAATGATAATGAGGGAACCGTTTTAATGGGAATATTCAAGGAACTTGTTTTCATCAATAATGTTTTTCTACTCATATGTACTCTCTCAGTTCACGATCAAAGCTCTCCACGATTTCCTGTTCTTTCTAGCTCTTATTAAATTTAGTTTTCGTCATCTCTCCAAAACCTTGCTCCGTTATCAGTTTGCTCAAGCTGGTTAGGTAGGTCATGTGTTGTTTTCCTCCGTCTCTGTTACCTTCAATCTGTCCTGTGAGTATCAAAATTTCCAAGCCCTCTTTCATTATTATGTTTTCAAGAAATTTTTAACTGTTTCTTCTTGATGTTAATGATGTAACCTTTTCGTTTTCTTTTTATATAAAACTTCCTCATTGTTCACTTGTTCGATTCTTGGTATTCTTAGCACACTTAAAATCAATGGGTAAAAAGTATTTGATCGAGTAAAGTGGGGTTTTTACTTTGAACATTTCGGTCTGGCGCTACAGAATCACAAACAAGTAAATATAGCAATTAACAGAAACCACATCACTTGAAGACTACCAGCAACTCTAGCAAATAATGGAACTAATAATATTATATTTAAAAAAAAAGATGTTGACATTTCAACCTTCTTCAAATAAAAAGTTAGAAAAGTAATGGAAAAATGGATAACGGAAAATCTTATTTTCCTGAAAAATTGTTTTAAGAGAAAGATTTTAAAGAATTTTAACCGAAAGCAGTACAAGCTGCTCAGTCAACGAATGTCAAATGTTTCCTTGGAAAGAAATGTCTAATACTACCATTATCATTTGTCTATATTTCTGAGATGAGGTACTATTTACAGTGTTTACATGATTCAGAGTATTGTCCTCATCTTTGTTGTCATTTGTACGACGTTTCGGCTGTTGTACACTTCGGCCTTCTTCAGGTGCTAGAAATTTCAAACTGAACCCTTTATTACAATCACTGGGGTATGTCATCCTCATTCTTTGCGTAAAGCCTTGATTGGAAATCATGAGTTATCTCCCTCTAACTCTGCAAGTTACTTGTTCACCACTGCTGTCCTGAAGGACACATGGCCCAATGGATATAGACGTTGGTTAGTTCCTGACTTGAATCTTAGTGTTAGGCTACAGATGAGAGTATTGCATTTAACATAAAAATTATTTATGTGAACGGAAATAAATAACTAACAAATCATATATGTATATCCTTAACCCATAATATTTTGCAAATGTAATTTAAAATTTTTAGGTAATCTAATAAACGATAAGTGGATATCGGCTCGGAACGAGAAAACGGGGAGTCGAGTTCGAATTCCAGTTGAATCCATTGTATTCACTTACGCGCAAATCCCCTTCGGAAAGGTATTAATCCGTCTCTTCCTTCCAGTTATGGGTTAAATAGCAGGACAGACTGGGTTCTGTAGCCTTGGTCGGCAACCAGTCTACCGCAGAAAGCAATGGCAACCTACTGCGGGATAATCTTCTGCCCAGTCAGTCATGTTTCTTTCGAGACATGATCGCCCAAGCATGTATCACGTATGGCACTTAACTGACTGAATAAACGATGTGATATCTGAGTTAATTAATATATTTTTTCTTATCAAATTTCCTGTATAAATTTTCTTTGTAAATTTTTTGTATGACATTTGTATGTACCTTTTCATGCACCTCTCACTATTTTATTTTTCCCAGGTGTTTATCTATCCTCGGACAGGAACACAACTGAGTCTCACCCTGCCCGAAGACAAAGACGCAACTAAGAGATGCCACGTAAGTATAAAGTAAACTATACGTTAATATAACTGAAAAAATATAAGTAATGATCTGCATGTGAAAACTTTAATAAAAGCAAGGATAATAAAAGAATATTATCGATGTAATAATTACTGTCAAAAATGAATTTATAAGCAAATGTCAATAATTTCAAGTTTGACATATCAGAATATTGTTTTTGACGGAATTATTGAAATATTCTTGGTGAATGTTGACTTCTAAGCTTCTAAGGGTTATATTTTTACCTCCTCCATTCGAAAATAATGATTCTCTTGTGAAAGATAATTTTTAAAATAATATAAATACATTAAGTTTTTAAAACGTTCTCAGGCCGATCAACACTTTTCCCCACATTAGAACGCAGAATATCCGATGTTTATATGAAATTTAGCATTTCGTTATCTCTTTTAAACCTTATCCCATCGGAACGTGTTTAATCATGGCTCTCCGCAACTTCCTATTTTTGCAGACCTAATCAGTTTTTGTATCCTCAGTCCCTGTTCAGTTCATGTTCTCCTATTCATTTACATAAGCTTGTTAGGACGGTTACTCGCTCCTTCTTTTTTGCTCTTTTGCTGTCAAAAGTCTTCTGCGTATCTAAATTTCCAAGTTGTCTGAATGTATTGACTCTTCCACAAATGCCAACTATTTCTGATTCTAGTAAATGTGTTTTTATTTTTCTTTATTTCTTGTTTTCATTAAAACATAACCGTTCTGCAATTAGTATTTCTGAATCCTTCTCTGGAATCACATCTTTTTTGCATCAAATATCCTCTTCACCTGTAATGAAATGGTTCGGCATTCACTGCCATATAATAGGATTCATAGTCAATAGCATCCGTTGTTTCATCTGTTTCCAATAGTTTGTTTAGCCTTTGGATGAAATCTACTGTTATTCTAGTACGCCTTCGGATTTCAGTATCCGAATTTTTGTAAATGAAATTCTGTAATTCTATTTTAAAGCCTCTAATTCATAGCATCTTGGGTTTCTTTTTCTTGCTAACGGTTCATTCTATCTTCATACAGTTATTTTTTCTCTCGCTGCCTTGTAAGAAGATCCTGTAGTTTTGTGGAATTTTGTGTATTATATATGAACGTTCGCTGTTTTATTTGACCATCCCTCTATATATCAAGACATATGCAGTTATTAACCACGATTATTAAGGGTTAAATACTTTGTATGACCAAGTTTTTCCCTCAATGTCTGCGGCAGTTTGGCAGTTTGGCCACATCGACCCGGTGTAATGGTTAACAATCTTGTCTCACTAAAGCCTATTACAACTGAGTAGTAAATTCGATCCTAACTGGGTGTCCTATACTTTCGGGTGTGTGCCACTTCTGAGCGACGCTTAGAAAATCTGAGAAGTCTATAGTTGAGGAGGTGCGAAAAGACTAAAAGGTCAACAGCGCAGCAAATGAAACCAGCGATCGGAGTTCACATCTAGAGATAAATGCTTTCTTTTATCCAAATTCTTTTCGAAAGAGAATGATACAGTCACTTCTCCTCGTCCCAAATGAAAATGAAAGGTTGAAGACTAAGTTCTACTAGGCTCTCTAGATTTGGTTGGTAACCTGTATATGAGAAAGACAACTATCAGTGCAACATCGCGGAAACAGAAAACTTAAACTACTCCATCTTTATCATAAATTATAATGGTCATGCATAGTTTAAAATATTAAAAAAAGTAAAGGAAGTTTTGAAGAGCCATAATCGACTACATAATTCATGATCAGAGTACTTCAATTAAACTAACTTTTTAAAACGACTAAGACGCAGTGAGTACTGAGTGTGAAATAATATAAGAAAAGAAAAAAGTAATATTAAGAAGGGAGAGCAATAAAGGACCAAGAATTAAAAAGGCAAAAGATAACAACTGATATTACATTTAAAAGCTTTGATGATAAGACAAAAAAAAGCAAGAGGTCAGAAGAGAGTCCTACAAGCGAGAAATGAGAGAGAAGAAACTGTTAACATACGATTATGTCTATCCAATTTTGCTATAAAATTATAAGACTTTTCCGGCAATATAGTCAGTCACTTCAGTGCCATACGTGATACACGTTTGGGCGATCATATCTCGAAAGAGACATGACTGACTAGGCAGAAGATTATCCCGCAGTAGGTTGCCATTGCTTTCTGCGGTAGACAGGTTGCCAGCCAAGACTATAGAACCCAATCTGTCCTGATACTTAACCCATAACTGGAAGAAAGAGACGGATTAATACCTTTCCCAAGGGTATTTGCTCGTAAGTGAATGCAAATCTAGTGCTGAGCTTAAATTCATTAAGTCTAAGTACGATATAGGTCAGTTTATCGGAACAATAGACAGGAAATTATTTATAAATTAGACGCAGGAAACCTAGATTGTAGTAGTGGAAAACTGACTAAAGTTTGAGAAAAGATGGTAGAATAGAACTTATCTTATTTACATTATTCTGAATGTAGTTCTTATCTTTACTGTCATATTCACAAAGTTTTTCAGGTGATGAGAATTTTGAACGGAACCCTTTAATTAGATTGCTAGGATAAATTGTTCTCATTCCATGAGTCATGACACTTCCGAATGTCTTAGTTATCTCTGTTTAACTCAACTCTAAGTTTTTTCTGTTAATCTCTGCTGTAGCCAGTTATTGAACTCACGAATTTTTGGGTCATGTCAATGGACATAGCTAACTCTTTTATCTATTGGAACATAAAAAAGCCTAAAGAAATAGCATCTGGAAGTTACACGGCTCATGGATAAGAAAAATCTTCTCCGGTTATCGAAATAAGGGTTAAGTTCGAATTCCAATCACTTTAAGAATATCGGAGCGTACAACGGCCGAAACATTGTGAATATGGCAATAATGATTAGGATAACAGTCCGGACAATGTAAATAATGTAAATAATTTAAATACCCCATTTCAGAAATATAGATAGACCCGAAGAAATTGATGGTGTGCAACGGCCGAAACGTCGTGAATATGGAAATAAAGAAGCGGACAACAGCCTGAACAATGTAAACAATTTAAATAATTTCAATACCTAATCTCAGAAATATAAACAAATAGAACTTACGGTAACATCTCGTATTAGTTATTAAATTTCCGAAAACTGCGCTTAACTAAATTAAAAAAACAAAACAAAAACATAGAATGAAATTCATGTAAAAATATATAAGATCAGTCCGCAACATAGAAAATAATTCAATCGAGAGAACATAAGTTGGATTATCTTATAATGACAATCTATTCCCAATTTCAAAACAGCTATTGAATCAAGACATAAAAGATGCAATGAAGAACTAAAATAAACGCAATCATTTCTTTTTATTTCTAGTGAAGACGAGAGAAGATAAAAGACTCATAAAGGTAAAATTTTGCAAGTGAGATTTGGTTTGACAAAGAAACATCGAAAATAAAGTTGATTATTGCAATGAACAGCGAATAAATTATTACACTTGCCTTAATACGTTTCTTCTGTGTTGTCTATTAAAAGATTCATAATAAAATTTAGCAATTCTGATCAAATTGTCATCCGGCATATATTCACAGTTACATACCCATGAATGCGTTGTGGTGCAACGGATATTGTCTCGAAGTGAGAAATTCAAGATCCGAGTTAAAATTCAAGTTATTCCATTCAATTACGTGCAAAGATCATTGGAAAAAGTATTAATCCATCTATTCTCCCTCTAGTTATGGGTTGAATATAAGGAAAATTGGCTTTATATCATTGCTTGGAAACCAGTTAACCGCAAAAAGAAATGCAGCATACTGCGGGAAAACCTTCTGCCTAGTCTGTCATCGCTCGAAAAAGTCCTAAGCGTGTATTACGTATGACACGTAAGTGATCGACTTAATAGCAATAATTTTCATCAATACATTAACATAAATTTAATGTTGCCATATGCTCAATTCATTCCCCGTAAAAGGTGACGATTATGGAACTATGTTGCGGCATGTGTATGACTTTGCTTCACCTGAAAAGTGTTTGATGAGAAAATAATGATGAAAACCCTTTGCTTTACATTGGTGGTCATACACAGAATAATTTCCCATTAGCTGTATCAGAAGAAAACAAGACCACTCAAAGACCACAAATCTCCGCCAAGGCAATACGGACATCATCTCAGCGATTAGCAAGAGATGATTATTAAAATGAGAAAGAATAACTGCAATGAACTTTGACAGCTCTTAAGAGTGAAAATACAAAAATAAATTCGATCCCTTTCAAAATTAACTGTACACTTAAAATAAACCACAAAAGATACAAAATATAGTAGTAAAAGTACCAGATCAAAAACAAAATCTAATAAATTCGTGTCAGTCATCCCTAAATTAGTCCAGCTGGTCTTCAGATATCTTTTTCACAGACAGACAGAAAAACAAACAGACAAACGTGACTGTAAACAATACCTCCGCATTTAAGATGAGGTAATCAAAGTTTTCTTGTCGAAAGAAATAATCGTAACTAGGAATATTCAATTATTACCGTTCATGGTTCTCGATAGGTTTGCCTATCTTCCGGTTCATACTCCTCCTGGATTTTTGAACAGAAGTAGAGTTATAAGTAGAGTTATATCTCTTGTTTTCTGTTTAAAATTGGGTTTCTGGTTCCCTCTAAAATTTTCTTCTCTTTTATCTCTAGTAGCCTATTGCGTATTAGTGGCATTATCGCCTTGACTGAAGCAAATTGTTAATGTAGTTAAAATATTTAAATAAATCCAAAAATAAATAAAAATGTTAACTATAAAGATGCCTAAACTTCAAATCAGAAAAAAAAAACAGTTGAAATTTCTGAAATTAAAAAAGAAAGACTGAAAGTTTCTATGAATGGATAATAGAGTGGGGATAAAGAGTAATGATTATGAGAGAAATATCGCTTACAGATTTTATATAATAATTTTCACCTAATACAAAGCTAAAGGCAAAGGTTTATTAAGTTAAGTCGATGGTTTAGACGTGAGAGAAAGAAATAAGAAATGAAGATTTTCAAGATATAGAGGATAGATAACGATTTACCTTAGCCTTGAAGAAGTTGAGATTGTAATACTTGCAAAAGCATCCACCTGGGATTCTGTTCCACAAAGTAGCCGTTCTTATGAATAAGCTATTTGAATGAAGCTACTTATTTATAAATGGAATACGAAAGGAATTAGGTTGATTCGAACCTGTGTATGTAGGCTAACAAGACTCAGCTGTAAAAGTTTGAACTAGTAAATCTAAAAAGTGGAGCTGATCTGAATATTTACCATGAAGATAAAGATAGATTAGTGTTAAGCTTGTGTCATTGAGTCTGTGGGAAAGAGGCTGTAGGGTTATTTAAGATCATTCTTATACAAAATATAAGCACCTATGTCATTTTTATACCCTCTTCATCATCAGTAGATTGACCTCGAGTGGGAAAGGGAAAGAATACTAATTCAGAAGAATTTTTTTTCTTTTGTGGGTGGACAAGTCTGTTGAAATAGTACCGATAGTCTAATGAAAACGGTGGATGAAATTACTCTTATTTGATTTGTGAACGGGATATATATAAAGAAAATCAAATTTTGAGAATGTGGGAGAAAATACTGGTATTTACATTATTCGAACAATTGTTCGAATAATGTAAATACTGATCTTTGTTGCCATTTGTACGAGAATCGGCCGTTGTACTCTCCGGCCTTCTTCAGTTGCTAGGAATTTTGAACGTAGCCCGTTATTACAATCACTGGGGTATGTCATCCTCATTCTTTGCGTAGTAATGCCTCGTTTGAAAGTCATGAGTTATCTCCCTCTAAATCTGCAAGCTACTTGTTCACCACTGCTGTAGCCTGGTATTGAACTCTTTGAGTCAAATCACAAGAACTAACCAACGTCTATATCTACTGGGCCATATGTCCTTAAGGTTAGAAATTTCTAGCTCCTGAAGAAGGCCGGAGCGTACAACAACCGAAACGTCGTACAAATGGCAACAAAGATGAGGACAATAGTCCGAATAATGTAAATAGTGTAAATACTACCTCTTCTCAGAAATATAGACAAATAGAAAATACTGATGTTTATTTTATTTTATTTTTTTTTGTATTTTAACATTTTTCATCGTTTATTTTCACTTGACAGATTTTTGTGTTCGAACGACATTGAAAGAAAACATAACTTTACAGGAAATGGAGCAATACAATAGAAATTACTCCAATGCATAACAACAGCATTGTAGATAATGTTCTGTGAGAGTCATCTCAAAAGAAAATAAAAGTCTAAAGTGACAATCATCTCGAGGTATTTCATGGTTTTTATATTTTCTCTACCTGCTTCGGCTGCTGGAGAAAAAAATGGTAAAATATTCTTGTAACTTATGTATATTTTATTTGTGAAAGCCTTCCAGCAATTTCGCAACGCAAAAACCTGTTATTAAGATTCCCGTTTACTCCTCGATCGTATTTTTGTCTTTTTTTTTTTTTTTTTACAATATCTCTTTACTCAGCAACTACGTAGGACATTTGACAAGTCATTCAAGGATGAATCTACTTTTCTTTGGCATAAAATCAGTTCGAATTCTTCAAGCCAATAAATGTGATCACATAAAATAAATGACACTATGACAAACGGGTTAACAGTATAATGTCGAAGGGGTCGTTGTTTTGTTAACAAAAACACAACATTCAACCTGTATTACACAAAAATGTAGTTTTACTATTTTAAAAATTTTAGTCTTTAATCTTTAATTAAGTTAGGTTTGTGTAAACGTTTGTATATCTGGTTGGGTGACAAAATTCAAAGGAAAATCTTCAGTATAGTCGATCCTGACTTGGCAAACCCGCATTCAGTCATTTTATCACTGACATGATGTGGCTTCTCTCTGTCTTTTCTACACGTATTTTCATGAAACTGCTCTGACGAGCTTTTTTCCCTGCTCTTCGACCACATGTATTTACACATGCTACTAGATTAGCATCAAGGTTCAACTCTTTGACCGTTGGAATTGTTATATATAACCATCTTTATTATTTTAACAGTTTCTTTCGTCACATTTCCCGTATGTGGAACTCCCTTCCGTTTGCTTCCTTCCCTGATAGCTACAATCTCTAAAAGTTTAAATGCAATGTCAATTGCTATTTTCTATCTCCTTGATTCCCATCCATCTCTTAATCATTTTTCGATATTCTCTGTGCCTTGTTTTCTCTCTCACTGTAAGCCCTTGCGCACAAGTAGCTATCCTGCCTTTATTGGGGTGAAATGAATCTAACAATTTTTTTCAAAATTTATTTTTTCGGCTCAGTGATTACAATCTGTAAATATTATGAAGGATTAATTTCTAGTTTATGGAAAAATATATTTTTCTGATATACTGATCAATGAGAGACATCGTCTCAAGCACTACTAAGAAGCCGAATGGGGAACTTCTCTGAGCTTATTTTACGTAATAAATAGAAATAAGGTCAGTAGATGAGGAAAGGTCAGTAGATGAGGAAGATAACTTTTTGGCACTATTGGGTCAAAGAAAATCAACATCAAGAAGAAGAAGGTATTCTAATATCAAGAAGGTATAACGTTATAAAAGCCAGTTGTGGAGAGACGAAAACACTCTGAAATTCAAGTGAAAATTCTCCTGTGGTTTGATAACAAAGAACGAAAGAATTCAAAGAAGGAGACTTTTCTAAATTTTCTCTATATCCCACAGACGCTTTTTTGTTGCTCCTTAGTTTTCATTCTTTTTGAGTTGTTTTCTCTTATTGTCATTGAATTTTTATCTATTTCTAAACTGAAATCGTCATTTTCCTTTTTTGATGGTAATCCTTTTTATCAGAAATTGTTATTCTGCCTTAAGAAGCACACAAAAAGACATTTTTGTGCAAATATTTTATTTATGCTTTTTTGTACTTAAGTAATAAATGATTTTCCAGTAGTAAAGTCTTGTTTTATTATTTGCACTTATTATGACTTGCTATTCCTTCTAACTAGGTTTTTGTGTTTCTACAATATCCTTGATTTGATAGAGAATATTTTTTTATGTATATAAAAACTTGAAATAAAATTAGTAAAATTATAAGAATTGTTACATATATAAAAATGAAGAAGATTTTTTAAAGTGTATAATAAATGTACCAACAGAAAGATTCAAGCAAGTCTACTTACAAAATAATTTTTTTCAAATGTAATTATTTAGTGAAGGCAGGTGAATCTATAAATTTGAATATAATAAGGATTAATGCATTATTTTTAAATAAAATTGTTTTAAATTCAACTTTAAAACTTGAAATAACAATTTACTCTATCGCCTATAATAATTGAGATACAAAATACATAAGAGAAACCACAGGGAATCTAAATAAAAGAACATAAAAGGAACGCTTTACAAAACAATGCATTAAATGCGTGGGTTACAAGTTGCAACGAAACTGAAAACAATTTCGGCAGCTACTTGGATCAAAGAGTGGCTTGATCACAAAATCATCTACAGTAAATTTAAGACTCGGCTATTGTAACATTTTACTATTCCTGGCAGAACTTCTGTTATCACAACATGGGGTATCTATTAGCAAAAGTGAGGGAAAGAAACAGAAAAAGAATCTAAAAGAAATCGGCTATGTTTTATATTAAAAAAAATAATTTAGAATTTCGAGCACCTCTCGTTCACGCGCATGTGCAGTCGCACCAACATAAGAAATTTAGTCCAAAGAAATTTTAAAGGACGGATTGTTTTACATCAAAACTTTTTCCAAACGTTTCATATTGTTCTTGATATATGAAAATTAGTACATCGTTAACTCATATATATATATATATATATATATATATATATATATATAGAGAGAGAGAGAGAGAGAGAGAGAGAGTGAGATAATAACAAACCGAGCGGGTACTCAGATTCAAATTGTTACGTAAGCAATCGGCTGACGATCCTTTAGTTTCAAACTCAGAAAAACGATTGCTGTTATATATATATATATATATATATATATGTGTGTGTGTGTGTGTGTGTGTGTGTGTGTGTGTGTGTGTGTGTGTGTGTGTGTGTGTGTGTGTGTGTGTGTGTGTGTGTTTGGTTACGGAATAAAACAATAAAACATAAACGGAATAAAAACAGTTGCATAACTAATCACAAAACAATCCTTGGATAACAAATGCAGTTACACACACATACACATACAATCATATATATTTGACGTGTTTTCTTGGTCTTTTAATATTAGTCTCTATCTCATTTTTAGTCTTTCTTGTTTTTGTTTTTTCCTTGGTAAAACTAAGGATTTGTTAGAGCTTTTCTTAGAAGCGTGTTTTGTTTTTGTTAGATATAATCCAATTCCAAATCAAACCGACAAATTAATTATTTGCAAAAAAACAAACTAACAAAAAAACAAAACAAAAAAACAAAAATAAAAAACGTTTATACGAATAAGAAAATGCAATTTCAAATAAGTAAAATACAGACCAATTTAAGGCACAAAATATCGTAGAAAAAACTAACCCTTCCACGGTTTCATTAGCTTCTGAGTCTCCGAGTGGTAGGCTTGAACTTCTATCTCACCTCTATTCTGCAACAGACACCGTTTGTTAGTGACGGGAGAGGGCGAGGAAAAAACAACACCGGCTTTATAAACATTTTCTACTCTGGATCTTAGCTTACCCGAACGAATTTTCTAGTGTGTTTACACGCAGTTAACATTTCTAATCTCTCATTTAAGATCTAATTCGGAGTGGGATATTTCATCATTGCCAAATTCTTCCCCTGGAACAAATGACACATCCTATTCCCTGCGCTTTTCAACCTTAAAAGGTACTTTCACTCTGAAGTGATGATTTTACACCTGTTTACTTGAAAACATTACTTTGTGTGACAAGCAAAAAAAATTTCACTCAAAGTTTAGATATAGACTTTAGATAGGCAAGTAAGAGAAATGGAAAATCAGATTTTGGTGATAATATTTAATAAAGTTTTTTTTTTATGAAAGAAAGAATCAGTCGATTAAAAAGTGTCTAAGATTGTCTCGTAGACAAAGAAATTTAATTATTTACTTCATATATTTTGGAGGGTTGCACTGCGTAATACTGTTGATAAACATTTTTGACATCAGTAATGGAAACTGGTGTCGCAGATATTTTAAACATCGGTTTAAATTATCTGGTGCGGAATACAACATATTATTAATGCTTTACAAACGGAATATTTTAAAAGTATATGAAAATGGTTATTGATCAACTGATCGAAAACCTGTTCTTTATTGTTTTATATTTACTTCAGTCCACAGTAAGTATTTCTTATTCATGCTCTTTTGCTCTTTTATTATATATATATATATATATATATATATATATATATATATATATATATATATATATATGAAATGACGCAACCATTTGCATCAGAGGATGGCCGTCTACTAGGGCGAATAGCTGATCCCCGTTGTATATATATGAGGGTGGTCTGAGAAGTTGACAGGGTGACCATGAAAGAGCACTGCTACAGCTATGAAACCTTGCATCCATTAATTTCAACTCTACTTATTAGTAACTGCATGGTTTCTTTTCCGGTAAACTGACTGTTCAAAGATTTCAAAAGCATCTACTATCATCCACTATTTCTTATTCTTTGTAAACAAAATTTGTCTTCTTAGTATCACTACTAATGCAAAATTTATTATGCATTTATACAACAACATTAGTACATTACTCAATGTTTTGCTGCTCTTTCATTTTTCATGCTTCTCTTCCTGATTATTGTTATAGCCATATTCTTCAATCCTTCTTTCCTCATCATGCACCCAAGACATTTCAACTGTCTTTTTCTCATTCTAATTCCCTCTTAATTCCCATATTGCACATATTTAGATAAAATCTACCAAGAAGTCGAACTCGTTCATACGATCCATCATTAAATATACTGAAAAATAGTCGGTTCCATGTCGCGCTCTAGCAAGTATCTCACTCCTTCTGCTATCCTCTGCCATTGAAAGAGACAGTTCATGCCGAAAATGGTGTACTGCTATTATATATAGACAGGAACTGTTCAGTCTTCACTTTCCATTCTCGATAGCGTCCCAAAATATCTCTGCATCTTTCCGAGTGATTATTTTCTACCTTTTATTCTTCCTACAGGCGAAAGGTCGCAAGCCTCTCGCCGATGTATCACTATTTTCTTGGAATGTGTTCAGACAAAATGCACTTCTTAGTCTCATCAGTTCTAACCTACTATACCACGCACATGGTAGCAAAAATCCCTCATTTTTTGTTGTATTCCGTTGGTGAGAGGTAAGATTCACTCGAAAAGCTTCTTCTCACAAACCTCTGAATCGTAGAGATGATTTGAAAAATATTTCTTTGATCACTACAATCTTAACCTGTTCAAGTCTAAAGCTTTATTTTCCGTATATATTAGTTTAACTGTTTCTTACACTCTCCAACTCTATATCTTCAGGGGCTTTTAGGACTTTTACAAGGTAATCATCATTGTCAAAAAAAAAAAAAATGAAAAGTATTCTTCTTGTTTCCATTTTCCTTAAATTTTCCCTGTTGATCACATCCTTCTGTAGAGTCACATCTGTGTTGCATCAAACTTTCTCATGAGTGAAATATTCACTGACATATAAATAACATTTATATCACATAGCAGATCAGACTTTCAGTTTTATTCAAAAAAATGATTTAATCACTTCATCTCAAACAAGGCTGGACCTCAACTAATGCACAGAAAGTGACGGTGGGAAGAACTTTTGTGTACAGTGGTATTATATGAATGATGAACGGAATTCAAGAAGATAAAAGATAATATTTGTCATTACAATTAAATTTTTAGAGATTGTAGCTTTCAGGGAAGCAAGTATACGGAAGAGAATTCCACATGCGAAAGATGCGAGAAAAGAAACTTTTGGAGTAGAAGTGGTGCTTATATTTAACTATTTTAACTGTAAATGGGTGAAACCTTGACGCTAGTCTAGTGGTACGCTTAAATTAACGTGGTCGGGGCACCAGGGAAAAAAGCTTGCCACAGCAGTTACCATGAAAATATATTTAGAAAAGACAGTGAGAAGCCACGTTACGTCGGTGAGAAAGTGACTGAAGTTGAGATGTCAAGTCAGAACCTATAATACTTAAGATCCTTCTTCGGATCTTGATAGGAACCTTGAGATGAATAGCAAGAGCACCGGACCAGATATAGTAACTGTATTTGACGCACGGACGAATGGTAGATTTATAAATGTGTAAAATGGATTTTGACGAGAAAAGCTTTCTGGGGCGTCACAAGACCCAAAGTTCCCAACTGCAGATGTAGCTATAGATTCGAAGTATTCATTAAGCTTCTATATTTTTTGTTTCTTTACACTTTCTTTAGCGTTTGAAAATCATATTTTGATGTTCATGGGCAACTTCTGATTTTCGTAGATTCCATAAAACTTTGATATGCAGATTGCATCTTCATCTGTTGCTCTTCCTAATATTTTCTTCCTTTTCTTGTTTGAGGGTCACGTGATGATCATATTTTCTTCTCACTGTTTTTTCCGGGCCTATTTCTTCCATTTTCTTGCTATCGATCTTTTGTTTTTCTTTTTCTTGTATACTGTTTGCCCTTTCTTCCTATTTTTTCACTGAATGTCCTGTACTGTTCCAAGCTGAGCTAAGCGTAATAAATCAAAATGAAATAGAATTTGTAATTTGTAGGCCTATCATTTACCATTGAGCTTTATCAGAATCTCGATGTAAAAAAAGAATTCACCAAATGAAACGGAATCTTCCCTTGGAAGTTTATTCAATACATTTAAACCTTTTTCTATTCTTGCACAACTGTTGAGACAATTTTCAGCAACGTAATTATGTAGTAGCAATTAATAATTTAAATGTTCAATGTGTAGTTTTTATCTATAGAATGAAGGAAGATATTAATTATTTAACATGTTTCTCTTTAATTAAATATTTCTGCATTGCTGCTGCCGTATTTCTTGGAATTGTAGGAATTTTAAAATGCTCCAGATTTCCTCAAATGTGTATGCGCGCATTCGCGCATATGTGAACATGCGTGTATGTACTTTCTGTGTAGATGTTTGATTTTTAAGTTCTCTCGATCTGAATGTGCTTGTAAAAGGTTTCTGTATATGAAAAGAAATATTCTTGGTACTGATATATTTTTTTTTATATCAACAGGCAGTTAAAAGCATGCAAACATACAAGTTTTCTTTTTCATAAAAATGTAAATCGTGTCGTTTGTTGCTTCTTACAAATCTTTATTCTCTGTTAACCGAATTCTACTTACTGGGTTTTTAAGAGAAACAGAAAGTTTACCAGGAATCATATTTGCAATCTGTACTACATTTGTCACCAAATAACAATGATATCCGATGGATTTGTACTTGATGTCAAGAGACACTTATATTAAACACATCTCGCTTTTTACTTTCGTATTTACTAGATTTTTAGAAAATAAAATAAAACGTCACATCAAGTTTATAAATACGCAAAGTGCCTACATTTTATAAAAAAAATCTTCACTATTGAATATTGTTATCATATCTTTTAGGGCACCCCTGATATTTATCTCGGGTCCTCGACCGGATCCACAAGAGAGTCTGCGATGTAATCGATCTCGACCTGGCAGCTCGACTCCAGCTCCTTTCTCGCTGACCGGGTGT
This sequence comes from Ascarosepion bandense, assembly GCA_037127315.1. Classification (NCBI taxonomy): domain Eukaryota; kingdom Metazoa; phylum Mollusca; class Cephalopoda; order Sepiida; family Sepiidae; genus Ascarosepion; species Ascarosepion bandense. Next base: position 4,884,318 of record JBBBDQ010000316.1, read on the forward strand.
GACTTCTACATATATTTTCACGGCATCTGCTCCGACGAGCTTAGCCCTCTGGTGCCCCATCTACAAAAGTTTACCCGAGCAACCAGACTGGCATCAATGTCCCACTCTTTTATTCATTCTGTGATATTCTCTCTACCTCGTTTTCTCTCTCACTGTAAGCCCTTGCACACAAGTGGTGGTCCTGCCTTGCTTGGGGTGAAATGAATCTAACAAATTTTTTCAAAATTTATATTTTCGGCCCAGTGATTACAATCAGTAAAAATTATGAAGGATTAATTTCTAGTTTATGGACAAATATTTTTTCTGATATACTAATCAGTGAGAGACGTCGTCACAAGCACCTCTAAGAAATCGAATGGGGAACTTCTCTGAGCTTTTGTAAACTTATTTATAAATGGAACTTTGTGTGTGTGTGTGTGTGTGTGTGTGTGTGCCTGTGTATGTGTCCGTGACCTATAGACACCGAAACGGCTGAACTGATTTTCTTGAAACTTTACACAGTTGTACTATAAGCCTCTGCGTGTGTTCTTAGCAAATGACTATAAGCTTCTTTTGCTGCACTTCCCGCCAGTGAAACTCTCTTCCGTATAGTTACTTCCTTGATAGCTGGAATTTCGAAGACTTTAAATGCAACGTGAATTGCCATCACTTATCCTCTTGACTCCTATCCTTCTCTTATTTTTCCCCAACACACCCTGTATCTTTTTCTTCTCTCTTTTCACTCTACTCTTATACAACTTTCTTTACATCAGTATTCCCATTCTTATTATGCGCATTCTCTGACACTCCCGGTAACCGGTTTCTCTTCGGTGCCTCTTTCTCTTCGCTCACCTCCCGTGTAACCTCCCGTGTAACCGGCCATACTCCTCTTATGTACCCCACTACGCATCAGTAGCAGTATTACTTTACTTGGTATGAAACGATAAAAAAACAGATCATGTTGGAAATAAAGCCAAGGGTATGCATTTATAGGTGGATTACAAATGACATTTCCACCTAAGTGAATATAAGAACCCGACCCGAACTCGAAATCGGATCTCCGATTAACAATTCTGCGCCATTTTTTGTTACACAACCACCACTACTACATCAAAAATCGGTGATCGTAAAGAAATCGGTGTTTCAACTTGGTGTGGATGTAAGTCCATATTAAGTTGGAAAGGATTTAAAGTTATTTATATTTAATTAGCTTAAATGGCTAATTGTGAATTCAGTCAGAATGACTCTTTGCTTGGATACTTCGACGTTCAGTATGGGTTAAAAAGCTTGCCTCGCTAGATCAATAACAACTCAATAGTGAAAGCTACTCTCCCTGGATGCACTATACTTTAGGCCTTAGAAGATCAAATATGGTAATCATTTTATTTTTCATTGTTGTACACAGAATCCTATAGGTAACCAAATTATAAATCTTTGGTGGTATGAAATCCGTTGATTTTAAAAGAAAATAATATCCAGGTATTTTTTAAGCTCTTTATCAATGGTGTACAACTTCTGGTCTTAAATATGTTGTAAAGATATAATAAAAGGTAATAATTAAGATGAGATGAATGAGGTAAGATTTCCATATTTAGAACCACAATCTTTTCGTGCATTTGTTTTCCAACGTTTTGTCGCTTACTTAATCTGACAGGAGTAACATAACATCCCAATTGGTCAACGTGGTTTGATTTCTCAATAAAGATTAAGTCCAGATTTTTACACCCTTTTACAGTTAAACAAATAAGATGTAACCGTAAATTCTACTCCAACAGCTTCTTTTCTCGCGCTTCCCGCCTGTGGAACTCCCTTCCACAACTCTGCTTTCCCGACAGCTACAATCTCCAGGTGTTTAAATGTAGGGTCAATAGACACCTCCTATCGCACTAACTCCCAATTATTCTCAGAACACTCTAATCTACCCAACCCTCATTCTCGGTATCCTTATCCTTTCTCCACTCTATGTAGCCCCCAGCGCAGTAGTGGCAGTGACATGCCTTGCTCGGGGTGAAACGCTTATAAAAAATAAAAAAGATGAAGACAATATCTGTTAAATAACGTCTTTTTCTAAATGATAGATTGCACACCTCACAATTCACCAAATACTTATAATTTCGTCCTGGGAATAAAATCCTAGTTTTCGTACAGGCACTGGCATTTCTTTGGGTCATAACCATTTTCCATTTCGTTCTCTTAATATGATTATAGAAGAACTCGTCTCACAACTTTTGGTGGTACGTTGCATAAATGCTTCCGTAACTTGCATATCTTTGTGTAAAACAGATACTAAGTCGTTGATTAAGTTGTCAACCATGTGGATCCCATTGGCAACAGTCTTTACCGTGGTTATTGTGTTGACTTATGATTGTATTATCAGTCATAATGAAATGTTTTCCCATTACTCGTCATGTTGACATAATTTTGTCTTTAGTTACAGTTACGAGAGCGTGGTTGTAGAGTGAAGTCGGTCGTCAAGAATGAGGTAAATCTCTGAACGTTTGATTCAGACTGAAATGAATTAAATTATCGACGAAAATTCTTTAATTTCATCGACATTGCAAATAGTACTTGCATCTTTTCAAGCTGATGGCTCCTTTCTCTTTAACTAGAAAAGCATGCAATAACTTAATTTCACTTAGAAATTTTGACATTAAATGTTCTGCAAGGAAGAAAAACATCATCAAATTAAAAGAGATGCATAAAAGTGTCTTATACAGGGTGTCCCAGAGGTCGCGCACCATCCAGACTTTTATAAAAAATACATATGAATATCAAATCTGAAACCTAGAAAAAATAAAAATTAGTATATAGTGCGCGACTTCGGGGACACCCTGTATAATGTCTTATTAAAGGAACTTATATATTACACGTGTTTAAGTACAATTTCCAATTTTTATTTTCATAGGAAAATTGAGATCTACCGACCTAGACAGGCGGAAGTCTTATTAAAGAAAGAGTCTTAAAAGAATTGCTTTGCTTATGGTCTTTCGTGACTGAACGGTTAAGAACGACTAACTTAGAGATTGTCTCCATAGATGAAAGGGAATGCTGTTTCGAACCCTGCTAAATATCTTTTAATAAAACTTTAGGTTGTCTTAGTCGGTAGATTTAAGTTTCTCAAAACACAAACACACACAAAAACACACATACAAAGAAAAAGAGACCGAGAGAAATGTTTATTTAAGCAAGTTTATCCAATATATATGTTTATATATATTTTGTAGCAATAAGGAATAATGTTATATTAAACAATACATTAAGTTCATAAAAATTTTGGCACTCGGATGTAATCCAAACTTGTGCCATATCCCGTTACCGTGAGGGGTAGCAGTTAGTAAAAAATGCGTAAAAATCTAATATAGTCAAACAAAACTTTAAATTGTCAGAGGAGCAGAAACACTTGACATTTTTGCTTAAATGAAAAGTGGATATTTTAATATAAAAGAACGAAACATTACGACAGGTTTAGTTGGTGATGATGACCTAATCGAAATACTGAATAAAAATAATTCTCGCTACATGACATAGGATATCGTAAACATTCTCCATGTTGTAAAGGAGTTTTTTATGCATGGAGGAATCGCTACGATGTTGATACGACTCACGATTTAACGAAAGAAGAATCAATGTCGGATCTTTTTATTTGCAGTCTTCTGGTAATTGGTTGTTTACTGTGCAGTAAAGACGATCCCGGAGAAGACGAACTTCGTGGCTGCTAGCTACTACAAATCTAACTGAAATAGCCTAATCAACCCGCAATTGGCCAACGACCCTGAAGATATGGTCAACCGACAGGAATGAGAAGGCCCTGGATTTGCATTTGGAATTACACTAACGGCTGGTCTGCATTTAAATAAGACCATTCTCTGTATCGTGTAGGATTGAAACAGCGTTGTGCATTATGCTACCCTTTTGCAACATCAGACGAGTAATACAGATAAATACTTAAAATAGCTATATACAAGCAACTGGCTTTATTTCCAATATACTCCGTTTTTATAGTGATGCAACGAAGACATAACTTGAACTATATTAAATGGGCATGTTGTACTACTTAGCATTTGTGCCAGAGACTCTAATAGGAGCATTTAAGAGTGTTTGGATGTCAATCTGAGGATATTTATACGGGTCTAATGGTGATTGCGAAGGTGTTTGAAGTGATCACTAGTGATGGTGACGTTATGCTCCATTCATATTCCCACAGGGCCCCAGAATCAACACGGAAGCCTACATCAAATGGTTTCAGTGCTGCCCTGGTCCAAGAGGGTATAAGACCCTATGTCTGGAAACAGGACTCTTCACCATGCTATACAAGCAGGAAAACCCAATCATGGTTGTCTGACAATTTCTGCAACTACGCCACCGCTTACATCTGGTCACGTAGCTCCCCAACTGCCACCCCTCGCAGTAGCACAAGTCCGGATTACACCTGGGTGCCAAAGTTTTTATGAATTTAATTTACCTTTTAATACATTATTATTCCTTATTGCTACAAACTTTAGATAAACATATCTATTAGGTAAACATATTTAAATAAACATTTGTAACTTGCGTATTATGTGTGGGGTGAGGTTGAGCGAGAGACTAACAAAACTTTTTGTAACACCAAAGATGAACTAAAAGTAAGGATTATGGCAGTATTTAAAATTTTAAACAAGGAGACCGTCCAGAAGGGATGAAAGAGATTCCAAAGTTGTCTGAAAGTCGTGGTTGAGGCTAATGGCAATTTTATTGAATAAATTTGATGTTTTCTGTTTCAAGATATGTTTGTGTAATTTTGGTAAATATGTCTGCTAAAATGATATTTTAATTTTTGAGTCATTTAGACGACAATTTATCCATTGTCTCCTGTACTTTGTTCTGTCAATGTGCCAAAATCTTTAGAGTTAAAGTCATATACATAATCAATGAAAATCATCGAATCTAATACGGAATAATGATAAATACAATACTAAGTTAACAAATATATATAAAAAAAACACTTTAATTTTACCATACGTATATATAGGTGAGTCACTTGCCTTGCAACATTAGCTTTCTTGATCAGCTTTTTATTTCCTGACATGATACAGATTGTTGATTTTGCTTTATTTAACTGAGTAGCTAGATAAACGAACGTCATTTTTATAATTGGTTATGATTACTTTATTCACCACAATTGTAATTCTGATCATTTTTCTTTTCACTTTCCTGCTATCATTATCCCTTTTCAGCCCAATGGTATTTGATTTAATTTTTAAAAAGTCAAATTCAAGAGAAGACAGACAAAGGTGTGGTCTGTTTAACCAATCAAAAATAAACAACTAACAATACAAAAAATACTAGAATTTTCTTTTCTCCTTCATAGCCTATTTTCTGATGAACCTTAAATAAAAGTGAAAATTTAAAATTTAAAAACGTTTCCTACTTGCTAATTATCCTATCATTCTGTTGGATTCTAATTCATATTTATTGTAAATTTGTTAGTAGCTTCACATGGCAGAAATTACGACAAATTATCGTAGGATATGTTTATGTACATTAGACGCCAAGAGATTTTGATTTCAAAATCATTGGAATCAATTGATAATCGATAGAGACCCACAAACTGATTTGGTTCATTTACGCGTTTTGTTTGGTGTTTTCATAGTTTTCAGAGCTTTAATTTAAACTTTCTAAGATTTGAAGCTATTGGCTACCCGGATTATAACGTTTATTGATCATTGTCATCATCCCCATTAGAATAAAATAAGTTATATATATATATATATATATATATATATATATATATATATATATATATATATATATATCTTCCCCCACTAGGAAGTGGATGCGACAAAAGACCAAGGTTTTATGTGGGGTGCCCGAACACGTACAAGCGGGAAAGGGTAAAAAATTGTCCAGTCCCCACAATCGCCGCTCACGATGGCCTGGGTGGCGACCACCAGTCTATACGTCTTATGCAATGGGGTGGCACGACCTCGAGACACTATTTCTCGGGACTGGGTACCTCTCAGTATAATTTTTCTCAATTGCATGCCTGTATTCGGACAGAGATACAACTGACCCGTAATCTGTCTTCGACGACAGAGACGTAACTAAAAAGGCCTCTACTGGCTCCTATCCCTTTTCGCTTTCAACACTTTTCTTCTTAGTATCTCTCTCAAAATCTGCTCTTACATCGACCTGCTCATAAGTTATATATTATGCTTCTTTTCCTTCATCAATCCCGTGAGTATTAGATTATCTAAGCTCTCCTTCCTCAATATGTATCCCACAACTTCAGCTGTCTCTTGATATTTAGTATAAGTTTTTATTTCGTTTACATCCTTTCCAAAACCTTGTCGTAGCTCAAATGTTCGGTTCATAATATCTTCAAGAGATCATTTAGCATTCGCTGCCATATTCGCTGCCATATAGGAAGACAGATGTCACATAAGAGTCAGTAACTATTCTTTTTAGTTTTAACGAAATCTTTCTGTCCCTCAGTTTTCTGCTTAACTTTTGAAATGTATCTTTGCCCATGCTAATGCGTTTTCAGATCTCAGTATCGCACTCCTATCCTCTGTCAGAACACTTTTGAAGTATTTAAATTTCTGCAACTCTTTAATTATAGTGCCCCCAACCTGTACGCCTTGCCAATTATTCTTCCATATTCCATGTCCCTTCAGGTCGTTATACTTTACAAATTCTTTTTCCATAGACCATGTCCTTTCAGGACGTTACGCCTTGCGAATTCTCTGGTGTGCCGTATACATTCAGGACGTTATGCCTTGTCAATTCTTCCGTCATGTGCCATGTCTCTTTAGATTGTGGACGATCTAGATTCTTTACAATATCTTGTCTTTTTTTTAAAACTCTAATCAATGTTTTAACCCTTGTTATCCACCCGAGCCCCACTGCCATCCATATACACGATCACTTAACGGGTAGGTTACTCGTTATTTCCAGAATCTGACATTCATCAGATAAAGGATTTTAGTTCAAAGAATTAATATTAACGTGACAAACGTGATACATGTGAATGCTTGATGTTTTGAAATATTTCGCTAATGAATCGGCGTCCCCAGAAATCTATCGTCTACTTCATCAAGCATGTTCCTTTCAGATATATTTAAGTAATATTATTTCAGCTTGGAAAACTTCCATTTTGAAATGTTTCGCCAATGTATCAGCGTCATCAGATAAAGTATTTAAGTTCCACAGAATCAATATTAACGAGACAAAACGTGATTCACGTACACATGTGAATTCTTGATTTTTGCAATTACTGTATCTTTGTACAAATTAGATTTGTTACTGATTTCAACCCAGTTTGTGATTTATTCATTCATTTCTGTAATGTTTTCGTATCTCACATTACTTCACGACTAATTGAGTTAGAACTAGCGATAAATGAAAATGCATTGAAAGCACTATGATCAATGAATACTCTACGATTAATAGACTGAGTTATTTGGTGATAATTTTGGTATTGGTTAAAATATACCCGAATAGATTATTAAACCTCAATGATATTAATAATACTTTTCACTATTTATATTCGGATTTGTTCTCATCTGTTGTTTTTAACATAACATTTCGGTTGCTGTTTTAGTCGTTCCATTGCTCATGTCTAGGGGGATCTCCCTTGATGTTTCTCTTTAGCAATGTTCAGGTATTATTCGACTCTTTCCAGTGAGTGAAAGTACACACTGTCTGACCCATGGATTGAACTTGCAACCATTGTCTCAAGAAATTCACAAACAAATGCTTCTATTCACTAGGCTGTTGTAGATTTTCTAAACTAAGCTTAGATGTGACACAAAGTCGAACGTATGAGGCAACCAGTTATGATTGAACACATTAATGAAGTTAAACCTTTCCAGTTCTTCTCTCATGCGCCATGTTTCTCAGGACGTTATAGTTGGCCAATTCTACTTCCCTGTACCATGTCTCTTCACGATGTTACCTCTTGCAAATTCTTCCTCCGTGTACCGCATTTCTTCAGGGCGATGCTCCTTGCCAATGCTTCTGCCATGTACCGAGTTTTCATAGGAGGATGCTCCTTGCCAATTTTTCTATTTTCCTCTCCTTTCAGGACGTTACATTTGGCCAGTTCCTCTATGTACCGTGTCTCTTCAGGGAAATACTCCTTGCAAAGTCTTCTTCTATGTACCGTGTCTCGTCAGGACGTTACTCCTTGCCAATTCTTTTGATATACACCGTTTTATTTTCAATACGATATTCCCTTCCAATTGTTTTACTATGTACCGTGTCCTTTCAGAAAGATACTCCCTGCAAATTATCCTACCATGTATTGTGTCCCTTCAGGACGATATTTTCTGAAATTCTTCTAAATACCATGTTCATTCCGGACGTTTCGCCTTCCTAATTCTACTTCTATGTGCCGTGTCACTTCAGGTCAACACTCCCTGCCATTTTTTCTGTCATGTGCCGTATCCTTTCAGGACGTTTCACTTTGCACATTCTTCTTCTATGTACCGTGTCACTTAAGGACCTTACGCCTTGCCAATTCTTTCTCATGTACAGTGTCCCTTCAGGACGATACTCTTACCAATACTTCTTTCATGTAAAGAGAATCTTTATGACGTTACGCTTTGTCAATTCTTATACCATGTATCGTGTATGGTCAGAATGTTACATGTTGTCAATTCTTCTTTCCATGTATCGAGTCCGTTAAGGACGTTACATCTTACCAATTCGTCTTGCATGTACTGTGTCCCTTCAGAAAGTTACAACTGCCAGTTCTTTCTCGATCTGCGTCACCCCTTCAGGACATTACGTCTTCTCAATTCACTGTCTACTGTCTTCACTGTCATCCATATAATCCTACCACTTATTTCAAGCTCCCATCAATTCTTGCTGTGGCATTAGTAGCAGATGGTCCTGAAAATCTTGCTCATCAATTAATGATGCGTATGATCCGGGTATACTATTTAATGGGGACTTAGTCAACCTAAGAGCCCTACACGGACTTTCAACTAGAACTCGGTCGATGTAACCACCACCGAATTCGGTCCGCCCATATTAATCCAAATCTACATTACCTCCCGGGAGGGGGTGCTCATTTTTATACTTATTGACAAGATCGAACTTGTCGATAAATCCTGAAATTGCTTAAAATCAGAATTGTTAGTACCCTTATTTTGCCTTATTTGATTTACAGCAGTGTTAAAACACTCGTAGGAACTATCAGACGAGATACCATTAAAAACGGCTCGATCTGCCCCATAGTCTTTGGGGCCATAAATCCCAATGAAACAAAGCGACTTATCCTTTATGGTAAGATCCAGCATGCAAAGCCTTCCCGCCGGTTCTGCGAAGACAAGAGAACACGTCTCATCCAAAGACTTGCTCACTAACCATCAAAATATGTTGAATAGAGAACAATCCTTCTAGACATTATATCCTCACGGTCGTGTGTTAAAAGTACGGGTCTTCTGTATACAACATACATCAACACCGAGGCACTGAAGATCACGATCGATACTCACCTTACGAGTCCTCGATCTCAGGCTCTGGCCAATTATACTAGCCAACCAGAGTTCGATTAAAGTTAGGACATGCCTTAAACGAGTCTGGCAACAAGACACCCACGGCTTGTCTCATTGAGCTTTGGTTTATTTCAATATTGATAGTGCTATCAAGAGACAGGCCACTGATGTTCAAGGGGAACGATAATTTAAGAACTTTATACAAGGATGGGTAAACAGAAGAGGGGTCCTTTCTAAATAGAACTTATTTTTATTGTCTTGTTCACTGAAGAAGGAAGGAGGATAGCATGTTGCAGAAGCATCATTAGCCTTTTTTTTAGCATCATCCATATATCTTGGGATCCAGATCGCGAAGGGCGTTCGACAAATGTTTAGGGTCATCAACATCTTTTATGCAAACTTTTCAAAGTTTTGCAGAAATTTTAGGTATTTTTTCTGCACTAGGATAGGACATTTTCACCTTGTTCCTTAGCTTTGATTTTTTTTATCCACAGAAGGAAGTACTTCTTTGTCTTTTGGATGATGACGAATTTGACCTTCTGGGTGAATTCATTGGTGAAGTGGCAGGTTATTAGACCCAAACAGGGGTTTAAATCCACCGGTCATATTCGTTGACAGAAGAGACTCATCTGCCAAATAGAGGGACACAATTTGTTTCAACCCTCTGTAATTACTAGAGGATTACCAAAAGCCCACATTCTTTAATAAGATGTTTGAAGGTTTTGGCTCTCTCCAGGAATCTGCAATGTTGATAATAAATTTGGGAGGCGATTCTCTGGCGACCACATCAACATCTCAAGTTTTCTCAAGTCCTGAAATCTGGCTGTTTGCGGATACCATAATTTTGTCTTTATTTTGGTCTTTTTTCTCAGTTTTCTTCTGGCGGTTTTCTTCTTTGTCTGGGGATTTTTTTTTAACTAAAGTTCTTTTCGAACAGGCCGGCTTTTATCGGCCATTTTTAAAAATGATTTGTTTTTTATTATTTTTTCGTTTTAAACAAAAGAAGGATAAAAAATTGATTTAACGAAGAAAGAAAAACAATGCTGTAAAAATAGGTTTACTGGACAAAATAAATAAAAATAGTGAAAAAATATTGTTAACGCATAAACATTAAGATAACAATTAAAATAACACGAAACATTAAGTCTACCACTAAACAAGAAATATTTAACAAATAAAAAAAATAAATTAAATGACATCAACAATAAACAAAACAAATAAAATATTATCTTTTAAATAAATCTATAAAAATAATAAAATCAAATCACAATAACTTGTTAACGCGTAATCATTAAAAATGAAACAAAATATAACACGAAAAACTGGATTTACCAGGAAACGAAAACGATTACAAAAAGAAATCAAAAGACACAAAAGCAAATAAAATGTGGTATTTAAATTAAAATTAACTCACAATTAGTTACAAAACAAAAAAGACTCAAAATAAAAATAAAAAGCACATGTATAAAAAAATAAACCTGAACTAATAAAAAATATATTCAAGTGTTTAGAAAAGGAATAAACTGGAAAAAAGAAAGGCGTTTAATACGCTGTTTTAAATGCAAGCAAAAATTAAAAAAAACAAGAAGCAAGAAAAATTTGAAAGTAAAATAACTAGTGCAACAAATATAATGTTATACAAGAATACAAAATTAAAAGGGGGGTAGGTACAAAAAAACTAAAAAGGAATAAAGAAAATCCGAAAAAAATAAGGAAGAAATAGCAAAAAAAGTTGCAATAAATGAAAAAGAACTTAAATTTGAGTCTTAAAGAAGAAAACAAAATATGTACTCCCACAAATGTATGAATTTAAAACCGTTCTTGCAAATAAATGAGAATTGGACCAGAGACTTTGTGATCTCTGAATGAAAGTTGAGTTTTCATGAATATATATGTATTCAGGACAGTTCCGTTAACGGGGTGGGGGAATGTATTCTATAGCGCTTATTACATTGTCTCTTGAACATTGTTTGCAATGCTACCTGACAGAAAAACAGCTTTATGTTAACAGTAGGATATAATCTTTTCATTACACAGTAGAATGAAAGAACAACACCTTCCTCATAAAAATATAATCACTATTTTACATTTCTAGAGCTATACAGGAAACATGATCTTAGTTACAAATAAGAATAAAGATAATATTCCTCAAGGAAAGTTTCTTTACGTAAAATTACGTATGGCATGGGATTTATTAATAAAAATGATCAATTTTGGAATTTTTTTCTTTTAAGCATATCACCCCAAGCAAGGCGGTAACGCCACTGAAGGGCAGGGGGCTACGTAAGAGTGAAAAAATTGGAAAAGAGAAAGCCGGAAACCACATCCTAAGCAGGGAACAAGGGATGAGCCTCTTCACCTGTTCAATAGGCGTGGGTGGAGTGTGAACCGGGCGATAGTTAAGTCTGATTAATTTAAATACATTGCTTATAGATTTAATTTTAACTTTCATCACATAACATAAACAATCTTTCTTCCTAAATATCCGGAATGATGATTTATCATTTACATTATTTATATTTGACACAAATATAATGAAAATAACGTAAATATTTAATAAGCCGCGGGTGTTCAGCCATTCGTGTGACCCAAAATAGAACCAACATGCTATAAAATAAGAGAAAGGTAATATGTTTGAATTCATCAACACATTTCAAAATTGATTTTAGCTTGTGATCAAAGCAACACAAAGAATGCTTACTGAAGTTTTAGTTACTATAAATGTTTTGCAACACTGACGAGCGCTAAAATTTCTACAATATTTAATATTGTTGAAGTTGTAGCTAACATATTGTGTTAAAAATTACAATCTCTAAATTTCGTTAAATTTCGCAAATCAACCGATGAAATTTGAATATTTTTGAAAAATACTTTAACAAAAATCCTACTTGGTTATTTAATAATTTCTTTAATTTAATTCATAGGAGTCCATGATAAGCAGTATTTTATAAAGATTTTGCCCTTTTTTCTTTTTTTTTCTTTTCAGTAAAGAACGAATTCTGAGGATTTCTTAATCTTGACGATACAACTGGCCATACGTAAATATTTCTTCCAACTTTTTAAAATTGTTTTGTCCTCTGATTTATTTATACTCGCAAATGCAGAGCGAACTAGAAACTAGATTCTTGCTTATATAAAAACTTAAAGATATGCAAAAACAATACTGTATTAACATACAAAACATACCCACTACTTTAAAATAATAATAAAACTGCTAATTTGTTTCTAAAAATTAACGAATATTTATTTTACTAAACTATGCATGCTAGTAAAACCAATTGTACATTATACCCCCTTACATTTTGGAATTTCTTCCTCAAATTTCTCCTTCAAATTTTGTTCCGATCGGTCAACATTTGGCCATTTTAAGGGGTGTGACAGATGCACAGATGAATGTCACAGATTTTTATATAGAGAGAGCTCGTCCTAACTTATTCTGTATTTCACATATGTAGACGTCTGATATGCAGCAGATAGAAAAGGCACAAAGCTCCTTTATACAAAATGATTCATAAAAATAAAATTACTCCTTACCCTGATATACACAAAAGAATTGGATATTTTATTACAGAAATTTAGAATAGTAAATTCAGTTGGTGACATAGGTTTTGAGAAATATATTACGAAAAACCAGTAAAAGTTGACCATAAAACAACCATCAAAACTTTAATCACTGCCATATCGTTTGAATACATGAAAACATTCGCAGAGAGTAATCACTAGATCAAAAACTGTCCCACATTCGACAGTCCATACCAGAATTTTGTTTAAAGTTTTGGCATTGACTGTCTTCTAAAAGAAGATCAACATACGTTTAGATTATATTGGTAGATGATAACTGCACCTGTATATAATGTATCTCATCAATCACAACCTGGAGTCAAAATCACCATCAACACAATTGACCTGAAGAATGTTGAACTATTTTAATTACCTTTGTAGCTTGTTAACATCAAATAAATCTGCTAAAAAAGATGTTGATAACTGAATAAAGGCGGCTCGCGTAGCATGCGGAAGGTATTTAAAAATAGTCTTCGTCAATCCTGTGCTAACACAAATCACCAAACAAATTGTTGTAATTTCAACTCTCCTGTACGTCTGTGTGACTGGGCTGTTCTACCAAAGAGACAGCAATTAACTTGAAAGATCCCATCAAATCCTGGCGAATACGTGGCAGGATCAGATCACAAAGAACGAAGTTCTTTCAAAGATAGAGAGCCTAGAATCATTTTGGCTCGCCACCGACTTCAATGGGTCTCACATCTTGGCAGAATGTCAGAAATCCGCCTACCCAAACAAATCCTATTCTTAGCCCTCGCGTCTCGCAAGAGACCATGTGAAAGACCACTTGTCAATTCAAGAATCAGCTAAAAAAAACTAAAAAGAAAAAAACAAGATCAGAAATCGATCCGGTCAATTTAGAGAGGGTACCAGCGAAAAAAATAACATCCTACGAAAACACAGAAGATGAATAAAAGACACGAAGCGAGCACCAAAACCAGAACTCTTTATTCCTTGAACCGTCCTGTACTACCACGCGGTGGCTACAGACTTTTTCAAAACTTACGTAGGACACATTTCACACAGTAGGAAATGCAGATGAGCACCCGAAGTGCCACCAACCACAATATATATATATATATATATATATATATATATATATATATATATGTCTAAGTACGTGAAATTTCCCGTATATATATATATATATATATATAAAAGAAAAATTTTGAAATTTAATTCCGTTGGATGACCATTCGTCAGCAACGCGGAAAAGAAAACCCTTATTAATTCAAATGTGTTACAAGATCTTTATACCGGTAGAAGCCTCAAAACATATCCATACTCAGGAAGTTAAAATTGGGTGGGATTAATAATTTTTGAATGTAAGAAAGTAAGGAAGGAGGAAAGTAGACAGGGATCCCTTGCTCCGTTTTAGAAGACTTTATACCTTATCTATAAGAGCCAAAAGTTCAAAAGTTAAAATTTGGCCATGTCAGAGGGATAGAAGTGGTAGGGCGAAAAAACGAAAAGGGAAAAGGAGTGGACCGGTTAACTTACGGATGAGGTGTAAATTCTTTATTTCCTCATTGAAATGGTTATCCAACGGGATTAAATTTCGAAATTATTGTTTTATTTTTATATATTTGGCTGTGTAAATAGAACATAATATTTACATCGAGCCCTCCACCTTGATCAATTTTAATGTTAATGAAATTAATATTAATAGGATCAGGTTTTGGGGATTTACCTATTTGCTCATCATTTTGGATTTTATATATATATATATATATATATATATATATATATATATATATCAGTTAAGTGCCATACGTGATACACGCTTCGGCGATCATGTCTCGAAAGAGACTGATTTTCTAGGCAGAAGATTATCCCGCAGTAGGTTGCCATTACTTTCTGCTGTAGACTCGTTGCCAGCCAAGTCTGCAGAATCCAATCTGTCATGTTATTTAACACATAACTGAAGGGTAGAGATGTATTAATATTTTTCCCAGGGGTAATTGTGCGTAAGTGAATGGAAGAAATTCAACTGCAATTAAAACTTTGCTACCCGATTTCTTGTTCCCAGACTATATCTACTCCACCACAACGCACAAATATATATTCCAGAGATTTTACGTCTAAAGAACTGATTGGATAAGAAATGTTCATGAAAATACAACATTCCTCGAAAGCACTAGGAAACAAATATAAGAGACGAAGAAAGCCGAATGAAAAGCCGGAGCTCTTCTTCTTCTATGTGCCCTGTCCCTTCAGGACGTAGGCGATCATGGATCTCCACGTCTCCCTATCCCTTGTGGCTCTTAGTATGTTTGCTCCTGTTGCTCCTGGCAACCCACGTTCCGTCATCCACCTGATCAGACTCTGCAGATATGTTATCCGCTGCCTTCCTCTGTCTCTCCTTCCTTCTATCTGACCAGTCAGTATCAGGTTCTCCAGGCTCTCCTTCCTCATTGCATGTCCCAGGAACTTCAGTTGTCTCTTCCTGATGCTCAGCATCAATTTCCTTTTTGTTGCCATTCTTTCTAACACTTCGTCGTTGCTTGTATGCTCAGTCCACGATATCCGTAGCATCCTTCTGTAGAACCACATTTCGGCCGCTTCCAGTTTTGTCCTCATTTTCGATGATATTGTCCAGCATTCACAGCCGTACTGAAGAACTGACATCACGTAGCAGTCTAGCACTCTTTTCTTCGTTTCTATTGAGATCTTCCTGTGTGTTAGTATTTTGCTCATCTTCTGGAACGCGTCCTTTGCCATGCCAATTCGCCTTCGGATCTCCGTGTCGCACTTTCCATCTCCTGTTAGAACACTTCCTAGGTACTTAAATTCTTGGACTTGTTTGATTCTGTTATCCCCCACCTGTATTTGGCATTTTGGGTTGTATCTTTTGCTGATGACCATGCACTCAGTTTTCTTAAAGTTTATTTGTAGTCCCTTCTTGTCACTCTCCACTGCTACTTTCTGTATGAGATCTTGCAGTTTCCTTTCCGTGTCCGCAATCAGTACTGTATCGTCCGCGTATCTTATGTTGTTCAGGTTGTGGCCTCCAATAATAAATCCTGGTGTGTCATCTAGGGTCCTCAAAATATTCTCGCTGTATAGGTTGAACAAATCCGGTGAAAAGACACATCCTTGTCTTACGCCTTTTTTTTTTTCTATCTTTGTGTATCTACTGAGGTCGTTACCTGTCCGTATGCAGGCCGTTTGCTGCCAGTAGAGATTCTTGATTATTCTTATATCTTTGCCGAAAATGTCGAGGTTGCCTATCATTACATCCCTTAAACCCTTTATCCTACCATTCGGTGGCTGCGAACGTCTTTTCTCATCCAACGTAGGACCCATTTCACAGTGAAGGAATTATCGATGCCCACTCCAATACTCAGCACCGGGTTCTGCCAAGGACGATTTTATCTACTGTATTAAACGATTTTCTAATTCGATTTTTCTGTTTATACATATGGCTGTTTCTCTTTGTTACATCTTTACCTCCCGTTTGTTTGTTAATATTTGCGTAATGGCTACTAAGTTAATTATAAATAGATAAAAAAAAAAAACGTGATTTTAAGCTTATTTTACCGATCTCGATTAAATGCATCACTTGGCTATTTTGCTGGTAAATATTTTTAATATTATTAAGGACAGTAATGTTAAAAATAACAGCACGCATATATAACACAGGAATTTATTAATTTCCTCCATCAATTGTTCAGACAATTTAAAATCTTTTCACCATCAATTGTTAAAGCACTAATTAAAATCATTTATCCATTATCGTCAATATATATTCTTTCGATATTTGGTCACTTGAGAATGTTATTTAGTTTTTAGGTAACTTGTATACTCTTTGACAAAGAAAAAAAAGCCAAATTTCAATCCAGATGACCGAAACATAAACTGCAGTTCAAATGAAGATCATTTCGCTGATAAAATCGACGGACCAAAAACTTGGTAACAATTCACGAGAATAATCTCGAACCAAAATTTGATTATCTTTTCACAAGATAAATCGACGAAATTCTTCTATGTTATAAAATAACGATAATATAAATTGGACCCAAAAGTGACTTGCTTTTTCAACTGCAAAATGACAGACATCAACATAAAATATACAATTATATTTTCTTTGCTCTTCTTCGGTGATATTGGCTTGGAGTGGGGGGTCTGGTTGGAGATAGCACACGTACACGTCACGGTAGCGAGCGCTTCGTCCGGCTTCTGTGTTCTCAAATCAGATGCTTTCTGCAAATTGCTAAACTCTCTAACTCTGACAACCGACGTCGCTTAAATCTTTCTCCTCATTTTGATACCTGACGCATCGCATATCCGCTGCATTCTATCCCATCTTGGGTGCTGACCTTTTTTGACCTCTGTTCGTCAAAACAAAATCTAGCTTTAACTAGCTGTATTCGTTACCCACTTGACATTAAAAATGCACTTCGAGGCGATACTCAACACAACCAAAGAATATACAACAGATTTACTATGGGATTACATTTGCCGACTTTTTTCCAAACCCTTACTGCAAAAATATACCGACTCCATTCTCTGTAGAGATAGAAATAACCTCTAAAAATGGCAACATTTCTGATTGTTACTTGCAAGTCTCGGAGTATAAACCCTATCCGTTTATATCTTTTGACTGAAATAAAGACCAGAATCTGGATATACCCTTATCTCCGGCTTTGTTATCATTCATCACCAAAATCCTAACATCCACTCCTTTACTTCCCATTACCGTTTGTGGATACCGTTTACAGGACCGAAATTCAAAAGGAATCATTTACTAGTCCATCAAGCAGAAACACTTGAGGTCGAGATAAAACCACTTCTTCTCTTTTTCTCGTAGATGTCCATAGTATCACAATTTTATGGTTTGTTCTGTTTTTTATATTTTTAAATTTTGGTTGTTAAACTGCATCTGAATGAAGGAAAGTTTATTAAGTTCAAAATAATAACCGATTCCGAAATAATTTAACAAAAATTATAAGAAGATGGTGAATTGATTTCTAATATTTTACATTAGTTACACAACGAAACCAAGGGAAATAGATTTCTGCATGATTGCAAAATACTTGGTTATCTGGGATTTTATTTATTGTGCCGCTGAATATACTAAATAATAGTATTGTTATGGTTTATAAAATGGCTAGTGGTCTAAAAATAGAAAAAGATAAACACACTGATGCCAATAATTCAAAATTGGGCTGCAAAATAAGAAACCGTTTCTTTTGGTAGGAGCAGGAGTAGGAGAAAGAAGTAGGAGTTAAGGACAGTTGTTTGGTGTAGAAGATTAGAAAAGGGGAAGGCGTTATTCCGTTGCCCACTAGAGTCCAGAAGGGATAGGCTCGTTTATTACTAGCATCCCATAGTGAAGAGAATTTAGCTAGTCTGCTCCTGTATCCACACAAAATTTAAAGGTTGTAACTTGATGTAAAAACCTAAAGTTTTATACCAAAAATAAACATCATTAATTCAAGTTTGTGTTATCATCTAATTATACCAAAACAAAGCAACACAACAGTATTATACCAGAGAAGGCACATGCAACGCACCATAAGATATAATCCGGCCAATAACAATCTGAAATATTTATACATCGAGAGTCTATTTTACACATACGCTTTTAAGCAATTGATTATTTTGTCAGAACGTTTGCTCATGTTTGCACATTGTGTATCTTTTTTCATTTAATGTAAGTACAGCGTTTCTTCTGTAATTCTTAGTCTTCTCTTTTGTTCGAAATCTTATATTGGTGATTGTAAAAGATATCTAAATAAAATGCGTTCATTTAAATTTTGTTTATTCCTTTTTGAAACTGATATTTTCCACTGGCTCACAAAACTGTGTAAAATGTACGATGTGACCCTCATAATGAACACTTTGGAGACCGCTAACTTCATACGAATAATCGGTGCCAACAAGTGACTTCATGTCAGTGAGTACAGATAATTTTCATATGTAAGGTCAGCAAGTTAAAAGCGTAATAAAAAAAAATGTATTTATCGTTTTAAACGTTTAAAAAGGTGTCAAGTTATTCAAAATATTGTTACTTTTTTCAGAGATAATTTTTAATACATAAACGAAGACAAATTAATAACCCTGACACGTAGTTAGCTAAATTTTGATCTGATAATTTTACTCTGTAATGTTCGTGAATGAACTTCAATACTAAATTATGGGCATTGGCAATAATGCTTATTATGATGAAAAATAAATATTTACTGCATAAATTGGATGATCTGATGTTTGATTATATATTTTCATCGTATAATGTGACTACATGTCCACGACGGGGATACTAAAACCAAGAAAGTACAAAAATTTAAATACATGGGAAATGTTCTAACAGAGGACGGAAAGTGGGATACTGAGATCCGAAGGCGTATTGATATGGACAAGGACGCATTCGAAAAGTTGAGTAGAGCATTGGGAGACAGGGAGATTTCGTTGAATACAAAGAAAAAAGTACTGGATTTTTACGTGATATCTATCATCCTATATTGCAGTGAATGCTAGAAAATTTCTTCAAAAATGAAGGAAAGATTCAAAGCAACAGAAATGTGGTTCTACAAAAGACTGCTGAGCATACCATGGACAGAACAAGGGAGCAAACAACGGGGTTTTGGAGAGAAGGGAAACAAAAGAACCTATACTTAACAACAGAAAGAGACAGCTAAAGATTCTGGGACACGTTATGAGAAAGGAGGGCTTAAAGATTCGGATACTCACGAGGCGAATAAAAGGAAAGAAATACAGAAAATAAACAGGGCATATCATACTTGATGGGCTTAAACAAATGGATGCCAGAGCAGGGTTTGTGCAAAAAACCAAGACAAAACTTATTAAAAGCATTAAAGGACAGGAAGATGTGGCGAGCCATGATTGCCTACGTTCTGAAGGGGCACGGCACATTAAAGAAGAAATAATGATTAGGTGGGTTATCAAGAAAGAAGATTATATTAAAAAATAAATATTATTCTGTAAATCAAAAAAGATTTACAGAATAATAGATTTACAGAATAATAGATTTACAGAATAATAGATTTACAGAATAATCTTTTAAAATTGAATACTACGTTTTCGTTTTTTTTTTTTGAAACGATAAAATATTTTCATTTCTTAAGAGAGAAAGTATCTTGTAGATTTAGAAATATTCATCAAATCTGATTAATCGATTTTTGTTTCTTTTCTATTTTTGATAAGAACAAGCGCGCTATCATATAAGTGATACCTATGTAAAATAGTCGAGTTAACAAATAAACTTACAGCACCTGGTATTCCCAAGCGGACACCTATCAAGTTCATATAGGTAAGATGTGTATTAATTGCACAAACATATAAGTGCAATATGTAATAAATACCTGCGTTACGATATATCGTCGTTGTCGTCGGCGGCGGCGACTTTATTTCCTGTCCAAGAATTTAATTTCATTTTTTCTGATCTTTTCCTTTATTATAATGATGTTGATGACTAAGCAGACTAATTCTTGCATGAAAGAACTAATGACATTGACTACATAGACATTTTAGTTGAGAACGTGGTCGATTTCGTCGAATCTTTCTTTCTTGTTTGACTTCTTTCTTTTGTCTTTTCGTAGCTTCGATATTTTTGGTTTCGATGCTGATAGAACGTCACCAGTTGGTATGGCCTGGAGATGTATTTTAATCAATTTAGGCTCTAGTCCATTTTTTTCAGTGTTATTTTGAGTTGGTTCTTATATTTTCAAAGAGGAAAACCCTGTGGTCTTTTGTCTGAAGAGAGCTCACTGAATGAGGCTGGGCGTGGACTCCTTGATGATTCCATTCTTGCTATAAGTCCTTGCTATTCGATGATTTGACTGTTGACTCATTCCAGAACTTTGATGTTGGTTACATAGTAATTGCATGTGATGTTCAAGATTGAAATACAGTATGGTCTTAAGAAAATATTTCGATGAATAATGAGATTT
Source organism: Ascarosepion bandense (assembly GCA_037127315.1). Classification (NCBI taxonomy): domain Eukaryota; kingdom Metazoa; phylum Mollusca; class Cephalopoda; order Sepiida; family Sepiidae; genus Ascarosepion; species Ascarosepion bandense. Next base: position 4,905,250 of record JBBBDQ010000316.1, read on the forward strand.
TACAATAATTGTTTACATTTCTTAATTTTAATATAAAACGTTTAAATATTTTTTTAAGTTTTAGCATTTAGATTATATTTGTTGTGGGACCTCCCCTTTTTCTATGATAATGCCATAGTGCGATAGGTCAGAACCGAAGAAATCCGTTAGAGACATCGGGACTGATCCGTACGTTACCGAACGATACCGAAGTTACACAGAGAATACCGCATCAGTTGGCATAGTATCTCTGAGCTCCACTCAGCTAGAATAATATTACACGGATATACTATTTCAACACGGCTTCACTTTAAGACTTGTATATATATATATATATATATATATTCTTTATTAATCGTATGCCTGGATTACTAACCTGCGTTCCAGTTTGTATATTTACATTCAATATAACCTATTTTTCTATCTCAAATATTTGTTTTGTTGTTCATTATTTTGTGTGGTTCCTCACCCGGATCAGCAACAATATTGTTAAGTAAAAAAAAAAAAATCAGAAATGAAAAATGTACTACAATTCAGTGACTTTTAATATTTTAAAAATAATTCAAAATATTTTTTTATGTTTGTATCCCTTTGTATCCGTGATACATGATTGGGAAATCATGCCTCGAAAGAGACATGACTGATCTGGCAGAAGATATTCCCGCAGTAGGTTACCATTACTTTTTACGGTAGACTGATTGCCAACCAAAGCTATAGAACTCAATCTGTGCTCCTATTAATCCATAACTGGAGGAATAAACGATGAATTTGTACCTTTCTCAACGGTATTTGCGCATGTGAATGCAACAAGTGTAAATAGGAATTCTGAACCGATACCCATTACACCACAACGCATACCCGTGTGTATATAAACGTGTTACTTTTTGTAAATACTGGCGTCTATACACGATATTATCATTAAATAAGAGCGGTAATTATATTTAAAATAAATTGGTAAATTGTCAACAAGCCTTTTTGTAAGTAAAGCTATAAAGCCAAAGTAAGTAAAATTCAATAAAATATTAGATTACTTAGAATATTTCCTAACTTTTTAAGAGAAACTTTTACGTTGATTTCATCAAATAATTTTTACAGTTGAGGGAACTTAAAATGACATTTATCTATGAATATATTTTTCAACACTTCGTACAACACGTTAAGCACGTTTTTTAAACTAAAAGTAATTCATATTTGTCTTAATTTAAATTAATTAAGCTTTAAATCATTTAATCTTCCGCAAATAAAATTTAGAAGTATGAATTTCATTTCTAAAAGATGTTTTGAATAAGAAGATTTTTGTTGAAAGATTTGTCACCACAGCAGATTTTATCGATTTAAAAACTTCTTCCAATTTAAATTCGTTTTGAAATTATTTTTCGTATTGTAAATATTATACTGAATCTATTAACTTAGAAATGAAACCCAAATTTCTTCAAGAGAAATTTTTCAATGTTTAAACATTATTTTAATCTTTAGGCTTTTCTTTTTAGTGCTACCTAGTTATATTTATATCTAATTGATTTCTACATTTAAAAAGTCGTAATTAAACTGAAACTTGTTTCGGTTATTGATATGATTTAAAAATCCTGAGTATGTCGAGCAAATAGTGAAACTCAAAAATTACGAAAACATAAAAATTCATTTTAAAGGTAAAAATACATTATTATATTTAAAAATATTACCAAACATGCTTATTTATAGTAGAATTAGCAACGATACATTTTTAAAGCACAGTCACCAACAATATATTTCATAACAATACGACAAATAGTACATTTTAACTGCAGTTGAAGCAACAAAAGGGTTAAAAATGTTCAGTTTCCGACACTAAATAATTTGATATGCTTTTAAATAAACTCAAGCCACTAACATGAAATAACTTTTTTAACCATTCATCTATATAATATCCTACAATTTCAATAATACCAGCAATACATTTTTATATAAATAAAATTACTAATAGTATATATTTATAGTAAACTAACCAACGATACATTTCATCTGTTATTAAAGGTATACAACTAACATGAACATTTTTTCATGGCCTTAATCAATATAATATCTTATATTTTTTAAATAAGTATTTCAACACATACACTATTTACATTATTCGGACCACTGTCCTCATTTTTGTTGCATTTGTACGAAGTTTTGGCCGTTGACACTCCAGCCTTTTTCAGGTGCTAGGAATTTTGAGCCGAAATCACAGGGATATATCATTCTCATTCTTTGCGTTGAGCCTCTTTTGGTAGTCAAAACCCTCTATGTTAGTTGTTCACCACTGCTGTAGCCTGGTATTAAATTTACAACTCTTTGGGTGAATTCACAGGAACTAACCAACGTCTATATCTACTGTTAAAGTCAAGAACAAATGAATTTCTGGGACTAATAAACCTAATGTTCAGTAACCATTTTTATCAGAGTTCATATGGAAATTTTTTTATGTTAATGATTTTCTGTAGTATTTTTTTTATTTGAATGGTTTTCACTAGTATTTTTTATCAGAACTCATATTGCAATTTGTCACTAATGATTTTTTCTGGCACACTGTATTACTGGTTCTCATATTGTATTCATCTTTATGCTTGCTCGGCTTAGGAGATATATGCTGATTCCTTAAATTTACATGGTTTCCGGTAGCGTACTCTATCTATTATTTCAACTTTATCCTATAGAAAACATACCTTCAACTAAACATAAAACACACGTATCACCACATCTTGTAATTATGTCCAAAAACATCCATATGTCAAAAAGTGGAGTATATTCTAATATGTATTTAACTATGAAAGCAGAATAACATATCATATTTTACTCATGCAATATGATTATACGTTTCTTGTATGACGATAACTACAACCGGCAGCCAAGCCCTCCGGTCGGGATGTCTTGAAAAGCATGAAACCTCATCTTGATTACTGTTGTTCCCAGATTTACCCTGTCCCTGTTAGCGTCTCAACTATGAGCAAATAGTTAACCCAAAACTTGGGTCAAAACACTATGAAAATATAAATATACATTTCTATAGTAAAAATACCAACAAGGCATTTTTAAAGTAAAAAATTATTTGTAAATAACATTACCAATGTTCCCAAGAAAATTAAATTTTAGCATTAAATGACCCATAAGAAGTTGATATAGCGATAAATAAACAAACACTCAATCTATCAATCAAAATTAATCTGCGATTCAATCTCATACTTTAGACTGGACCATACATACACTAGTTTAGCTTTTTGCTATGAATCTAGGTCTGTAAACATTAATTGCTATGTTGTCTTAAAAGGAATACATGTCATAGCTTAATTGTTTTATTAAACTAAGTATAGAAATAAAAGGCCTAAATCGATTAAATAGGTTGATTCATGTTTAGTTACCCAGCTTTAGGGGTCTTGACTCTAAAGTAGTAAATTTTCCAGTTCATTGGTTCAGTGATTCGAGCAATACATCTATCTACATTTTGGTTTTACTTTAATAGTATACAAATACAATCATGACATTTTACTTTGATATCAAACTACAACTACACTTTTAATAACTGAATGTCTTTTCCTGCCCACACAGACCATTTCTATAGAAATAAAAAGGTCACTAAATACTGATTGCATTGCCAAAAACGTAACGGCACCAAACAGAGATAGTTCAATGACAAGCAATGCTAACTGCTCACCAGGAGTGTTCCAGAGTAAAACCCCCGTAACTGAATAGTCGCATTTAGCTATTCCTTCCCTCTATAGTTGGCTGGTGTTCTAGGCAAACATTTGCCACCGGGAAAACGCCTTTTCAATAGGGTGTGTTGTGGGGGATAACGTTTTGGCAAACGCCATTCTCTCAAGATAAAAGAGAATGGAGAAAAATCAATATTTGCTAGAATTCTGTGAGTTTGCTTATTCCAAAAACTTGACCAAAGTAGAAAAAGAAAAGAATAGCAAAAATCCATTTGATAGGAAATTGATGGAGGTGGTTTGGGCAATTTATTGAAGTCCGATTTCCTAAGTGAATCTCTTAATGCTTAGCTAGATTTTGTGAAGATGCTCGGCAAATCAGGAGCCAAGTTTATATCCAAAATGCATGTAAACATAGAGAAAAATCCATTAGATAAGAAAATTATGGGTGGAACTACTTTTGTATGATGTCAAACATTGGTTAAGCGATTGAGATTTAGTTCCATGTGCAACAGTCGATTTGAGTTTTAGAAAAGTTAAATAAAATTCAGTGTTTGATAAAACAAAGCATTCTCTTACAGGAATAATGACCATTATTAAGTTGAACCGTAAATAATTTCAGCATTTATGTATCAACTTTTTCTTTAAAAAATACAATTAGATTTCTTTCCATCAAATATTTGGAATTCCGTGTCTAGCTTTCCGTCCGCTTGTCAGATAATTAAATTATTATACTTAGTTGATTTTGGTATCTCCAATATACTGATTTTGGTATATTTCTATGCACTATTTTTTTTCTATCCGTTTGTTTTGCATGTTGGTCTGTATAACTTGCTGACAACCATCCAATCTGCCTTCTTACAATTGACTTTTAGTCCTTTATTACACCGGTTGACACTTTTTTCTTGACCCAAATATTGTTGGGCAAAGGGCACATATTTTGGGGCTATTTTTTCACGCTGATTCTGAAAATCAAGTCCGTTTTGCAGGTTTTTTTTCTGTAACTCCTTTTTATGCTCAAAATAAGCCAACATGTCTAATTTCACTGTGAAGTGTCAGGACATATCAATGTAAGTAAAACACTTAAAACGTTTTATTCTAGTTTAAAGTAACTTATCATTCAAGGAAAAGCATCCTAATAATCCTTTAAGTGTATTTTTAGCAGTTTTAGTCTCTATTTTCTGACTTAGAAATACTTAAGTTTCCATTGGATTTGTTACTTGACGGCAAGAATTCTATTGATTTTGATCTAAAATATTTGGTGTTTTGTGATTTTGATGTAGAATTGATAAACTTCCTATTTTCTAACTTCATTGAGCATTTCGGGGCAAATAGTACAGCTGAAAATGTTGCATAACAATAAGTAATATATTAATCCTTATTAAAAACTAAAGATAAAATACAATTTAAATATTTAAGTCAAAAATTTATAAAAAAATTGTAAACGAAACAAAGATACGAACAAAGTTTGAGTATATAAAAACACGCAGAGTCTTTTGTCTGTTCAATCGAAAAGAATGTTTGCGTCAGGTGACAAATTTACAGAAAATAAACCATTTCTAGGTCAGAGAATAGAGACTAAAACTGCTGAAAATACACTTAAGAAGTTATAAAAATTCTTTTTCTTGTAGGAAAAGTTACTGGAACTTAAAATAAAGCGTTGCAAGTGTTTTATTTACATTGTTATGTCCTGGTACTTCACAGTGAAATTAGATATGTTGGCTCATTTTGAGCAAAAAGTTATCAGTTATACAAAGAAAACTTGATCTGATGGGGCAAAACAAACCTGATTTTCAGAAGCAGCGTGAAAAAAGCACATAAATATGTGCCTATTGCCTAACAACATTTGAGTAAAAAATATCGACCGGTGTTATCAATGCCTACATTATGTATACATTTTTGTAGTTTCCTTTTTGTGTCTGCTATCAACACTGTGCCTTCAACATATATTTGTTGTTAAGATTGTATCCGACAATAACGATTCCTGGTAAGACTTCTAATTTTTACAGAAGCGCCTTGTTGAGTAAGTCTGGCGAGGAGATTCATCACTGTCTTACACACCTTTCTATATAATGAATTCTTTTTTATCTGTATACAGGCAGTTTGCTTCTGAATTTGTCTAATGTTTTTCGCAAATTTGTCGATCTTACATAGCAGTACAAGCAATTCTTTTAGTCGAATTTTATCAAAAAGCTTTCGTACAAGCTATAAGAAATTGATTATGCACAAGTTCTGCATTTGTAATACTTTTCTTACATCATTTACATTGTTCAGACCATTGTCCTCATCTTTATTGCCATGTTTACGACTTTTTAGCCGTTGTACGCTCAGGCCTTCATCAGGTGCTAGCAATTTTGAACAAAACTCTTTACTCCAATCGCTAGGGTATATAATTCTCATTCCATATACCCCAGTAATCGAAATAAAGGGTTCAGTACAAACTTTCCAGCACCTGTTGAAGGCTGGAGCATGCATCGACCGAAACGTCATAAACAAGGCAATGAAAATGAGGACAATAGTCCAAGCAATGTAAATAATGTAAATACTATCTCATCTCAGAAGGATAGACTACTCTCTTTTATATCACTCTGCGCATAAATATCGCATTCCTTGTTTCAGTGTCTTTAACAAAACCGCATTATTCTTGTCTTATTTCCGCTATAATTCGGTTACGCGCTCCAGTCATCAGAATTCAGATGATAACTTTTGTTGTATGTCTCATTAGGCTGATTGTCAGATATGATTTCTTTATCTCAGTTTTTTGTTTAACTTGATAAATTAGTTATGAGAATGTAGTTTATCGAAATTCTGTCTCGCCCGTTCTGTTCAGACACAATGGCTTGATATATTTAAGACTCTACCAAGCTTCCAAGAAATAACGCAGGGATTGAGGACGTTCCCACTTGTTTGTAGGAAACCTAAACTGCCCCAACCAAAATTCAAATCAAGAATTCTTTGTTTATGATTGCCCTTCTACCTGCCCATACCAAGAATGTTTTACCAGAAAATCCACTTAGTACACTTCTCAAAAGTCAATGAAGTTGAGAGGGTTACTGCTAGAATGATGAATTACATTTGTGATCTGAATGAAAGAAAAGTTTGGAAATAAATATTATCCAGGATTAACTCTTCCCATAGGAGTGTTATCACTGCTGTTGGGTTTTGAAAGATTTGACTGAATCTTCTTGCTTTCTACCAACTAGTTAAATATGATTAAAAAGAAACCTATTAATAGACGAAGCAGCTATTACTTTTTACTATTCGTCGCGAAGAACATAATTTTTGTCACTCTACCAATTGTTACCTGAGAATTCTAGGCATCTTTGTCTACATCGACAATTAGTGGAAGTTTTCCACGTTTGTGAGGATGAGAAAGATATATAATGACTTGACTTGGTGATTAAGAGCGTAGGGTCCAGGTCTGCATGCAATATGGGGCCTGTTTTACAAAGTGTCACTTATTGGGCAAAAAGCTGTATAACTGGAACTTTCTTACATTAGGTATGCGGAGGAAATGAGTAAGTTCCCACTCCGGGGAAGTAGCATATATGTACTGAACATATATGTCTGAATTTCCGTGTTCAAATCTATTATTAGTAATGAAATAAGGTTCTTTCGAGCCTCACTAGAAAGTATGCTTCTCAACGATGTTAAAAGCTTACAGGCTTGATAGAACATGCACGAAGCTGCTCAGAGCTATATTCAATGCATCTTCTAAAGATAATACATCGAATACAGCTCTGAACAAAACAAAAAAGCTCCATTGAAAACTACAAAATGTGACGGAATCATTAGAGGATAAAAGACTACGACTCATTGGATCATTTGGTAGTGAGTTCAATACGCACTGCGTGCCCTATACATTCAGCTTTGTGTCACATCTAATCATTTAGAAAATCACCAATGGTCATATTTGGAAGAGGAAAAATATGCTAAGTAATGTTATCCTGAGAGGGAATTCTGCCGATCAGCTAAGAAGCAATACTGGGTTAATGGGGTAGAAAGAACTAATGAAAATCAAACAGAGAAGAGTGGAAGAAATTAGGTAATGGTGTTCGTAGTCGCTCAAAATAAAAATATTTTATTTGGATTACAGACAGAGTCAGCAATAAATACTCGTTTTGACGTTTCTTTTTTTTAATGTTGTAGCTTAATTCATTCATCAATTTCAAACCAGCTTGACAGTTTTATATTTAATGGGAATATAAACATGAAGCACTCAGTGCAGCATGTCTTGCTGTAATTTACACTTCGACTGACGTGAAATGATTTTTACGAATCACACTTCGGTTTTCTGCCTGTTATGAAATGATTTGATTAATACATTGAGACAAGAACGCGAAGGCAGCGAAAGAAATGCTGAATGACACACATAAAAATATATTAAATTTAATATTGAATTTGTTGGTGCCACTAATATCCAAAGAATAATTAATACTTTCCTTGAAAATATGATGGTTGAAATCAAGCAGTACTGTAAATAAATATATCGTCTCGATTTGAGTATCTATTTTAAATATCAAAAGTATGAAAGTTCGATCATAATAATGAAATCATTAGAAGAGCTCCATGTGCCGTTAGACTCCACAGCATCACCACGCTAGTTGTTGCGGGTGTGGGTTCTGTAACAAGTATTAAGTGGTGAGGTTACCACCTCCATACCCAGCAGCTTATAATTCGGAGAAGCCTTTCTCCCTCTTAGAGCTGTCGCTAACCAAAGCTAGATTACAATGTCTGATCGTTTCTTTATCATACATTTATCATATATCTTTATCATACATCTTATAAATTCATACCTTTCCCAAAGTATGAATGTTAACCCAATGACGTAGGCGGGATTTTGATCATGCTGCCATTTTCTGAGTCGATAGCAGCTGCACTTTTCACTAATAATGAAATAGATAATGAAATATCAGTTTTGAATTAATGAGATGATCACTGACCTATAAAATCTACAATATTCACAATGTACAAAATATCGACTTGTACGATTGTGGAGTACTCATTAAATAAACCGAGACAATTTAAATTGACTGCCAGGAATGTTCATATTTAATTGGACTAATAATGCTACGTTTGGGCGGTAAACACATGAGGGTTAGGATTATAGTATAGGTTTATGGTCCAGTGTATAGGGTTAGGGTTAAGTTATAGAGTAGAGGGTTAGAGTACAAGGTATAGGTTTAGGGTTAAAGTATAGGGCATAAGGTTAGAATATAAAGTTAGGTTGTGGGTACAGTGGTTAGGGTAAGGGCTAAATTATAAGGTATAGGTTAGGGTATAGGCTACAGTGATATGGTTAGGGTATACAGTATATGGTTATGGTTACGATTAAGGTTAGAGTATAGATTAGGGTTAGTGTTAGGGTAATGTTAGAGTAGACGGTAACGGTTAAGTTATAGGGCATAGGATTAGGGTACAGGTATATGCTTAAGGTTACAGGTTGTAGGGTTATGGTTAAGTTAAATGATACAGGGTTAGTGTATAGGGTATAGGGATATAGTTAGGTGTACAATATATGGTTAGGGCTAAAATTAAGGTGAAGATATAGGGTATAGGCTAGCGGTAAATTTAGGGTCTAAGGTAAGGTTAAAGTACTGGGTATAGGGTATAGGGTATACAGTTAAGTTTAAGTTATAGGTAAAATGCATAGGTATACGGTTAGTTTAGAATATATGTATAGCGTTAGATACTAGGGTTAGGTTTAAGGTTAAGGTATTGAATATGGTATAGGGCGTAGTTTCAAGTTTACTGGATGGATATAAGCTTAAGATTAAAGTTAGAACTAGTTTTAATTTAGGCTATAGGGTTAGAGTAAAGGCTTAGGTTAAGGTACATAGTATAAGGTTAGGGTTAAGGTTAGAGTATAGTGTTAGTGTTTGTTTATAGGTATAGAGTTAGGCTTAGGTTGTGAGCTGAATTAAAATTATACTTTTTCAATTTCAAACAAAGTCATTTCTAGAGGACACATTAGTCACTTATCAGTCTGTTCATGCTGCCAATAAGAGCTATAGGCGTTTGTGTGTAGAAAGGTTAATGTTTGTTCATAATCAAAAGACGTCTCATTTCCACTTGCAATCATATGACATCCGTCTTGATTTTTTATTTAACAGCATGCATCAGGAAAATTGTGATAATCATTCATTGTCATTTACTACGCTTAAATGCAGGATTACGACCACATCACATTGAAAAACCAGTTTCCATAAAATCATTGAAGATAAGCAATGTTGAGTCTGGTCAGTACCGAGATGAGTAACAACTTCGAATAGCAGGTTCTGTAAACTTGTGTGTGCGGATGGCGCAGTGGATGATGGTTCGGAATTGTTAATCAAAGAGACAGGTTCTAATTGGGTTCATTATATTCAGTGAAAGGAATGGCAACCTACTGCGGGATAATCTTCTGCCCAGTTAGTCATGTCTCTTTCGAGACATGATCGCTCAAGCGATCGTGTCTCGTATGGCAAGTAACTGACAGATATTCAGTGGATTTTCATTTTGGCGTAATGGATATCTGCTCCTAATGAGAAATCTGGGAGCCGAGTTCGAATTCCAGTTGATTTCATTACGTTCACTTTCGCACAAATACTCTTGGGAAAGGCATTAATCCATTTCTTCCCCCTCCATCTATGGGTTGAATAGAGGATAGATTTTATGGCCTTGGTTGTTAACCAGTCTACCATAGAAAATGAAACCTGTTACCAGATAACATTCTGCACAGTCAGTCATGTCTCCTTCACCTAATCCTGTATCACGTATAGCAGTTAACTGACGGGTATTCACTTACGTGCAAATACCCTAGCAACATGTATAAATCCACTTTTGCTCCTCCCAGGCATGTGCTAATTAGTAAGACATTTATCACGAAACCATTATTATAATTAACATATTATTAGACTTTAAAGAATACTTTCTGGCTTTAAATAACTTTCAAAGCCAAGAAAAAACGAATCAATCAAATGCGTTCAGTATTAAACGAAAGAAGTACAGAAATTGAGATACTTTGGAAGTGTTCTAACAGAAGACGGAAAGTGTGACACTGAAATCCAAAGGTGTATTGGCATGGCCAAGGATGCATTCCAAAAGCTAAATAAAGTACTAAGAAGCATGAAAATTTTGATGGAAACTAAGAAAACAGTTGTTATGTGATGTCTGTCCTTCAATATGGCAGCGAGTTCTAAAAATTTTATGAAAGATGAAGAAAAAACTCAAAAGCGACTGAAATGTAGTTCAATAGAAGGATGTTGGAGATATCATAGACCGATCATTTGAGCAACGGCTTGGTTTTAGAGGGAATGGAAACGAAAAAAAACTTATATTTAACCGCAAGAGAAAACAGTTGAAGTTTCTGGGACATATAATAAGGAAAGAAGGCTTGGAGATATTCATAGATTGGATATAGGAAAAGAAACACAGAGGAATGCAACGCATGATATACTTGATGCGTTTGATCAAATAGATTGCAGAGCAGATATTGAGAGGGGTAACAAAAGAAATGTGCTTAAGAGCTGCAAGGGACAGTGAGATGTGGAAGGTCATGAGAACCTACGACTTGAAGTGACACGACATATAAAAAATTAAACCAAATTAAAACATGAAAAGTCGGCATTAAATGAATTTTAAATTTAGAAATAATAAACATTGTATTTCACTCAAAATTGATTAACCAGAGTAATTAGTGTCCTCCATCTGACAGCAAGGACTTTGATTGGGAGCATAGAACCACCTCTTAATTGCTGTTGTTCTCGGGTTCACCCTGACCCGGCGTGGTAGCACCTATCAGGGTCCCAGCTATGGTCAAATAGTTAACTCCCCAAACTGTGGTCAAAACACTATGAAAGTATAAAATAACCTTTTATAGAAAAATATACATTTTTGAAGGAACAATATTACCAACAATACATTTTTGAAGAACAAAAATTATTGCCATAACACATTTTTGAAGGAAAAAGTATTCTCAGAAAAAACATTTTTTACTACAAAAGGAGAAGACATTTTCAGTTTTCTAGAATAAAAAAAGGATAAAAACAAAAAATTCATTGAAATCTGACTAAAGTAACATTCTCACTATAGCCGATTATTAAAAAAAACTTTAAAGCCCCACCTTTTTAGCATTAAATAACCCACAGTTATGCCTTTAAACAAAACTCAAACTCTCTACTTTAATATACTTTGTTTTAAATTTTCATAAATGGCCTTCCTGATTTCTTCAGTTCCCAACTTGGTATTTATACTGATGTCACAACTAGTTGTATGGCGATAAACTAAATCCAGCAGTAATTTCTGAACAGGAGATTGGAAGTTTTTAGAAGCATGAAACTACAACTTAATTTCAGTTGTTCGCAGATCAATCTAAATCCACCTGTTACAGTTCTTTTTTCTATCGCACTCTCGCTTGAGAAAATGTTTTCCATCTTCTTGATTCCCAGTCAACTTTTGATTTTCAAAGATATAAATGCACTGTGAATTGGTATTTTCTATCTTAATTCCTGTTCTTTTCTCTAACAGTCGGTAACCCCTTAATTTATTGCAGCTTTATTGCCTTACATGATTGAAATGATTAAAACACATTTACTTGCTGTTAAGACAGATGTCATAACAAATGGTAACTAAGTTATATCATTTCAATGAAAATCTATACGACTACAGTGAAGAAAATATTTTCAAGATGCTGTCACGCATCCTCACATGTCACGTATCGAACTGCTAATTCGCCGATAAACACTGGTTATGTTTTACATCTATTGTCATGAAAAAGTAAACAAAATGTATTGGGTTCTCTAGAAAGTTTATGCCGATATTTAGACGTTCATGTTCATCAGTTTATCGTCAGATATGATTAAATTTCTGATTAGAACACACATCAAACTATCACTTGAGAAAAAGTTTCAAATTACTTAATTCGTTTCAATTTTGTATCTCCCGGAAAATGGAAGATTATAAGTTATTTTTTATTACCGTACAGGCAAAAGTGTCTCGCAAAAAACAAAAATACAAAAAAAAAAAATAAAATAAAATAAAGATATTAGTATGTGTTATGTCTTGAAGGCTGTCACATTGCGTTAAATGAAATAAAGGAAGGTCGGGAGGTGTTTGTATGACCTGTTTATTATTATTGATATTTCGAAACTATAATCTCATCATCAAAATGGCAGAGAAATCCTCAGAATGACCGTGCTTTTTAGCTGCCCATCTATGAATGGCTGGCTTTATCCACTGTTGCTGTACGTGTGTGCGTGTATGTATGTGTGCGTGTGTGTGTGTGCGAGTGTGTATCTGTGTGTGTTCTAGTTGTTTTTTATGGTCTATTGGTGTGTGTGTGTGTGTGTGTGTGTGTGTGTGTGTGTGTGTGTGTGTGTGTGTGTATTCAAGTTGGGGTTTTATTAGTCTGATGGAATCAGTTCGTAGGATCTTGGAGTTGATGTGACTTTGACCGGGTCAAAGAATATCAGTTTCATTGCTGTTGTCTTATCTATCTGATTTATCTGGTGGTGTTTGCGACTAAGGATAACGACAAAATAAACACTGATTGAGAATACCGCGTAAACACTACATTTATCAAAATCTACCATTCATGAGCACTTATTGAAGGTTGGGTACTTGCTACAATGTTTGGGTAACACATGATCTGAGAGAAATTAATCTTTTGGATCGTATTTGAAAATGTATGTTTAGCAAAATGCGAAAGGTGATGGGAAATGGATTGTTTATAACAATGTTCAGCACAAAGGATCCTGGAGTAAACAACATGAGCCAATTTTAGCCACTCCAAAAGTAGATGATCATCCTAAGAAAGTCATACTGTGCATCTCTTGGGATTGAAGAGGAATCCTTTAGTGTTAGCGTCTGTCTGCCAAGTAACCAGTTAATTGGTTTCTGAAAAGTACTGCTTGCAACTGGATCAATTAAAGACAGTAATTCAAGAAAAACGCTCAGAATTGACGAATAAGAAAGGTGTTGCTTTCCACCAAGATAATTCTGGATTACATATTTATTTAACGAGCTGGCAAATATTGTTGCTGTTTTGCTGATATGTGTTACTCCACCCGCCAGATTTACCAAACATAGCTTCTTTGGATTTTTATTTATTCAGGTTTTTGCAAAATAATCTCAATGGTAGAATTTTTAATTCTTTGACATAAGAATACACCTGAACGAGTTATTTGCCGAGAAGCTACAGAAATACTTGGAAGACGGAATCTTTAAGTTCATGAAAAATTGAAAAACGGTTGTACAACAAAATAGTTTATATTTAGTTGAATAACTATTTAATGGTATAGTTATGTTTTGTGTTTTAATTTTCCTTAAAAATCACCATGAAATTTCCGGACAATTCAATATAAAGTGTTTGAAATGTGTGTTCGTTCTTATTTAACACAAATAAGCGCATCCACTGGCCCTGTGGTACGTCTAAGCTGCTCTTATTTAATCAACAAATAATCGCACCTTTGCTTGTCTCAGAACGACATTTACCCACATTTAGAAAAATATGTTGCATAAACTTAAGATTATTTGTCATAGTTTAACGGTGGTAATTTTTATAAAATTCAGGTTTAGAATGCACAATTACATTGCAAACAACTCTATTATTAGCTACATTTCTTAAGGACGGTTAATATTTCGAGGTAGCTCTTCAAATTTTCTTAGAAGCAAAAATTGTATTAAAATCGTCCCGTGTAACTAAGAAAGGTAAACAGTTTACATGAGTGGTGTAGGTTATATCAACAAAATGCATCGACTGAAAAAGTTATTTTCAGGCATTGAGGCTTTCCAAGTTACATATACTTCTTTGGAACTGTATTACCATGAAACTGATGGCTGCTCTGGCTACTTGTTCTTCTCCTGCATCTGCCATCGTTGTCTCATATATCTTTACGCATGAAAAATATTCATGTAAATGCAGATTTGATTTTATTGACAAATTTGCATACAAATCGAATGTGCAATTCCGGGTGTGTAGCGTCAATAAAAGCAATTATGTTATTATAAACGGTAGGAATAACAATGAAGGTGCTTTGCAAGATAGAAACTGTAAATATGACAACAGATACGATAGCATTTTAATGGTACTCTTTCTAATAGTATCGTCTGGAAAGATAAACGTCTACTTGCTGCGATGAAATCAAACGACGTGCATTAATTTTATTTACAAAGAAAGCATTTTGATTATATTTGTGTGAATTGGAAGGGGGAAAGTGCAAAGAAATAAGCAACGATGGGCTTAGATATTCTTTTGAGATACCCGATGATTCTGGCCACGAATATATTTTGGAAGGGGATATCTACTTTATGTAAACAAGAAAATTACTAAAAGAGAAGTTAAGTAAAGTATAGGAGGAGAAATACGGTCATTCTATCGACGTTTTCCTCTGATATATGACTATGCAATACTAGGGCGTATTGCATAGTCATATATCGTTCATCTTTTGCCAGTCAAAAGTCACATTAGGCGTGGTTCGATAATAAGGGACGAGGCTGGATAACACCAATGCTTGCTTGTATACAAGGCAAATTAGTGTTCTGTCTTTCGTCATAAGGTTTGTTTTATTTTTTCTGAATGTACTGCACATGCGCTACACTATGAGGCGATATGAATAGAGAGAGAGAGGGGGGTAGGGAGAGAGAGAGGGAGAAAGAGAGAAAAGAATTTATATAGTCATTAATTTAAAGAAGTAAATCTTCGGTCAAAAATATATGTATTAATGCATGAGTTTATAGAGAAAAAAATAAGATATGCTGAAAAAAGTTATTAGCCTGACTAAAAGATTGTTTAGTTGATCTTGTTCCTCAAAGTTCATACACTGATGTCCTCGGGGTGACATAGCCGACTAGATAAAAGCGTTCGACATCTGGCTACAGCAGTGTTGAACAGGTAACTTAAAGAGTTGATTTAAAGGGAGATAACTAAGACGAAGTTGCAGGGCTCATAGAACGAGAACAATATACCCGAGTGTTCGAAATGAAGAGCTCGGGTTGAAATTCTAATCCACTGAAGAAGAACGGAGTGTACAACGAATGAAACATCGCGAATATGGTAATAAAAATGAAGACAACTGTCCGAACAATATAATGTAAAATGCTTATTGTCTGAAAAAGTGGACACGAATAGATTAGTCTGAATAAATAAAAGAGCATTTTGATTAAATTAGTGTATTCTACCATACATGAAAAAACAATATTTCATATGGGATATTCTAATTCCAGCTGTTTGAGTTCATATTTATATATTTGTTATTTTTATTGTTACTATACGTTTTTTTAATAAAAAATTAGAATTAAAAAATCAATTTAAATAAACGAAAATAAAAATCAACCAATCACAAATAAGACCACTTCCACATATAAACAAGAAAAAACCGGGACTTAAGGACAAATTAACCCTGACGAGTGTTCTCAGGAAAGTCGGCATGCACCGGCTCAGTTAAAATGACAAACTTTTTGAGCTTATCAACGTTTTATCTCCACTACGATATCGACCACTTTGCGATAAAATACCTGCTTGACCAAATGGATTTTATCAGTAAAACGTTGAAAAACAACAACCTTCATGCTAAACATTATCACAATTCAATAATATATATATATATATATATATATATATATATTATTGAATATATATATATATATAGGAAAGAATATTAATAAAAAGTTTTGAACTTAAAAATGTACTTTTTTTTAACAGTATTTGTTTATTTTTATTATATTTTATATTTCAGACCGTCCTCGGTCCTTCATCAGAAACAAGTGATTTTTAAATTTGAATCAGAAACGTATTTCACGATAGCGTCCGAATATTTTTTGTTTACATCACGTGGTGTATTTGTTCACAACATGCAGCACGTCCGTAGAGAAAGTCTGTTTGTTTTAGATAAAAATTTCTTGGAATATCTGAAAAAAATTTTTACCTATTGAAATATTTGTAAAGATTCAACACACCTAAGTCCCTATTTAACCCTAGCTTGTGTGTATTTAATTTTAAAATCCAGTATTTTTCTTTCTTTCTGCGTGTGTATGTAGAACTAAAATTGGAGTCTATTAGTAAACATTTGCAATTTTCTAAAGTATGATCAGGTTGATTAAAATGGGCTGCAATTGGGGAGTATACATTTTTTTGTCGTATATTTAGTTTGTGATTATTGAAGCGAAATCTAAAGCTATTACCGGATTCGCCGATATATCCACTGTTGGGGCAAATTGAGCAGAAGATAAAGTATATGATGTTTTTGCTGTCACAAGTAAGGTTTGGTGGGTGTAATATTATTTTGGTTTTCGATAAACCACCCATAAATGTAAACAAAAAATATTCGGACGCTATCGTGAAATACGTTTCTAATTCAAATTTAAAAATCACTTGTTTCTGATGAAGGACCGAGGACGGTCTGGAATATAAAATATAATAAAAATAAACAAATACTGTTAAAAAAAAGTACATTTTTAAATTCAAAACTTTTTATTAATATTCTTTCCTATACATATTAAGACAGTATACGTGGATGATCATCACTATGTATATATATATATATATATATATATATATGTGTGTGTGTGTGTGTGTGTGTGTGTGTGTGTGTACATACAAGAATATATGCAGCCCAACTTCAGGAACATTCTCACCGACAGGGTGTGTTTTCCTTCTGTATTTTCTGCAAATATTTTTACGGCTTCTGGTCTGATGAACATTTTTTTCCCCGATCACATGAATTTACTCATGAGGGAAGGATGTAAAAAAACAAAAAAAAAAGAAAGTATATATACCTTGAAAATAGAAGCTACTTGCCAAATTTCAAAGTCAATCTTTATTCTGATTAGTTAAAATGAACGCACACATAAATTTTAGGTCTTTCTACCGCCATAAATAGCAGACGGATTGTTTCTTGCATTTAAATGTAATTCATTTTTACAACCAATATCTAACATTGCCTAATGACGAGATAGAAATCTTGAAACATAGAAATTTCCGTGTCGCAATGTATTTCTAATTTAAAAACAGATTTAATTATATGATTATATTATGCTCTATAATATTTATTGTATTGAGCACTTTCTATAAAAAAGTAAATGTCAGGGGACTCAAAATTGTTAAACATTGGGTCTTCTTTACCTGGATTTATATATATATATATATATGTGTGTGTGTGTGTGTGTGTGTGTGTGTGTGTGATCGAACAAATAAAGAACAATGTAGGAAATGTGTGTTAATCTAGCATGGTTTACTTTTAATAAATTTTATTCATAGATGTCGTTAGAGACAAAAGAATATTTTCGTCCTCTTTATCCAGCCAAATCTAATGTTTTCCGTATCCATTTTTCTTTATTTATATTGACCTTTTACAAATATATTTTAGTTATATCTGAAATTCTGCACACACGCATGCAAACGCGCATGCGCACGCACGCACACACACACTGATATATATATATATATATATATATATATACAAACTTAGAATAAGTATATCTATATATAATGATCTATATATATTTAATATACCATTCTCACTCTCTCGACAAATAAACATATGTGTATGTGCGTGTGTTTGTGTGTGTGCGTATGTGTACCATTGCCCTCTGTATCTTTCTGAAGTCTGTGAAGTGTTTCCTCTTCTGTCTCTGCCTCTCGTACGCACAAATGGTATGTACAATAGGGACCTGCGTCATATTGATCTCAGCTGGACTTTATAACACGATTAGTCAAATCTCGGAATACGACAATCTGGTCAGGAATTGGATGCTTTCCAACAGCCTAAACTGGTCTTTCTTAAATCTGTAAATTAAGCCTGTTGCGTGCTACGTGACTGGATATATGAGAGGAGAACTGCCACGAGTGTTGGGTCTGGAGCCAAAGGATGATGGCGAGAATGCATTCGAAATGTCTTATTTGACTTTCTACTTACGTATTTTGCGAACTATTTAAAATGTCGACTGTTTGACAAGATCAATCTTCTACTAAAACCTTTTATTATTCATGATTTTGTTTTCTTTAACTCAACTCAGGCACGAAATATTTTTATATATTTTCTTGGGAAAAAAGAAATGAATATTAATACGAACTGACACTCAGAGAACTTTAAACGATTAGTTGTTTACTTACCTTAGTACAGTTATTGCCACGTGACACAAACAATACTCAGTATATGATTGAAACCAATGAGCCGAAAATAATCAACACTGACACTTTATAGCATTTGTCACTTATATTACTGCAAACTAAAACTGTTTTAGATTTTTCTAACCTTTTATCTGTTGAAGGTAACGTTAGAGAAAACATAATTTTTTAGTTTAATTGTAGCAAATTCTTTCTCAAGTAAATTAATCAATATGATCTGAATCCTCCTCTAAAGATTAGGACATATTCAACTGAAAATGAGAACATATTCTGAAAATTATATTTATCAACTTTGCATTTTCTACGCTTTTCTTTTTTGATCAAATTCCAGTTTAAGTGTGAATACTATCAAAAGGCAGTATAAATTATTCTGTTGTATGTTACGACTATCAAAAAGGCAGTATAAATTGTTCTATTGTATGTTACTACTAGCAGAAAGGCAGTATAAATTTTTCTATTGTATGTTATTACTATCAGAAGGCAGTATAAATTATTCTGTTGTTTGTTAGTACGAGCAAAAAAGGTAGTATAAATTGTTCTATTGTATGTTACAACTATCAAAAATGCAGTATAAATTGTTCTATTTTATGTTAATGACTTCATAATCCCTAAATATTTTAGCTGTAAATCCTGATTTATAGTTCACTTTTATTTTGATTATCTTTTTTAAATTTAACCTAATTCTCGATATTTGTGCTTATTTATGATCTATTTTTGCAATTTCTTTGGCGTTCTTTTGATTTTGTTTACTGAATGTTTTACGTCTAAATATATTTTATAATTCGTGAATTATTTTGGAGCTTCTAAAACAAGTAATGTATATAATGTTTATATACACACATTATATACGTCCTAGAGGTAGTCATAGTTGGGGGGATCGTGAAGACAATCTCACTCTATCTATATTTTCTTTTATGGGCTGTGGCTCTTCAGGACGTAAGCCATCATGGCCTTCCACACTTCCCTATCCTTAGTGGCTTTCTCCTGTTACCCTACACAAACCCCGCTCTGTCACCCATTTGCTCAAGCCCATTAAGTATGCCACGCGATGTTTTCCCCTGTCCCCTATTCCCCACTTTTATCTGGCCTGTGAGTATCTCATTCCTCAAACCCTCCTTCCTCATTACATGTCCCAGGAACTTCAGCTGTCTCATTCTGCTGTTAATTATCAAAACCTCATCGTTACTCACATGTTCTATCACAGTAGATTTTTTCTTCAGTCTCCGAAGTTTCATCCTTAATTTGCACATGTTTAGAAGGTGGTCGCTTTCACAGTCGGTGCCTGGATAAATTTTTCATTATACAACTGCATTCTTGAATCTCTTGTTTATATGTATATAATCGATTTGATTTTTCATGTCCTCTCCAAGGCTTCTTCATGTATATAAGGGTCTGGGATGTTCTTAAAACCAGGTGTTGATTATTATCTGGCTATTTACTGTGCCCCACTAGACCCCTTTTTCTCCTCGGTCATGGCAGTTTCCTAGCCCAACGTTGGCAGCTGTTACCCCATCCCTATCCTTACCTACCTTGGCGTTCAAGTCTCTCATGAGAATTCTAATTTCTTGGGTTTTACATTGAGCCTTATCATTGTCTAGTATGGAGTAGAAAGATTCTATTTCCTCCTGTGTGCTTTGCGTTGTCGGTGCATAGATCTCTATAACAGCTATTTTGAGAGTTTTCCTATTAGTTTGACCAAAAGCTTTATCCTTGCCACATTTCTGTTGTTTCAAGTTCTTTCTTTATCTTTAAATGGATTGTCCAGCATACAGGAGGACAGATATCACGTAACAGTTTGGTACCATCTTTCTTGTTTCTAACGAAGTTTCTATTTTATTTCTTAGTACTCTGCATAGCTTTTGGTACCCATCTTTGACTATACCGATACAATCTTTGGTATCTTCGATTTGTAGTTTGCACTTTAGGCCAATTCTTTTGCAAGCAACCATACATTCAGCCTTCTTGCAGTTCTTGTATTATACTCCTTTCTAATTTTGTATATTTGCAGAAGACGTTTTAAATAAGTAAATAGCAGGTATACTCCACCCACATCTATTGAACAGGTGAAGAGGCTCATCCCTTGTTTCCTGTTTAGGATGCGGTTTCCGGTTTTCTCTTTTCCAATCTTTTCACTCTTTTCCTTTATTATTTTATTTTTTTTTTCAATTGGAGTAGATAGACTAAACTATTGCCCGGTTCACACCCCACCCACATCTATTGAACAGGTGAAGAGGCTCATCCCTTGTTTCCTGTTTAGGATGCGGTTTCCGGTTTTCTCTTTTCCAATCTTTTCACTCTTTTCCTTTATTATTTTATTTTTTTTTCAATTGGAGTAGATAGACTAAACTATCGCCCGGTTCACACTCCACCCACATCTATTGAACAGGTGAAGAGGCTCATCCCTTGTTTCCTGTTTAGGATGCGGTTTTCGGCTTTCTCTTTTCCATTCTTTTTACCCTTACGTAGCCCCCTGCGCATCAGTGGCGTTACTGCCTTGCTCGGGGTGATATGATTAAAAAAAAAAAAAAAAAAAAAAAATACTGCCAGTATAGGTGTTTTATTATATTAATGCCTTCCCCATATATATTAAAGTTACTGAGGAGTTCCAATAGATCTTTATGACTTACTTTATCAAACGCTTTTGCGTAATCAGTAAAAGTTATTTCTTCCAGTATTTCACCACTGTTGTATAATTCATTTTTAACTTCTTCAATTTGGAGAAAAAGAAGTGGATGGAAATCAGATAAAAAGTATGACCAAAAAGAAGACGAGACGAAGCGGAAGGGAGTGAGTGATAAAAACAGTTTGTAACTTCTAAGAAATTTTGTCGGTTTGTTATCTCTACTAAATCTTGTTCCGAAATCCACGTAATAGGAAAAGAAAGGAACACGTAACCTACCTAGCTAGTGTTTCTTTCCTTTGTCCCTCTTGTCTTCAATCTGTCCTGTGAGTATTAAATTTTCCAAACTCTCTTTCCTCAGTATGAGCTTTAGAGATTTTAATTGACACTTTTTGATGTATAAGTATCATCTTTGTTTCCATCTTCTCTAAAATGTCATCGTTGTTCACCTGTCCCATCGATGATATTCTCAGTATCTTTCTGTAGAACCACATTTTTGTAGTATCAAGTCTCTATATGTGTGCAGAGATGATTCAGCATCCATGGACATCTATGAAGACTGATATTATATAATAGCGCAGTACTCTTAATTTGTTTCTAACGAAATGCTTCTTCTTTTTTTATATTTTACTTAGCTTTTCTCTTTTTATTTTAATCATTTGACCCATAGCAAGACAGAACCTCCCACTAGTAAGAAGGTGTTGCTATGTGAGAACGGATAGTGTACAAAGGATATCGAAGGAAGGATAAAATATGGACAGGTTCTAGTAGATAAAATATGGCAATTGCATTTTAATCTTTGGAGATCGTAGCTATCAAGAAAGCGAATAAAGAGAAAAGTATTCCACAGGCGGGAAGTTTGAGAAAAAAAACTGTTAGAGTAGAAGAGACAGTTACATTTAACTATTTCCACAATGAATAGTGTGACCTTGATGCCAATCTAGTCGTACACTTACATTCATATGGTCGGGGTACTAGTGAAAAATCTCGTCACAGAAATTGCCATTAAAATATTTGTAGGAAAGACACGAGGAAACCACATCACGTCGGTGAAAAAGTGAATGAAGTTGAGATGCCGAGTCCGCATCGATTACATTACAGATCTTTCTTTGGATTTTGTTGAAAACCTCGACAAGTATAACGGAAGCATCTGACCAGATATGGCAACAGTATTCATTGCATGGACGAATGGTAGATTTATAAATGTGCAAATTGTATTCAGAAGAATAAAAATTTATGGCCCAGTACAGTGACTCAACCTTTCTAGCAGTAAATGAAGCTATAGATTTAATGTAGTCGTTTCACTTAAGTTCGTTTGAGAAAATGAGGTCAAAGGGCTGCAGTGTGTTGCTCTGCAAGAGGCTATCCATTCTGGCAGGCTGGTAGGAAAACTTCTTTATGGTGGTTAAAAGAGAGCAGTTTCGTTTTGGAGGCATTAACATTCACAGGCCATTTTCTACACCAGTTCATCATTAATTAGATGTCATTTTCAAGAGCTGCTGTCTGGTTTACTTTGTCAGCCTTGACAGATTTACTACTGAGACGGGAGGAAAAGCTGGTATTATCTGCATAGATGCCTACTTGGGAACTGATCTCATTCTGAAATAATTGATGATGATCAGAAATAGTTAAATAAGAGGTGTCCACGTTCGTAAGAAAGGATTTGGAAGTTTGCCCGTTCAAAAAGACCTTCAGTTTATGATTTGAAAGGAATGATTTGCTTAGATCAAACAATCGTCTTGAAATATCGTATCCCTGTAACTTGCGCAGAAGGCCAGTATGCCAAGCCCGGTTAAACACCTTTGAGTTATTTATAGTAACAGCTCGAACTTCATCATTCTTATAAAGACTCTGGTATACATATTCATCGATGGCCGTTAGCACATCAGCAGTAGAACTAGCGAAGCGGAAGCCATATTGTTTGTCAGAGAGTGGTCGCAACATCTGAAATGCTTAACTACTTCAGCATTAACAAGAGCCTCTAACACTTTTCCAAGAAGCGGTAAGAAGCTAATAGGGTGATAGTTAGAGGGGGCAGAGTGTTCCCCAGTTTTCATAAAACAGGAATTTTCAAATGGGGAATTCCAACAAGCAAGAAGCAGTGACCTAATAGTCACAGAGTTTGGAGAGGATAGTTAGCCAGCTCAAGTGGCACATTTTTATAACGATGGCTGGAATTCCACCATCTCTGATTGCCTTATAGAAATCTTGTTTAGGAATAATATACGAGACTAATATCACTCAGTTGTGTGTCTCTTCTAAGAATGAAATCGGTGTGGGTACTCTAGAAGAGTCAAGGTTTGAGTTGCAATAGAATTTGTGAGCAAAGATTCCACTGCAATGGATGTGAGGACTTACGATTGATTGAATAGAGCAAGGATCGAGGGTTTGCTGATGTTTTGCAAAGTCGCCATAAATCTTTGGCACCGAACTTGCGATATGCTACACGTCGTTTCATGCTATCAATTAAAACCAACATTTATGACACGCTTGCATTCATTACAATCAGAGACAACGGGGAGCGTATTGTAATCAGACGAGTCACTTCGGTATAGCCGGAAAAAGAGATTACGTGAGCAATGGCAGCCAATCAAGAAGGAGAGAGCAAAGGAGATGAACGAGATTTAAGTCAGAATTTTCTTTACCGCGATGAAAGCATCAATATAAGATTTCACCCAGAAGGAGGATTCAGAGGTACAGTCTTGAATAGGGAGACTAAAAACTTTGTTCAAAGGTACATAGCGAATAAAATCACTAACAACTCTTAGTTCGCTTTTTGATAATAGGAGATTCCTGGATGAACTGGAAATAAAACGCGATCTTTAAAGACACTACAGCATGATCAGAGATTCAAAGATAGTAGTCATTCATGGCATGACATGACAGAAGTAAAGAAGATATCTAGAAGAGAAGTGCATCCACTGAAAAACTCCACCACTTGAATGAGCCTGAATGATTGAAAAGTTCAGCGTATGTACTCCAGCAAGATGGGTGACAGTGTTTTTCAGTCACTTGGTCTGATGTCACAGAACACAAATATATTCGCAAACAGGTGAAGGGAAAAGACCTTGTCTATATTGTCAGAAATACTATCTAGAACGCAACAGTTAAGAACAGAAAGGGAACGTTAAAGAAAGAGAGGGTAGATTACTAGTAATTTAGTAGAGAGAGACGGAGACGCATATAAGTGTTGACTAGATATTCAAGGAAGATCTCCCGAGCTGAAGGTTGATGTGCACGGACATAAACTCATGAAGACATTAGAGTATTTCCTAAATACAGAAGGGTATCCAGGAACCGAGAAAGCAGATGAGAGTATTAGTTATAAGGTTAGTTTCACAGAGAGCTAATGTGTCTAGGGATCTTTCGCAGAGAAACGATTATAAATTGCATAAATTAGTATGAATGCTGAAGAAAGAAACGTTGAAAGGTTTATATATTTTTTATTTGACTGGATGAGTTTTATTTGTAAAACTGTGGTCATACTGTGTTATTTTGGTAAGAAGAGGCCTAGATTAGCAATAGCATTCGGTTGTCAAATGCGACGTGTGGAAAGGAAAATGGCGCAGACTGCAGCATAGTGTTGCCTCAAGTTACTTTCATAGAAACTCTTCCAGGCACAGCATGGCACTGCAAGGCACTGCAAGAACCCCGATATTATGCGATTGTTGATCAGAGCACATTCTCTAGACGCTACGCAAGAGTTGGGGCTGTTAACTACCAATCGGAATTAGTAACCATAGAGGCTCCAACCCGGTACCCTTATTAGGAAGAGACGTTGCCACAAAAGATACTTGTGACAGTACCACTATTAAGGCGGAGATTTGTGTCGCACTTTCTGTCCTCTGTTAAAGCACATCCCAAATATTTAAATTGTTGTACTTGTTTGTTTTTGGTATCTCCAACTTCTAGTCTGTATGTTGAGCTATTTTGTTTTTTTATGTTTTTTTTTATCAACGTTAAGGCAGGTAGTCATATTGAAAAATGTCTTCTTTTGACATATAGTTATACTTTCAAATCTCTTTTGTCAATAGTTTAGTTTTCTATATGGAGAACGTTAACTTTTCTGTTAATCTTATACAATTTAAGGCAATTTGAGTATCTGTAAATGAGTTATTATTATAATCTTTTCAACTCAATTTATCTGTTTTTAACATCTTCTTGATTTACCAATGTTCAAAATCATTTTGTTAATATATGATATCTGTCATGAAATTGTCCAACCATTGGCAAGCAAATATAGTATTTACTGCATATACGTAAAGTTATACAACCGATATATTTCAGTTATCATTTTTTACTATTTACTTATCCAGTACAAGGCCCAAGACCCACTCAAGACAGGGAAATGGCAAAGTAGATATGTAGAATATATAAAACTTTTGTAGCAAAAGAAAACATCTACTAGAGAGTTTCAAAAGGCTGAATTTCTATTGATGAAGTTGTGTACATGGATATTCCGCCTCGGAAAATATGAATGAAATAAGGACGAGTCGACCCAGTGTCAGGGTCATGGTTAAGAAGAGCTGATTCTGTGTACTTTGTAACCGTTGCATTTCTGTTACACAGTCGTTCGATACAATTAGAAACATCTATATTGTTAAATCGGCAATAAATAATTTTATTTGGTCATAAAGTGACTGGTGTTTTATGTCTGCTTTTAAAATCGTGATGATGGAAATTTAAAGTAACGCACCACTCATGAGAAACAGTAGATTTTATGATATATAAAATATATACAATATTTACATTGTTCGGACTATTGTTCTCATCTTTATTGCTATTATTACGAAGTTTCGGCTATTGTGCGCTCCGGCCTTCTGCATTTGCTAGACATTAAGAGTCGAACCCATTATTACAATCACCGGGGTTTATCATTCTCATTCTATGTGCGATGCCACTGCTGGTAGCTACGTAGTTATCTTCATTTAACTTAACTCTATAAGATATTTGTTTATCACTGCTGTAACCAGGTACTGAAATCATAACACTTTAAGTCAAGTTACTAGAACTAACCAACGTCTATACCCACTGGGACATATGTTTTTGCGGACATATGGCCAAGGGGATATAGACGTTGGCATCGTTGGCATCGTTGGCATCGTTGGCATTGCACATGGAATGAGAATGATTTACCCCAGCACTTGACGAAGGCCGGAGCGTACAACGGCCGAAACATCGTACCAATGGCAATAAAGATGAGGACAATAGTCCAAACAATGTAAATACTCTAAATACTACATCAGCTCAAAAGTATAAATAAACACAAAATATGTATTTAAAAATATATTCCTTTAACCTGGGAGTATAAAGTTATGAACATAATACCTGTAAATGAAAATATAAAATTACTTCGAAAATATTTTGATTTTGTCATCAGATAATCAATATACTGTTAAATAATCAACTAACTAAAAACATTTATCGTAAAATGACCAATTATCTGTAGTTGATGGCATACAATTGCGTTCAAAATATATTCAGTTGAAGCCTTAAAATTGTGTTCAAAATATTTCCATTTCAGTATTAAATAACCCATAGATGTTGATATGCCGTTAAACAAAATCAACAAACCATTCTGCAACCTACAAAAACGTAAATGCAACGTCACTTGTCATCTTAAGTTTTCTAAAATTCTATTTTTGTTGTCCTTTATCATTGATATGATTTTTTTCGATTTCTTTCTTCCTATTTTCTTCAATTCTTAATAACACTTTGCGCCTTAGTATCTTTCTCCCCTTGCTTGTGGTTAAATAATGGAAAAGAACTGTGAATATTTTTCATTTCTCTTTCAAGACGTTTAGACAGAACAATGTGTTGGCGATATCTTTTTCACTACAGACAGAACTTGGCTTCTTGAAAACTTGAAAAACGTGACGAGATTTCGGACCCTTGCCCAGGTTTATATAAATTATTTTTACTTCAAATTTACAATAAAACGTTTTGAAGCGTTGAATGAAACTTAGGCGGACAAACGAAATCTAAAAGGTGTAAATAATTTGCAAATAAGAGACACAGGGTCAGATGTTCATGATTTTATATCTTTCTACAAAGTACTTATCTTTTCTGTGTCGGATTCAAATTGGATCTGAAATGATGTGCGATATATATTACCTATTCACTTGGCAATGTGTTCGGAAAAGCAGTGAGGCATCTTTGAATATCAATATTAACCTTTCTGTATTATTAGTGTCTTTTTCCACCAATCATGTGCGATCATAGGTTTGGCGTTTAGCCGAGGTGCATGGCGCTTGTCGACTGGGGAGATGACTCAGATTTAACAGACCCAAAAGGAACTTTTTCAATCAATACAAAAAAAGAAATGATTGTTGGGCTTTTTTGGTCAGTAATCTTATTCACAAACAAGGTAAAACTTTCTTTTGAATCTCTTCTGACAGGCGTAGGAATATGCAAGAACCTCTCCGGTTGAATAAGTTCTAATCATTATTTTCAAGTGATTTAGGTCTTAAGAGAAACAGACGTATTATTCACTCAAGTAAGCTAAGAAATCGAAAACTAGCTTAGTCTGAGACAAAGATTTTCATATAAAACATATTTATGACATACTATATCGTAACGACTCCTTGTTATACGCTTTACTGTTCAAACAGAAACGCCCATTTGCATAGTGAAAACGTTTCAGCTGTTGTATAAGTCGGCCTTCTTCCGATATCTATATTCGTACTTGGTAATCTTTTAGAAATATCAAACAAAACCATTTATTTAGGCTTGAGGTAAAGTATTATTGTTATAATTTCTATACTTCGGTTGGGAGGTATAACAAAGGAGTTTGAAAGATTTAATTCTTCCATTTCTTTTCGCTACACTATGAACATTATTATATCCGTAATATAACAACACCATATTTCACGGACGGAAAGAAATGGTTGAAAAAAAAAAAGAATGACAAACATGCTTTTTTCTCAGAGAGAGAGTTTTGTATTATTAAGGCATGCACAAAACTACATATACAGTTACACGTGTGTCACGCAGAGATAAATATATCACATATATTTACACAGAGTGAAAGGAGAACAAATAAATAGGGTCTGACATATAATATAGAGTTTATGTGTTTCTGGAGAAGCCATGTTTAAAACTATAGATTCAAACGGTCAAGATTCATCTATTATATCCCAAGTGAGGACATATTCTGGAAACAGCAAGTTTCCGGTTTTCCCAAATTGAGGACTGTTACCGGGAGATTGCTATATTATTGAAAGATATATTATAAAAGCAAAATGAATTAAATGCTTATAAGCTGTTGGGGGAGGCTGCTTTAAATAAAGAGTAAAAAAACGACTGTTTCGTTTACTCTTGTCAATAAACTAACGTTTGACAGCCACCCTCGTCACTGTATGGAATGATGTCACTAAGCGACTGTGACTTATCTCGATGAAAGAGAGATTATTGCCTTCTATATCTCTACAGGGTGTATTTTGAACATATAACCAAGTAGACAAATTGTAATTTAACGCATATTTATTTCCCTGGCAGTTTTGAGTTCAATTCCTTCTCGGTCCGTTAATACTGCATACACACATATTGTGGTTCAGTTGAAGAAAAGGACAAGCGATACAAAGGTGAATATATATAGATGAATATTAATATTCAATATCTCAACCAAACATATCACTGGGAATTTTTACACAGAAAATTAGTTATTATTTGTATCGAATACGCAAATGTAATTTCATTAATATTTTTCAAAATTTAGCTTTTAGGCTTCAACACTGAAATCATTATCATCGTCATCATCATCATCATCATCCGATGTGTTCATATCTATTTTCTCTTTTCCGCTTATGGTTTCCTTAGCTTTCATTGCACATAGACTTTATGAATGTAAGCGTAGTAATAAATTGTCGGCAAGAATTCATCCTTTTACTGTTTAAATGGTTATATGTTATTGAAAGTTCTATGCTAACCGTTTCTTCTCTTGTGCTTCTCGCGTGTGGTTTCGTGCTTCCCACTCTACATTTAAATGAAATATCAACCGTTATCTTATAACTTCTTAATTCCGTTCTCGTTTTGTTCTTTTCCCTTAGTAATGTTCGATTTTTATCTTATTTTGTTACATTCATTAATCTCTTGCTTCTTTATTGCCTTACTTTGGAGGGAATGATTTTTTTTAATCCATTAACCCAGGAGAAGATTCTACTTCTTAATCGATATTAAATTACTAACAAAAACGAAGTGGAAACATTGATTGAAATAGTCATGACCTACTGTGCTCAATGAAGGAGAATCTTTGGCAGAAGCGAGCATGATTAAGAGAATTCATATTCAGGAGTGGATATATGTCTCCATTTCTACTTGTCATTGTCATGGTAAGGTGGGATCTTACATTGAATATTGATTCATCAAGACAAACGAAAGTGTGAAGCATGACATGCATATGGATGTCTTCAAATTGTGTTAAAAGATCAAAGAAGTGCAAAACGTTAATTGAAATATTCAAGAAGTAATGTCAACGAACGGGTAGAGAAAGGCGCACTTCTAGTAATGGAACACGTGACTACAGAAAGAAATCTCATGAATACGAATTTGTCGGAGAAAATTGTGTTAAAAGATCAAATATCGATACAAGATATTTAGCGCCTCACACGATGGATTGGAAACCGAATACTGGATGACTTGATCTACATCAATCAAATAATTATTAAAGAAGTCAACTCAAGACGCAAAAGAATCTAATGGTATTTATTGATCACAAGAAAAGCGTGCAGTATGAATTCCTCATATTTGATTTCTCGAATCCCTTTATTTATTCACGATTAACAAGACTTTGGTAAGTCGTAGATTTAGTGGAGAAACTAGAAGAAGAATCGCTTGCCGAACGAGAATCTTTAAGAGAAGTATATAAAGAGAACTATTTTTTCGGATGTAATCTCTTTTTCTACATCTTTTTGACATTTCTTCAGAATCTAAAACTGAAATTCTGCAAAGTATATTAATTCATCAATATAAACGGATAAAGTCAAATACCTCATGGTTATTGATAATTCTCCAGTACAAGCGGAAGTAAGCCAGTACCTCATGGTTATGGATCACTTTAAAATAGATTCAAAGAACAAATATTGATTAAATTAGACAAGAAGTGATGTCATTGGAATGGTGTTCTGCAGTGAAAAATGTTTAGTTCTAGTAAGATAAGACACGCGACTACAGTTGACAGATAAGCGACTACAGAAGGAAAAGATTTATATTGTGAAGTAACATATACTACAAATAAATCCTTCAAAGAATACTGCCAGACTTTTTCTTTTTTCTCTCGAATGCTTATTATATACCTATATATAAATATTATTTTTACAACGTCACGTGATCCGAGCAGCATGATTCCTCTAATTAAATCAAAACAAAATCGACAATTTTTGTTCTGTGGTGATCCGTGTTCAAACTCAAATGTCGGCAGTGACACTTTATTCATATATGACAACTAGATAAAAACAATAAAAGTAGCAATTATGAATGACAAAAATAAATATCGACGAGTTTTTGAATCAGATTCAATAAAGCAAGATAGAATTAAGGCAAACACAAGAAAACAATATCACAGTAGGATAAGAGAAAATATTGAAACAACTTGATAACTTGATACGTGATCAGTATCATTCCTTTTGACTCCCTTTTTTGACAAAACAAAAGTCAGATTAGTGGATCGACGAGCCAGGGTGTTAAGGACTCTATCCATGATTCTGTACAATCGGGATGACATTGGGAAGCAGCATTGAAAATGAAAAATGATAGATAACTCATGAGCCTCAAAGACAATGTTCAAAGATTTACGGCCATATCTCCAAAATGACCAACATTGAGCCTAGTCAGTACCTAGATGGGTAACAGTTTGAGAATACCAGGTGCTGTAAGCCTGGATGTGAGGGTGGTGTAATAGATTAAAAATTCTTAATCGGAGAGAAAGTGTGCCAATTCCCGTTGAATTCGTTACATTCACTTACGCACGAATACTCGAAAGGTGTGATTCCACCTCTTTTCTTTCATCTATAGGCCAAATATTAAGACTTATATCACTATATACCTAGTATTTTTGTGGCTTTAAATATCCAGCTTCAGGTTGATAAGCTTCAGAAAACTAATGAAATGGTCAATGTGGTATTTGCAAACATTTTAATCTTAAATATTGATAAATGCATTTAAAGACAAGAATATTGACAAATTCAAAAAAGTTGATAATTCACACTAATAATTTTCTCAATAGTTATATAAAAACAGGAAAACTTGTATGCTGTGAACTGCGCATACTTGCATTCAACCTTGTAGACCAGCGTTTATTAAGCATATTTAGCCTTGTAGAACCCATTAAATACTTTCCATGTGACAGTGAGAATGTATGCATAGAATGTATTGTATACCAGTATTAATTTCTATCGCTTTTATGTTTTTATCATAATTCACGGGGTAAACATAATATATGCACACGATGCATTCGTGCTGTACTCATATGAGGCACTCAATGGTATAAGAAACTGCTATGTACCGATCCTGTAAATACAAGCACCTTGACAAATGCAAGGAACGAAAGGTATAAAATCACCCGCAAGGTGAATATAAAATGAATCTGGATCGTAAACGAATAATAAAAATAAGTCTATCCAGAAGCCACCGAAAAATGAAATACATTGTTTTATATTTGTCTATATTTCTATATTTATTTTGCTCAGACTGTTGCCTTATATTTATTTTCATATTCCCTACGTTTTTACCGAGATCTGAGAGAACCTTGCAGAATGAAGATTGTGGTTATGTCTACGATAGTTAGAGGTCGTTCACATAGCATGAATGCACATAGAGGAAAGGGAGTCACTAAAAAGCTGATATTTGCGTCCGAAGGCGAAGGAGGTCCGAAGTCAAGTACAGTGTCGTTAAAATTTCACGTGGGGAGAGGGGTGGTTACCAAAAAGCCTGTGTTTGCGTACGAGAAGGGGATCCGAGGTCAAGTGCATACACAAGAAAAATAATTATACTGATTTTTAAAAGTTTGATAAGCGGAAACCATTTCACTTGCAGAAGAAAGAACGTCTTTGTTTGAAGCTTAGTTACTTAATTTGTTTGTCGATGCTGTTCTAAATTCTTGTTTTGAAATGAATCAAAACAAGTCTGGGAAACAACGTTCTCATCAAGGTGTGAAATTTAGAAAAAAGAAGCAAAGGTGTCGGAGAATTTGAAAGGAAATTTTATTGTGATATAGATAGACACTACCCCCACAGGTACACAGATAAGGGTATTAAATTTACAAAAGACAACAAATGAAACAGTGTAATCTGTTTCCCTCAGAATTTTCGGTGGTTTATTTCACAAGGGATGGTTGAAGAAGGCGGATGATTATTTGAAATGGATAGACGCGTTCAGTATGAATTTTTTTTTAAGCCTACATTGGCGCTTATTGTTCGTTAAAAAAGCACAACCGCGTTCTAAAACACAAGAGAAAAGACGTCAGTGAAAAATTGAATGATGAATTCTCTTGGTTAAAAAAAAACAAGGGCTTCTTAAGTCAAGAGCCAAAATATAACCTTTTCAAAATGTGGCCAAAAAGAGGGGATGGGCATGAAAGACGTGTCCGTTACAAAGTACGCATGCGTACAAGAAGGATCAGAGTATTCAGAATTTATGCATACGTTCTATGTGAATAACCCCTTGTCTAATCTTTCAAAAGAGACTTAAGGTAAAAACAAATGAGTGAGAAATTCCTGCAATATTTCGGACTCTCCAGTTTATGTTATTTCGATGTCTGCAACACTACCGAGAAAGCCACTTGGGATTTGAGTAAATTTATGTTTTCCTTAAACACTAGTGACAATTTCCTGATAATCCAGTTGATGTTAACATGCATGAAGTGCGAAATGTCTGGAGAAATATCTATGACTTTGTATAAAGAGTGAGGACATTGAATGTCCAAAGAATACGAACTCTTAGATTTGATTTGTTTGTTTAAAGTTATATCAATTTTTCATGGATCATTTAATCTTCTCGGGAGCTTTGAATTGATAGAAATAGCATAATTCTTCTTTCACAATTGAATAAGTGGTAGATGATACTCAGATTTTGTGCATATACATGTCTGTTGTAAATATAATTACTAGGTGGAGGCAAGTGTTTTATGTTGTAGTTTTGTTGAATTTATATTCTAGAATGCAGTTTGATTTAAAATATTATATGGTTTAATGTCGTGAAAAAGTTATTTCATTTTGGTTGTTTGATCTTGTTTCGCAATATATCAACCTCTACGTGATATTTAATAAAGAAATATAAATATTTTGATAATAACTGTATGACTTCAAATACAGATAAAAGGTATTGCTGATGATTTTGTTTAAAAATGTATTGTTGATTAGTTTACTACAAATATTGTTTGTAATTTTTTATATATAATAATGTATTTCTGGTATTTTTGTTATAAAAATGTATTTTGTTATATTTTCATAGTGTTTTGTTTGTGTTTGGGGATTCATTATTTACCCATAGCTAGACCCCAAATAGATGCTATCACTCCGTGTTAGGGTGAACCTGGAAACAACAGCAATAGAAATGTAGTTTAGCGCTTATCAAAACCTCCATTATCCCGATCAGAAATCTTGCTGTTGGATGTAATTTATCATCAGTCAAGTACCATTCGTGATACAAGCTTGGGCGTTCATGTCTAGAAAGTGACATGACTGGCTAGGCAGAATCATTTCCATTACTTTCTGTGGTAAACTTTTTGCCAACCAAGGCGATATAACCAAATCTGTTCAACTATTTAACCCATATCTGGAAGAAAGAAGCGACGGATTAACAACTTTCCCTATTTGCGCGTAAGTGAATGTAACTAACTCAACTGGTTTTCGAACACGGCTCTCTGATTTCTTGTTCCGAGCCAATATCCACTCTACTACAACGCACATACCCAGGACTAAATACAAACTGTCCAGAATACTACATTGTTTTTTATAAAGAGTGGTAAAATTGAAAATCCAAAGAAGAATACTGTCAAGAAGTTTTCTCAGTTAGAAAACTGAGTAGAGTTCTTGATTATTGAAGAGACCTGTTTGTCACTTGATTTCTATTTATATACACCAGATAGTATTAGTGCGAGATAACTAATTAATAATAGTGATTAATTAATAATTAATCGAAAATGATCAACCAAGCCAACACGTCACTGAAGGATTTTTATGCATATTGGTTACAAAAATAAGCAACATTATTCAAGTTATTATCTTCATTTACATTCAAAGGAGAAAAGTTAACCAAGAAACCCCTAACTAATTCATCCTAAACGAACCGTTTATTGAACTCTCCTTGACGCAACAAACTTGAGACTATTTTTGATCCCTGTAAAACAGAAATTTCAAATATCAATCGGCAGTTGTTATTCTTGTAACAATCGATCTGAGGCTTATCGATAACCGTTGCCCTTTTTACGTTATCACTCTTTCCTCAATCCGGTCAGACGTCACTCATGTTCTGAGTGGGCGTTGGTCCGGCAGCAGTTATTAAATCTATAAGCAAAAGGCATTTCATTGTAAATAAAAACATTTGTTTCTGAGTACGTGAATGTATAGCTCAGGGGTTGAGTATAAGGATGAAGACTTAAAGTTCATTGAGAGAGAGTCGATACTTCATCTCATCCATGAGCTTGAAAGACTTCAACGCCAGGCACTAAAATACAAGGATTTACAAGATGTGAAAATATTAGGAACAATAACATTAATAGTGAGTCGAAAGAGAAAAAATAATCAAGAGTACATTAGATAGACATTAACACTGCATTTAAATTTTGCTGATTAAAGCTAGCTATAAAGCACAAAGTTTCACAAGTGCAAGAAAATAAATTTTCAGCATAGAACTTATGCCTAAATTGCCAGCTAAATTGATGAGATCTCAACGCCACTATAGTAATGTGCTTAAATTCAGAAAGTCTAGGTATCATAGCGAAGAATTCGAACAATTACCATGAAAGTATTTATAGAAATGACATAGAAAGGCGGTGAGAAAGTAACTTGTTAAGCTCTCAGATTAGGACCAATAATATTGCTGATAACTATTTAGATCTCATCAATGAGCTCAAGGTAAATAGCAGGGGAACTAGACCAGATGTGACAGTCATATTGTGATCATGGTTTTTGAAATCAGCTGTCATTTTGATCTTGTCGGACTAATCAGCTTCCCTATCGAAGCAGGAGGATGTGATTGTGTCGTTATCTTAGATGATAAGTTAAGAGCTGATGTCATCAGGAAGGTCGTTAATAAAATTTAAAAACAGCATAGAACCAAGTGGAAACTCTGAGGAGAATGCAGAGAATTCTGAAAGAGTTAATATATCCAGTCAACATCATGGTGTTTGGAGTGATCACTAGATTACCCAAACAATTATCATGAAAGTTTTTATAGAAAAAAAAAACAGAAAGGCAACCTTATTGTGGTGGAAAAGTGAAAAGTCAAGACACCAGCTGATTCTTCTATGGAATTTATCAAGGAGCTCAAAATAAATAACAAGGCAGCAATATTCTAAGAATGGATAAATGGTAGACTTATAGCTATATAAGATAGATTCCAGAGAGAAAAATTGCCTCACAAAAACAGTGAACAGATTTTCTTAGCAGCTAACCTAACAATGGATACTATTTCATGCCAGCTGAGAAAGTTAGCCTGAGAAGGTCACAACAAGTGACTTTCCTAAAGGTTAGCATCAGCTATGCTAATGGAGTGCAGAGAGGTGTCTCTTAGAAGATTAATAGAGAGAAAAATGACAAGCCATCTTTTGCCCTAGTTAACATTAATCTTGGGGTCATTTTGGAAATTAACTGCCATTTTAACTTTGTCAAACTGATCGGTTTTGCTGTCAATGCAAAAGTAAATGGTTGTGTCATCAGCTTAGATGCCAAGTTGAAATCTGATATCATCAGGAAGGTCATTAATGAAATTAAAAACGGCGTAGGACCAACGATGGACCGCTAGGTGACAGCTTCGTTTTGCCGTTCAAGATAACTTTTCATTTTAGCATTTGATAGGAAAGACTGTTTGAGAGGCGATAAAATTAACAAGGCATTTTTTGCCCCAGTTAACAACGGACTTGAGGTCGTTTATAACATTGGCTTTCATTTTGATCTTGGACCGATCAGTCATACTATCGAGGCAGGACTAAATGATCGTGTCATTAGGAGTAAATGGTTTTGTCATGAGAGAGCTGATGTAATCGGGCAGGTCATTAATGAAAATTAAAGACAGAATGAAATCCTGGGAAGAACCTCGTTAGTACGAAATGATATAGACGAGTGGGCGTTCAGGGTGAATTTCATTTCACGATTTGATACAAAATATTGGATCAGTTGAAAAATGTGTTTGAAGAAACCGTAACTTTTTTGCTTGTGGAGAAAACCTCAGTGCAGACCCAGTCAAAAATGTCCAGTGCTACAGCCGGGATTCAACGTTTTTATCTAGAACATCATAGACCCATTCCTCAATTATCGTCAGTACATCAGCAGTATATCTGGAGAAACGAAAGCCATATTTCTTGGCTGGGAAAAGACCATGCTATGAGAGATGATGAACCAATTCATTACCTACACACACACACACACACACACACACACACACACACACATATATATATATATATATATATACTGTTAAATCGTAATTGTATTTAGTGTAAAAATTTGTGTTTTTCTGTAGTTTAGTTTACTAG
Organism: Ascarosepion bandense; assembly: GCA_037127315.1. Classification (NCBI taxonomy): domain Eukaryota; kingdom Metazoa; phylum Mollusca; class Cephalopoda; order Sepiida; family Sepiidae; genus Ascarosepion; species Ascarosepion bandense. The sequence goes on from JBBBDQ010000316.1 coordinate 4,942,311, forward strand.
TGGAAAAGCATTTTAGGCAAGCAGATTCTTGATATCAAGGTAAGGACAGAGCGTTAATAGAATTAATGTAGAGAAACTTCTCACTTCGCTGAGCATTGTTATTTAAGTCATGTCGACTTTCGAAATATATATATATATATATATATATATATATATATATATATATATATATATATAAAGACAAAAAGAAAGCTTATCTTAACTGACTCGTTTCGACATCTGATAAACTTTATCGTCATTTAATTTGATTATTTTGCAATTTATTAACAAATTGTAAGTATGTTCTTATTTTTCAAAATGTTTAAATTTAATTATTCTTAAAATGTTCATCAGGCTAACTAAAAAGTCACTTAAGATAAGTTTTCTATTTGTCTTAATTCCTATTGTTCTTTTACAGAGGTATTTATAGTTATATCTGAATTTTGACATCCACCTTATATATAACAATCCACTAAGTTTTGTATCTACCAAGCTTGTTGCAATCTTGTATGTCTTACTTAGGGTGATATGAACACATAATAAGTATATATGCAAATAAAAATTCGAAAACTACATATGTCGGATGATAATTTCTGGGAAATGAATTCGTTTCATCAGCGACCTTTTTTATTACGAAAAAATTCATAAGTTTTTTCATACACTGGATGTTCACTTAAAAAAACAAAAGGAAAAAACAAGAAAAAAGTGGGAGAAGAAGTGAAAAAAGCGAAAAAGGGAGAGCATTTTAGAATGCAGACTTCTAATCGCTGCTTTAGAGGGTCTCTTTTTCCCTTTTCTTTTTTTCCTCTCCTTCCTCTCTCCGATAAGTTTTTCTCGTATCTCCTCTTTTTTTCTTTTTACTTTCTCCCCCATTCCCCGTTTTCATTTCCCCCTCCAATTTTCTTCCCGTGACACCCTTATTTCTCTTTTCTTTACACACAGATGCATAATTTTCGAAATGTCCATATCACAGATCGTGTTGAATTCAATGTGCTATCTCTCTTACGCCTCACTCTTTTCCCCACCCTCTGAAACAGCGTTTAGACACCTGCATTCTAGCATATTTGCTATACTTATTGTCGGTCTACAGCCATTAGTTATAACTCGATCGAAATTTAACACTCTCACAGAATGACTTGAACTACCATTTTTTCGTCGGGTAGTTGATTTGTTCATAATTGCGGCTTGATCTGCAAAAGATTTTACCATTGGCAAGTGATCAAAATTCAGCAATAAACTTTAACAAGCGGTGTTCGCGTTTGTTCAGTGCCATATTTGTTTTATTTACATTCGCATTTGTAGTTTTAGTAAGAGTACTATTAACTTGAATGTTTATTATTATGAAGTATCAGATGACAGACATTATCCTTTATCGTTAACAGTTATTTTGAAAACGAAATCACCCAGGTCACCTTTGCCCGGCTCTTATCAAATTGTATGATTCGGAAATAAAGCAAGTTCTTGACCAGAACAAAAAACAAAACATAAACAATAACTCTATTTTAGTATTATTTTTGTTTTTCAATAATTATTTAGTATTCTGTTTGTTCAAAAACTTTTTTAATTCATTCAAATCGCAACCACTTTCTAACGCGAATCATGGGTAAATTATTGGTGATACGTGTGTTTTTGTTTTTTTGTTTTTTTGGAAGCGAACATTTTTCATATTTATCTTCATTCACCAAACAAGCTTAAAAATATGAAGATTCAATAAATGAAGTGTCAGCTCAAATGAAAGTTCACAAAGTGTGTTCAAACCTTTGCACAGAGAAAGAAGCAGAGAACACACACACACACACACACACACACACACACACACACACACACACACACACATATATATATATATATATATATATATATACTGTTAAAAACAAAAATGTCATCCTTGAAATTGGCCAGTGGAATGACTGAAAACGCTTGGAAAGTCAAAAACTTTAACTTTTAAAAGAAAGGTTGCTGCCTAAATGCATGTATATAAGTGTATATGTATGTATGTATGTATGTATGTATGTATGTATGTATGCATGCATGTATGTATGTATTAATATAAAGACCGTCTTACTTAGTTGAGCAATGTTATTTCAGTCAAGCCGATTTCAACGGTTCGTGAGAGCATTATTGTAATGTCTTCACTCTTCAGAAAAAAAAAGAAAACAAATATCTCTTAAAATACATTACAATAATGTCCACACAAAACTTCGATGTCGACATGACTGAAATAATAATACTGCTCTGCTAAGTCACGAGTCTGTTTACATTACTTCTATCTATAGCACATGCTATAATAAAAAATACTTACTTAAATTATTAGACCCAGATTGACATAGATTCCTCTTTACGTCTACCCCTTTCTTTCCCCGCAATATTCAGTCAGTTAAGTGCCATACGTGATACACGCTTGGGCGATCATGTCTCGAAAGAGACATGACTGACTGGGCAGAAGATTATCCCGCAGTAGGTTGCCATTCTGCGGTAGACTGGTTGCAGTCTTTCTGCGGTAGACTGGTTGCCGACCAAGGCTATAGAACCTAATCTGTCCTGTTATTTAACCCATAACTGGAGGGAAGAGACTGATTATTACCTTTCCCAAGGGTATTTGCGCGTAAGTGAATCCAGACTGGTTGCCGACCAAGGCTATAGAACCTAATCTGTCCTGTTATTTAACCCATAACTAGAGGGAAGAGACTGATTATTACCTTTCCCAAGGGTATTTGCGCGTAAGTGAATCCAATGGATTCAACTGGAATTCGAACTCGGCTCCCCGCTTTCTCGTTCCGAGCCGATATCCAATGCACCACAACGCACCTCCACAATATTACTTTTAACAATTATGCATTAAACGCCTTTTTTTATTTTTGATCCTTACATTTTGAATTCTTAATTCTAAATTTTACCTCTTAATTTTTCTTTTCATTTTTGTTTTTTTGTTTAATCCGGTTCACCGTATTAGCAGCTATTAATTTTTATGTTTATTTAAAATTTTAAAATTATCATTTTCCCTAGTTTTATGTACATGTAATATTTGACTCATGACTGTGGCAACTTTGACTTCTTCTCCCTGAATTTTATTATTTTTAATTTTAATTTTTAATTTTGATTTTATTTTATATTTTATATTTAAATTTTAAATTTTTATCCGCATGTAACGGTACAATATTTGTTATTGAAAAAGCAGCAAATTTATATGATTTAATTTCCATGTACAATCAGTTAACTTAAATTTAAAAACTGTCAGAAACCCATGAAACTCCGAGTCGTGCCATAGACGTAGAATAACATGTATATATATATATATATATATATATATATATATATAGAGAGAGAGAGAGAGAGAGAGAGAGAGAAAGAAAGAGAAATAATATACTAAAATAGATAGATAGATAGATAGATAGATAGATAGATAGATAGATAGATAGGGGGAGAGAGAGAGAGAGAAAACTCTACCAGGCTATCTAGCTAGATAGATGAAGAGGAATATACTGGACTAGATATATAGATACGTAGAGAGATAGAAGAATTGAATGAATAGATAGATAGATAGATAGATAGATAGATAGATAGATAGATAGATAGATAGATAGATAGATATTTTCCGGCTGCACAGAAAACGAATCAATCAAGCAATCAATAAAACGACATCTGCAGACCCCGATGTCTCAGTAGCACGTATATATACTATTGGTTAATATAATTCTACTGCTCAAAGAACTGACTCGTTCTGACATAATTTATCTTACCAACAGGCATACTAGACCAAAATAAAGTATTACTGCCGATATAATGAGTATACTGGCGGTACAGCTTCAGTCACTTACCCGCCGCCATAAGGTTGCCTCTCTGTGTCTTTTCCATAATTTCATGTTAATTGTTTCGATGAGCTCTTCGGTATGGTAACTAAACTTTTTTTAATTTAATCGCAGTAACAGACGGGTGTCAAAATCTGACCAATTTACAACCGAGCTGGTTAGATGTAAAAGTAAGTTCTATGCTAACTTATTAAAGTGTTATGGAGTTATTTTTGTAGTGGAGGCTAGTATTTGTGCTAAAATCGGTCCTAATAGGTTCGATGTACAAAACTTTAGGAACTTGATATAACATGTATTACGCAGTGTAATCTCGTTCCTCTTACTACTCCTATTTAAATTAAGTGAGAAAGGCTATTCACTATAAAATAGGTGTTTCACCAGAACATAAAGGGAGATAACTGATACATCTGGAAGAATCATGACACGTGGAACGAGAACAATCTACCCTGGTGAACGAACTAAAAGGTCTAGTTTGAAATTTTAATCAACTGAAGAAGGTCGAAGAGTACAAGTAATGAAATGTCGTGAATAATGGCAACAAAGATGAAAACAACAGTCCGAATAATGTAAATAGAAAAGATAATTACAATACCTCACTCAGAAATATAGTCAAATACCTGTAGACTAGGGCTTCTCGTTACTCATTTTTCACTCATATCATCGAGTATAAATTGATATGCGTGGCTTTGTGGAAGATATTCTTACTCTTTAGTCTTTTTTTAAGAGACACAACGTCACAAAGTTATCGCTACACTATCGCTTGCATGTCAAATGTTCAGATGAGCGCCCCATTCTTTAGTTCAACCAGTTCAAACCATTACAGCTCTGACACGTCAACCTCCGTCCACAAAATCTCATCACACTCATTTACTCTGTTTCAGTTGTAAGGAATGAGTCCTCTCAGATACCCTTTTCCCAAAACCTACGACTTTGTTGAACCGACTGCCAAGTGCATACTCACCTGAACAGATATTACACTTTTAGCCTCTTCAAATCAATGTTCAACATTTATCTATGCCCGTTATCTTCATAATCTTTACTTTACTTTCTATCAACTGCTCTTATACTAATATGACCATTCGGTAATCATTTTTAATGAGTGGCTCCCGAGTCTTTTATTGGGAGAACTTCATCATTGTAAACCATCGTAAAATTTCCTGCAACAAAATAGCTGCTTATACGGTGAACCGGATTTTTGTGACACCATAAAAGTTCTGAATATAACCGCCATTTTAACAAGCGAGAAAAAAGCAAACATTTCTTTCGTTATCACTGAAATCTTCAGACTAGAAAGATTTTAAAGCAAAACAGACGACATATTTTGTGATCATATCATCTTTCTTTAATTGCCTGTAAAGGTTCATAGGCAGACATCGAGTAATAATTGAGACAGACAAGAAAATTACAATAAAGTTTATGGGTTTTCTTACAAGAAAAAAATACTGCGCAAAAATGCGTTTAGAAGATATTTTTTATTTATTGGAAATTCTAAATGCAGCAAAAATGAAAATGTAACACAGAAGCCACTAATGTAAATGTCAGAAACATTTCCAAAATAGTAACAAAATATATCTACTAATAGGATCTTATTTGAAAAATGCTTATCAAAAATATAACAAAATCTGGAAGAAAGGCATCATTGGTACTCAGGCTCTTAAATATCGCATTTTCATAAGCAGACGATATGATTGTTAGTGACAAATAATTGCACGTTCAACCAACATTTTTCTTCCTTTTAACATTACTTCAGACAATATGCAGCCATATTTTCGTATCGAATGTAGCAGTCTTAAGTGAACCAAATATTTCAATGTTTGTAAACAAAAGTATCCTGATTTCCTCATTTTAAAAAAATGAAGCCTTCATCATCATCATCATGACCCGGAATGGTCATCGGTTCGCTGCACCTCTGAGCACTTGAAGTTAGTTGATTTGTTTAACGGCATATCAACTTTTTATGTGTTATTTCATGCCGAAATTTTATTTCTTAAGAACTTATATATGTGTTTGGTCATACTGACTAGAAGCGGTGATATATGTGATTTTTGTTATATTTTGAAATACAGCTTGATTCCTTTAAAATTTGTAGGGTATAATATGGATTAATGTCATGAAAGAGCTCTTTCATGTTGGTTGGTTGATTTTGTTCCGCGTTTTATTAACCTCTACGGGATATTTTATACCAAAATCTAAATATTTTGAACGCAATTACACGTCTTTAACTTACGGTTACAATCAACTGCAAAATGATGAGACCTTGCAGCCAATCATGTACTATACTTAAATTTGTAAAGTTTGTGTACCAAAGAGGAAATCACATGAAAACAATTAACATGAAAATATAGAAAAGACGCAAAAGAGCTAAGTTATAGCTGTTGAGAAGTGACTGACGGCAAGATGCCTGATCAAGACCAATAACACTGCGGATTGATCTTTGTATTTTATCAACAATCTCTAAATACTTAGCAGAAGCACCAGGCCAGATACGACCGCAATGTGGTTAAAATTGTTAAGCTCGAATATTTGATAGAGTAGCAGGGTTTGAATGATTGATCGATTTGTCTAACGGCATATCAACTCCTCATGGGTCATTTATGGTCGAAATATTATTTTCTTGGGAGGTTATAAGAAAAATATATGTTATTCTGGTTTCACAAGTGAATACATGGTACATTATACTTTGCGCATATACATGATTGTGTGGACATAATTGCTAGAAATGGTGATACATATGGTTTATGTTGTAGTTTTGTTGAAGTTAAACTTTGAAATACAGTTTGATTTCTTTAAGAAATTGTTGGATATTATATGGATGAACGTCATGAAAGAATTCGTTCGTGTTACTTGGTTGATTGGCTGACTTTTTTGTGTTTTGTGGCATATTTCGTTATTTAGTGCCTAAATCTAAATATTTTGGAATCAGCTTTATAGAGGCTTCAAGTAAATATAAAATGTTCGTAAGACACGTATATGTTCTCTCGCCAGATCTTTTTTGCCTTTACTGCGAGGCGAACTCAATCTTCACAATAAAATATACGCTGATAACATCGTGCTAATTACAGACACAAAGGAAATCCTAGAAGAGGTGATAAAAGAAGGTAGGAAGAAAGAACTGTCAACTGTAAAAAACTTAAGGTTGTATTGTTTGTTTAACGGTATATCAACTCTATGTGGGTGAATTAATGCTGAAATTATAGTTTTTTTTTTTTGGGGGGGGGGGGTTGAAGTAATAAAAATATAAGTTATTCTGCTTTCACAGTTGAATACATGGTAGATGATACTCGGCTTTTAAGTATACATATGTTTGTTGATATAATCATTAGAAGAGGTGATATGTGTGTTTTACAGCAAATACCAATTTTTTTAAAAATAAAACTGACTATAAGTTATATTTGTAGTGCTATAAAAGATCTAAGTATTTATGTAGAAAAAAAACAGTAAAATGAAACCTGTAATTTTTACCAACAAATATTTACCTTTTGTCGTAAATGTACTATTTACTTTATTTATTTTTATATTTTGTTTTGATCTGAGTCATTTAATCATCATTAACGTCATAATCCTTTCCATGCCAGATGTTGAAAGCCAGAGAAATATTCATTCACGCTATTCCCCTGCAGGATAAACAACATTTCCTCCCAATCATGTCTGGCACACGGATATGTGGCCATGAATTCTTCTAGTTTTAGAAGCACACCAACCAGTGATGCATTGTAAACACCGCACCTGATTCATATATGCCTATGAAATCCTGTCTACGTCCCACATGGCGGTTGACCCTACAAAAAGGTTCACCTGCCCTTAGACAGGTTCTTGCTTTTAATGCTGGTTAGTGTATCGCCATGATTATTCTTGGGATTAAGAATTAAGTGTTTTCCCATTGCCTTCTCCACGGAGGATAATCGAGACACCGCTTCTAGTTAGCTGGCCGTTGACTCTTCGAAGCACAGGAGGAGAATAAAAAACAGATAAACTACATAACAATCAACAAGTGATTCTGGAATGCAGTTGTACACTGCAAAACCTAAGTGACGACTATTAAAGCGATCATCTTTCAGTGATATGTAAACCTAGACTGAAACGACGGAAACTAAAAAGACCTAAGACAACACCTAAATTGCAATACTCCAGACTCTTGAACGATTCGAATCTGAATGAGAAATATATGGACAGTGAGAAAATAAGATATTGATGCATATTACGCTTGCTAGTTCTCCAAATATGACAATCGGCTTGATATTATCAAAGAACAAATAAGATTGATTTTATAAAAAAGACTAGCAGTATAACCCGGCGTTGCTCAGATGTAATGAAAGCTTTAAAACTAATCCATGGTCCTGGAGCTCAGACTCTTTGGACGTTGGCACGAAAGACTAAAATGCAATAGTTCTTTCCAGTTAAAACGAAACCGTAGACTAAAAGAAAAATGAATGGATGTAAGTCAAATTTTGATTTCCTGGTATCAATATCAAATATTTTTTTTTTTGTCGGAAAGTGAATTTTGAATGCTAAGCCCTCTGAGTAAATGGTTTCATGACTGAGGCTAAGAACTACAATCATACCTAATTAGAGCCAAACCCGAAGCAAAAACTAAAATAAAAGGGCTGAAAAACTGATTTTGATCATACCCGGTATATTGCCTTATATATATATATATATATATATATATATATATATATATATATATAAGGCAATATATTGTGTGAAAAGAGGTAGTCAGAGAGAATCACGCACATACGCAGAAAATGCCGGGAGTTATCTTTTCTTCTCTGTCTATCTTAACCTGCTTCCTGGTACCGTTCTGTTTTTGTCTCGAAAACTCCCCTCTTATATAAGCTGAAATTCCCCGAATCCCGCTTAATCGCGTCATCTATGATAGGCACATCTGTTAACCATTTTCGTAGATTATTGCTTTGGGTCAGCTGCCTTTGACGTCATCACATTCCGTATGCTAATGTTTATATTTTCCGACCTTGAAAATGACTGCTTTGATGCAAACACACTTTTGCTTGTCATTGTTTCTGACGCCAAATCATAATTCTATTGAGTCACCGAAATAGAATTACACTCCTTTAATGTAAACACTCTTTTGTTGGTCATTGCCAACATTACTGCCTTTGACCGAAATAATTGCTTATATTTCCGGACCTTGAAGCCGCTGCTTTTGACACAAACATACTTTTGCTTGTCACTGTCCTCATTTATGCTTTTGACCAATACCATATTTCTGTGTTGTCACATATATATATTACAAAACAAGGGTCAAAATAAAAATGGAAAATCAGCAAACTACATAATTCCAAAGAAAAATAGGCGAATAATAAAAAAATGAAGGGAAGACAGATAAAATTCTCAATATGATAATAAAGGAGATAAAAAAGGTCAAGACACTGAACAGAATATAGAACACTAGACAAATAAATAAGGAACAAATGAGGACAGAATAACGAGGAATGGGTTAATGAAAAATATACAGAAATGCAAGGAATGAGTATCACATATAAAGCAGATATTTATAAAACATAAGAGAACTAACAGGACAAACGAGATGTTTCAAAACAGGATGCATAAAATCCAAGGACGGAATGCCGATATTAGAGAATGAACGAATATATTGGAGAACATTTTCGAGACGAAAGAAAACAGCCGGTAATACACAGGAATATCGACGAACCGAAAATATCAAATATTAAAAAGCGAATTGGAAGCAGTACTGACCAAATTGAACAGAAAAAAGAAGCGATAGAACCAGATGTAATTGTAATAAAGATGCTGGTCAATTCAGATGATTTAGGCATAGGTAAAATTGCAGAAATAATAAATGAAATATGCAACAGTGGCGATATATCGGAAAACGCAAGCAGATCTATTTTCATAGAACTGCTTAAGAAACCAGATGCAAACGAATGTGAACTGCATCGGAAAACCCGCTTAATAAGTCATATAAGGAAACTTATCATCTGAATAGTAGAATTCACAAAACCAGACTGGAGGTGGGAACAAGAACAGTGCGGTTCGTCAAAAAAATTTACAAAGAAACGCGAAATTTATGCTCAGAACGTTATCAGAAAGCGTATTACAAATACAAGGAAGATGTTTCTTTGTTTTAAAGATTACTCAAAGTCGTTCGATGAAGTACGTCACAGAGATCTGTTAGGATTGTTTAGAAACCGAGGCATATTTGGAAAGGATATTAGATTAATCAAGAACCAGTACTGGCAGCAAATTGCCAGTATACAGTTAGAAAATGAATTCAGAAGATATACAAAAATAGAAATGGGTGTAAGACAAGGAAGTCTATTCTTACCTGACTTATTCAGCCTATACAGCGAGACTGTTATAAGAGAATTAGATATTCTAATAGAAATTATTATTGACAACCACAATCTTAACAACAACAGATATAGAGGTAGAGCAATGATGGCAGCAGACACGAAAAGAAAACTACAAAGCTCCTTCATAAGGTAGTGAGGAAAAAGATAGACATAACAGTTGACGAGATTTTAGATATCAGGGAAGTAAAAATACGGAAGGGAGTTCTACGGGGGAGAAGTGCGAAAAAAGAAGCTGTTGAGTAGAAAATGTGGTAACACTTGATTGTTTTCACTGTAAAAGGTTGGTACCTTGTTGCTAGTCTAGCAGCTCGAGTAAATTCGTGAAGAGAGGGCATCTCGGGGAGAGAGAGAGAAAGAGAAAGAGAGAGAGAGAGGAAAAACTGGAGTCGAGCCGGTAAGATTCTCCGTTGGATTTTGTTGAGAACTCCAAGATGAATAGCAGGGGCGCTCGACCAGTTATGACAGCAGTATTCAATGCACGGTCGAATGGTAGATTTGTATATATGCATGATGAATTTAGAAAAGAAAACATCATGGAGATCCACCATCGTAGCAGTAGATTTACCTATTTATTCAATGTCGTCGTTCCACTTAAGGTCAGTTGAGAGAGTGAGGCAGAGCAGGGGCTGTCTATTGCTTTCAGGAAGACTAGCGTTGATCGATGCTGACGGCGGGCAGGAAAGATTATCTATGGTGGTTAAAGGATAGCAGCTTCGTTTTGGAAGCATTAAGATTTACGAGCTATTGCTTACCCCCGTCCACCATTGACTGGAGTTTCTTTTCAAGAGCTGCATCAAGGTTTGTTTTCTCAGCATCAGCAGATTCCTTAACAAGTCAGGATTGGGTCCCTACTCGAGTTCTGGTTACATCAGAGAGATCATTGATGAAAATCAGAAAAAGCATGAGACCTAATATAGAACCTTGAGAGACACACTGTATGACAGCATCTGGAAGCATACCCGTTCAATATCATCTCTATTACGCGGTTCGATAGGAACGATATGATTAAGTCAAATAAGCGTCCAGTTATACCATAGCTTGTAGCTTGCACAGAAGGCCCTCTTTCCAGACTTTGTCAAAAGCTTTGGAGATATTCAAGACAGCAGCTCGAGCTTCCCTGTTTTTATCGAGAGTCTGGTGTATGTACGAAGTGATGGTCTTTAGCGTGTCAGCGGTAGACCTGGCAAAGCGGAAGCCATACTGCCTATTGAAGAATACGCGGTGGACTACTGGGAAAGGTTTTATCATCGGAAGGAAAGTGTGACACTGAAATCCGAAGACGCCAATGATACCTTCCAAAAGCAGAGTATTAAGAGACAGTAGGTTGGTATTACATTCTGCATCAGACTGGTTGCCAAACGAGGCTATAGAACCCAATTTGTCCTGCTATTAAACCATAGCTGAAGGGAGGATCAAAGAAAAGAGTGCTGAAGAGTTATGTGATGTCCTCCTTTATGACAGTGAATTGTTGATAATCTCCTCAGCTGTGTAGAAGTGACAATACAAAATGTAATTGGTTCTACAGAAGGATATTGAGGATACCATGCACGGAACATGTGAGCAACGACGAGGTTTTAGAGAAAATAAAAACAAAAAGGAAACTTAAACTTAACATCAGAAATAAACATTGAAATATTTGGCGCACATAATGAGGAAGAAAGGCTTGGAAAATCTGATACTCACGGGACAGACTGAGTGCTAGAGAGACAAAATAAAACAGTGAGTAACATATTCAGTGAATTCGAGGAAATAGTTTACGGGACAGGGTTTAAGAGTAATAACGAAAATAAAAATTTTAGTAAAAGATACAAATGTAATATAATAATCTGGCCGCACCCAAGAAGGCTGATGAAGCGTGGGTGTTTTCGGTCATTGAAAGCAGCGGATGTCATTTTGACCCTATTTCCGACAGAGCGGAAATAGCTCAGAGCAAACAGACAAGTGTCTCTGAGAATTTACGTAGGCGTCGTGTAGGCGTCGCGTGATCAAGGCAAAACCGGAAGAAACGATTCCCGGTTTTGGAAGTTATATAAAGACTGCGAAAAACACGGATTCGCCAGTCAGTCTTGACAGTCTCCAGAAGTAGACAAGAAGAGAAGTCGAAGAAGAAGAAGTCAGTCAGCCTCGACAGAAGTCAGTCTCGGAAGAAGTCTCGAGAAGTCGAAGAAGAAGCTAGACGAGTAAGAAGAGAGAGGCTACACTCACGTCGAACCCCACGTCAGCCCCTGGAAGCGCTCCCTCAACTCTCTGTTCCTAGGCGACACGGTCCATCGTCGTCAATAAAATATAAGTCATATATTTTTATATACACCCGTGTTTGTTATTTATGGATATATAACACAAAGGAGAGGAAATTATGGAGAGCCATGTTCTTGAAGAGACACGGCACATAAAGAGGCAGATTTGTTTAAAATGTTAAAGGATTTTGCTTCACTCACACATGTATAGGAAATCTGATCAAAATTCCAAATCATTTTAAAAACTACAATCTTGATTGCCATTAAGGAACTTAACAAATTCAATTGATTTTGCGAAAAGTCTATTGGCTGTTTGGCATCTCTGCGTCTCTCAGAGTTGACATACTAAACCAATGTTTCTCAATTATTTTAAGCAACGGCACACCTAGGACCAAATAAAAGTATCACAGCAGACCTAGCAAAATTTAAAAGGGGATGCATTTAAATGTTATGAAATAAAACCATGGATTTAAAATAAGACACACACAAATATGAACTTAATTTATGCGATTTTCTAAGCGCCACTTAGATGCGGAATAAGGCTGAAGATATGGGGCATTTAATAAGGATCAAACTCACTTCTCAGTTGTAATCGGTTCTTGTGAGAAAAGCTCGTTAACCATTACATCACCTTGCGGTGCCCAGTGAGCTTTAATTTATTTCAGTGCTTTTTTAAATATTTCTGCAACACTGTGCTTTGTGAATTTTCGCGATTTCTTAATATCTGGTGGAATGTGCAAAAAGTAAGCTCTCATTTCTTTTTCTGTTGAGCGTACTCTTTCGCATTTCTTATTTTTGATGACATTAAGAGTCGAAAAGGCTAATTTACATAATTAAGAAGTAGGAAATTGCAATAACTCTCCTAAAGTTTTTTTAGCTAATGTGGACTTAACCCTCTAGGGCCATTCGTATCATATTTGATACAGTTTTTCCCTATAAGGAAACATTTGGTATTTCTCTATAAGGAAACATTTGCTATTCATTGACTGAGCAGTCAGTACTGCTTTCATTTGAAATTTATAAAATATTTCTCTTAAAAAATTTTTCAGGAAAATATTTCTTTCAAGGCTTGTTTTCATACTGTATCAAATATGATACGAATGGCCCTAGAGGGTTAATCTCAGTCTGTTTATATATCTATCTATCTATCTATCTATCTATCTATCTATCTATCTATCTATTAATCTCAGTCTGTTTATCTATCTGTCTATCTATTAACCCTCTAGGGCCATTCGTATCATATTTGATACAGTATTTCCCTATAAGGAAACATTTGGTAGTCATTGACTGAGCAGTCAGTACTGCTTTCATTTGAAATTTATAAAATATTTCTCTTAAAAAATTTTTCAGGAAAATATTTCTTTCAAGGCTTGTTTTCATACTGTATCAAATATGATACGAATGGCCCTAGAGGGTTAAACGATTAATAGTCATTCATTTATTCAAATATTATCGCTGTACTACTATTTCCACGCACACATATATCTCTGGGCAGTGACAATATTACTTTAGAGGATCGTGCGGTACATTGTTTCGAATCCCTGTACTAAACTATTTTGGTGGCAGTAGCTTCCAGTTACTGATTTTCTTCCGAATCAAAGATTCCTTCAGCCTCTTGGCATTTAAGACGAAAATATATTTTTTCAAATTCATTTATTCATAAAACAATCACTTCTTTTGCGTGACTAATTTTTTTGTCTAGCTGACAAATATATCGCAGCCTTTATTACTAGAGCGTTTTCGCTTCCTGTTCTGAAACTAGTCTTTTGTCAGTCTGGCGACATTTTTATATTCCTAGCCTATTGCTAGCTTCTCGTTGCTCTGTCACTATTTCGAAGACAATGTTCGAACGAACTATATTTAGCTGAGAACCTTCACCGCTAAGAACCCCCAGGCCACGTAGACATTCCCTTCGTAGTCATTTGGTGAACAGGATGTTCTACCTGCGCAGCTTCTTTACAAGAAAAGTCACATTGTGGAACAGACCACTGAGAAGTTGCTTCCTTGACAAATATCAGTGAAACTTTTTAAGTTTTCTTTACGACTTTTACAACAATCTCATTTACCTTGAGTGGATCATATGCTATTTATGACATGTATGCGGTGAACAACAGTAAAAATATTAATAAGAATATAAATATATTATAAGAAATTTGTTTATATAGATGAGGCAGTATTTCCAGTATTCGGACTATTGTCCTCATCTTTGTTGCCATTTGTACGACGTTCTACGCTCCGGACTTCTTCAGGTGCTAGGAATTTCGAACCGAACTCTTTATTACAATCACTGGAGTATATCTTCCTCATTCCTTGCGTAAAGCCTCGATTGGAACTTATAACTCCCTCTAACCCAGCAAGTTATTTGTTCGCCACTGCTGTAGACTGGTATTGGACTTACAACTCTAAGAGTCAAGTCAGGAACATACAACTCTAAGAGTCAAGTCAGTATTTGTACTGGAACCGGTGTTTCCATATGATGTGTCAGAAATTTGGTTAGATTAGATTCGGAATTAAGAAGATTAAGCGTGTGTATTGAGTTTCAGTGTGAGCTTTGTTAACGGCATATCAACCTCTGTGGGTTAATTAATTTTATTTTTTAATGTTCGGTTATAGTGGGAAAGTTGATTTAGTCAGATTGTGATGACTGTATATACATATGTATGTATTATTATGTCATTGTACTAATTTTAATATAAATTTTTTTCATTGAAAGATTCTAACCATTAACATCTTATTTTTCAAAATTTATTTGTTTATAAAACGTTCAATTAATACTTTTATACATTATTTTTGCTAGAATTTTAATTAGAAATATATTTTGTTTTATGACCCAGACTCAAAACTCACACATTCATAAATGATTCTCTCAAGTTATTTAGAATAGACAATTGTTCCATCGCTTGACAGGTGTATACAATACTTGCTACATATTTTAAACGGAAATTTCGTTGCTGTCATTCACACATACGTTTCCAACATATATACACTTAATTCGTCTATAGCTTAAATACGTTTGACCCACAATATTTTAGCTTACATATACTTACATTCATAATAAACATCTATTTCTTTTATTGCACGTACCACACCCATTTAAACAGACACAGATTTTCCTCTAAATTTAATTTCCAACCATTTCTTTTATACAGGTGACACGTATCTGTCTAATGAAAGCATACCTCGATAAAGATACTGTCTCTTTGGATTTTTAAATAAATTTAAATCATTCGTCTTTAAACAAATCTCTGAAAAAGCTTGTTAAAGTAAAACAGATTTAAAGACACTTATTCCTACGTGTTCTATTCATCCTGCCAGATTTCGAGCCATATATTTAACTCATATATATATATATATATATATATATATATATACAGCAATGAATTTTAAACGGATTGTTATATGAATTTGGTCTGAGGTGCGGTGATAATAAAGCCGGGAAATATAATATTACCTATGGGTTTTTAATAATATCCAGTTTTTATTATTGATTATAATACTCTATTAAATTTAACAATGAAGTTTGATATTGAGTTCTCGTTGGATTTAATCTCCAGTGGAAGATTCCTTACCAAATACCAAAAATTCTACCAATCAATGCTATAGAACCTTATCCATTCTGCTATTCAAACCAAAGCTGGATAGAAAAGACGGATTAATATCTTTCCCAAGTGTATTTGTGCGTAAGTGATGTATATTAAATTCTATTCTAATAGATACTGAAATTTATTCTCAAATATTTGTTTTATATTTTTATTATAGCCAAGCGTAGGCTGTCGTAACTCTCCAGTCCTCTTTTTTTCAATGAATTGTATTTTTTAGATTTTTCCTTCTCATATAATGGTTACCACCGAAGGCTATATATTCCAGTCTGCCATTTAATGGGTGTAGGGGAGACGGGTTAATAAAATTATTCAAGTCATCTACGCGAAAACGAAACAAAAAAGATGAGAATGGTTTTGAAATTGGCTAGCTGGTTTAACATTCAGCAACAATTTCCCTTACACTAAACGAATATAATAGTGAATGGATAAAACAGTTAGATAACTAAGAAACATTTCCAACATCGAAAATACGAGACTTTTTATATCCTTATGTGCAATGAAATGTTATTAACAAGGATACTGGATTCAAACTGATTTTCCGCAGAAAGAAGATACGGAATTATTTCAAGCAAAGAATTCAGTTACGTAAATCCCAAACTTTGAGTGCAGACGGTCCATAATTCTTCCAATAGACTGACATGTCCATTTCCAGATTTATATCGTTCCAATCTTCTTTCATATTTCTTAGTTTTATATGTAGCCGTATTAGTTGGCCGTCGGCTTAATTTGCGGAAACGCGTTAAAAGCCAACACGTTTATCAGTTGTTTTGCAATTGAATATCTCCAATCTCTCCTTGTGCACCTTAAGTTGCTTCTGTACTTTTGCCGACACTTTTAAAGCTTTTATGTTATCAACACTTTTGCTTACTTCCATCATGATTCATAAGTGTGTTTCTTTCCGGATTCGTAGACGTAGCTTTCAATGTATCCAGTTCAACGCCAAAGACTTATAGACCAATATCTGAAATGATTAAGAATAAATAACAATTATATTATTAATTGTCTATACTTCTGGGATGAAGCATTGTAATTATTTACATTTTCCAGACTAATGCTCTCATTTTTAATGTCATATTCAGCACATTTCGGTCTTCTTCAAGGACACCTGGCCTAGTAGATAACTTGACTTGACTCAAAGAATTGTGAGTTCAATACCCGGCTCCAGCAGTGGTGAACAAAAACTTAGAGATTTGATTTAAAGGTAGATAATCAAGACATCCGGAAGTGGCATGACTTATTGAGCAAGAACAATCTACCCCAGGGATCGCAATAAAGCTATCGGTTCGAAATTCCAATCAACTGAGGAGGAGCGTGCAACGTCCGAAACGTCATGAATATGGCAATATAGATACAGACAGCAGACCGAACAATGTAAATAAATAATATTACATTTAATATTAAGTTAGAAATAAACCAAACAGGTGTTTCTAGCCTGCACGGTACCATTTTTGCGACTGGTGTCTATGAACTCCTGAGATACGTACCACATCATCACACTCACACAACTGGAACCATAGCTCATCGGGTCCTGATGTTGCTATGAAGTGTTATGACAATTCTTCTGGTTTTAGAAGGACCGTCATGGTGGATCAGTTGCTGTTATATCCTAATGAATATGGGAAAATGCTGCTCTAAATATAAGTCTACATTAAATTAAAATAGGAATTGATTCAGCGCTGCAAATGAGGTGGAAAATACTTATTTTATTAATGTTTACTCAGTAGAAGACTCAAGTGCTAACCAAGATAGAACGATAATGAAAGTGGAGATTATGAGCAAGCGAATAACAGCTAACGGGTATATAGATAAATACAGTAGGGTTTAGGAAAGCATCCGTGCAGAAGTTTGTTTCACTATGCAACATTTTTTTAAAATGGCATGTTACGTACTCCTTACGAGAGGAATGATTAATTTATCTATATACCTGATTGTTTTCCAACACATTTGAAATAATTTTAAGATATATTTACAATGTCAACTAATTATAAATATGATGCTTCAAAATAAGTGTATATCTCGAAATGTTGAATTTCATAGCCAAAATAGCAAAATATTCCCGAATTAAATTTTTTAATAAACTGTTTATATAATTTTACTTAGTTGATATTATTTTCGTGTTCGACTATTTTCCGCGAAGATCAATCAGTGAGTTAAGTAAAAATACATAATACACGCTTGAGCAATCATGTCTTAAAAGAGACATGACTGATTTTCTCTCGGTAGGTTGCCATTACTTTCTGGAGTAGATTAGTCAATAACCAAGGCTATAGAACCCAATCTGTTCTGCTATTTAACCCATAGCTGGAGAGAGAAGCGACGTATTAATACCTTTCTCATTTATTATTTGTAACTAGTTTTATAACTAGTTTTTTTGTACGAAATTATTGTTAAGAGTTAACAAAATTAGTTTTCAAATAAATAAACGCGTATTTACAGAAACAAAAACTACAAATAACGTAGCAATCAGCTAGTCAGTTAATTGCCAAACGTGATACACGCTTGGGTTATCATGTCTCTTTTTAGATATGACTGAATGGACAAAAGATTTTCCCGCAGTAGGTTGCCTTTTATTTTTATATCTCCTGGTGCGTCTAGAATTAGAGCAATGCTTTGTTAGGTAGAATGTTTCCTTATTGTAAGTCCAGTTGATCCGCACTGAATACTCCATAATTATCTTTTTAATATTTCCTTATGCGGTAGACTGGTTGCCAAACAAGGCTATAGAACACAATCTGCACATAGTTAGAAGAGAAGAGATAGATTAATTTGTTTCCCAAGAATATTTGTGCGTAAGTGAATGAAACGTATTCGACTGGAATTTGAACTCTGCGTTCACATTTCGAGATTGAGTATTCACAAGTTCCTGCCCTTTGTGGTTCTTAATAAATTTGCCTTTATTTGGTAATCTTTATTAAACCTTGCTTCTCCATCCATTGACCAAATATCTGTATGTAGATTTTACGCAGTGAGTATCAAATTTTCTAAGCACCCTTTCTCATTATGTGCCCGACAAATTTCAACTGTTTATTGACTTTAATTATAAGTTTGTTTTATATATTTCTCTAAAACTTTATCGTTGCTCACATGTTCGAACCATGGTTTTCCTAATTCTCTTCTGTAAAACCAAATTTCTGTTGCTTCAGATCTCTTCCTAATCTTTGAGAAGATTGTCCAGCATTAGCTGCCATGTAGGAGGACTTATATTTCATAACAGTCTTTGTTCTTAATGATTTCTTACTGATTTTTAATGATTTAACTTGTTTTTAATAATTTAACTAGTTTTCTAGAAGGCATCTTTCGCTATCCCAATGCGTCTTCAGATTTCGGTGTCGCACTTTCTGTCCTATGTGAAAAACTATAAATAGTTATTAGTTAGGTAGTAAGTTAAGTGGCATACGTCATACACGTTTTGACAATCAAGTCTCGAAAGAAACGTGACTAACTGGAGAGAAGTTTTCACGCAGTAGGTTTCCATTACTTTCTGCGGTAAACTGGTTTCCAACGTAGGCTATAGAACCCAATATGTGCTGCTATTTAACCCATAGCTGGAAGGAGTAGAGAAGGATTAGTATATTTTCCATGGGTATTTGTGCGAAAGTGAATGCAACGAATTCAGTTGTAATTCTAACTCGGTTTTTTGATTTCTCATTCCAAACCGATAATCACTGCACCATAACGCACAAACTGTTATACACGTTTGATTTGGGAATCTCTATTTTGTAATTTGTGTGCAAGGCTGAGAGATGCATATTCATTCTGTTTTCTTGCTATTCTTGTTTTTCTCCTTTTCTTTTCACAATTGATGTTTAATCATTCCTTCTGGCTTTCTTTCACTGACTTTTTGTTGTGGAACTTCGTTGTCAATTTGTTGTGGCAAAACTTCGCCACTTCGTTGTAGTACTCGGTTTGGTCGGAAATAAGACACATAAAACAGAACGTAGGTTCCAAACAATGTGTTAGTGTAACAAAAACATAGATACAAAGTAAGTATTAGCAATAAGTAAATAGAAATAAGTAAGTTCCAGCTGTACAGTTACGCTTCTAAGTACCTGACTAGTAGCTAGTTTTGACTGCGTACTAGCCGTCTACTAAACTGCTTTCCGGAAGTCATACAGGTACTTAGGTGAGCACCATAACATTTTGGTTTCCCTTCTGTGTTTCCTATTGACATTGTGTCATCTACATATCTTATGTTGTTAAGATTGCAGCGGTAAATAATGCATCTTGCTCGGACTTCTCATTCTCTCAGAATCGCATCACTGTATGGGTTAAATAAGTAAGGTGAGAAGACACATCCTTGTCCTACACTCTGTTCTGTTTTATTCAATTTATTCTTCTATGTGCTTTGTTCTTTCAGGACGTAGGCGATCATGGCTTTCCACGTCACTCTATCGCTTGTGGCTCTTAATACGCCTGCTCCTGTAACATCTCGCAGCCCCCGTTCCGTCATCCACCTGCTCAGACCCTTCAAATATGCTATCCACTTCTTTTCTTCTGCCTCTTTTTCCCTCTATTTGGCCTGTTAATATCAAGTTCTCCAAGCCCTTCTTCCTCATTGCATATTCCAGGAACTTCAGATGTCTCTTTTTGATGCTTAATTTTTTTTTTCGTTTCCATTCTTTCCAACACCTCATCATTGCCCGGTCCCTGATATCCACAGCATCTTTCTGTAGAACTACATTCCAGCTGCTTCAAGTTTTTTCTTCATCGTTGTTGATATTGTCCAACATTCACCGCCATATTGAAGAACTTACATCACATAGCAACCTAGTACTCTCTTCTTTGTTTCTAGTGAAAATTTCCTGTGTCTTAATACCTCGGAACGCGTCATTCGCCATACAAATTCGCCTTCGAATCTCTGTGTCAAACTTTTCGTCTTCTGTTGGAACACTTCCCATGTATTTAAATTTTTGCACCTGCTTGATTTTAATATCCCCCAAATGTATTTGGCATTTTGGATTGCTCTATGTGCTGATGACTATACATTCGGTTTTCTTGCAGTTTATTTGTAGTTCTTTTTTGTCACTCTCTTCAGCTACCTTCGATAGAAGGTTTTGTAGTTGTCTTTCCGTGTCTGCAATCATGACTGTATCGTCTGCGTATCTTATGATAGTCAAATCGTGGCCCCCGATGAGAAATCCTAGCATGACATCTAGGGTCCTCAAAATATTCTCGCTGTACAAGTTAAATAGATCCGGTGAACAGACACATCCTTGTCTTACGCCTCTTTCTATCTTTGTATATCTGTTGAATTCGTTACCTGTAAGTATGCAGGCAGTTTACCGCCAGTTAAAATTCTTAATTACCCTGATGAGCTTCTCCATCAATTCTTTGTGGCGTATTTTGTTGAATGCATTCGCATAATTAATAAAACACAACTACAAGTCCTTCTTCGTTTGTATTGCCCTTTCGGAGAGCATCCTAAACATAAATATGGTGTGCCTTGTTCCAGCCTTTTTGACGAATCTCCACTGTTCTTGTCCTATCTCTGGCCTGATTCTGCTTCTTGCTCTATTCATCAGGATTTGGACGATCAGTTTTGTAATATGACTCATTAAGCTCACAGTTCGGTGTAGTTTGCACTCGTTTGCACCTGGCTTCTTAGGCAGGGCTATAAAAAACTTGCATAGGTTGTCTGGTATAATACCACTATTATAAATTTCATTTATTATTTCTGCAATTCTCTCTATGTCGAATTCTTCCAGGGCTATCAGCACCTCTATTACATTGCTGTCTAGACCAGCTGCTTTGTTTCTATTCAGTTTGGTCATTGCAGCTTCCACTTCGGATTTGAATATTTCCGGTCCGTCCTCATCTTTGTGTTTTATCGGTTGCTCTCTCTTGTCGGGGAAAAGATATTTTATATGTTCTTCTAATTGCTGGAGTATTTCCTCTTTTTCCAGTATTATTGTTCCATCATTGGATTTTATACATCATGTTAAAGGAGCAGGTTTTTTTGTCCTGTCAGTTTTCTTATCTCTTTATGCATGTCTGCTTTAATAGTCCTGCTCAGTCTCTCTACCTCCGCGCATTTGTCATTGAGCCATTCTTCTTTTGCTGTTTGCATTTGTTCCTTATTTTCTTGTGCACTTTCCTGTATTCTTGTCCATGTTTTGGCATCCTTTTCCGTTTCCTTTGCATCATGTCAAGAATCTCTTCAGTCATCCACTCCTTTTTTCTTCTGCGTCTGATTTCCTTTGGAGCAACGTTGTTTGCTGATGTCACTATCGCTTCCTTTAGTGAGTCCCATTTTGAATGTCATTGTCCAATTTGTTCTTCGTATTTGTTTTCGCTCTGTTAGTGTATTATTTCTGCAGGTTGAGGTCATTCACGAGCGTGTTGTATTTCAGTCTTGGTGCTGTGCTAGGTTTCTTCATTCTCCGAAGTTTTATCCTTAGTTTGCAGATGACTGGGGCGTAGTCGCACAAACAGTCGGCACCTGGATAGGTTTTGCATTGCACCACTGCGTTTCTGAATCTCCTGTTTATGGTTATGCAGTCTATTTGGTTTTTTGTGTCGTCTCCTGGGCTTCTCCATATCCATAGACGTCGTAGCCTTCTTAATTTTTTTATGAGACTTCATATTTTCTCACTAGATCAAACTTAGTAAATAACAGAAATATATAAAGATCTAAACATGATTATCCTATACGTCTAGAATTAGTGTAATGCTTCCAAGGCACAAATGCAGATATTTTCTTATTGATTGTGTATTGGAGCTGCACTGAGTGTACCATATTTTTATTGTTTAATAGCATGCCCGTTATCTGTGAATGGGAATAAATATAAAATGGAAAAAAAATGATTCTTATACTTAGAATCAGCAAGAAGCAAATGAAATGCCTTGCACATAATGAGGAAAGAAGGCTTGGAGAATTTGACACTCATAAGACATATTGAATGTAGGAGGGCCACAGAAAAGCCGTCAATATACTTGTATAAATGGATGGCAGGAGAGGGATATGAATGGATAACAAAAAGACAAAACCTACTAACAACTACAAAGGATAGTAAGTTATGGAGAACAATGATCGCTGAAGAAGAAGAAAAACTGAGTTGTTTCCTTTTTGCGTCTTATAAACCTTTTACGGGTTATTTAAAGTTAGAAATAGTTTTAGATTATGAGAAATTTGGTATAATGATTTAATGCAAAAAGATCTTACTAATTATTCCATTGTTAGGAAGAAAAAAGATGGAGTCATGTATATTGAATATAAAACCGATTTCCATTTCCGAGAAGTTACTAATTTCACCACCTATATCCAAGTTTACTACACCTGCTATTCCCAAGTGCTGAATCATCTAAGTACTGACCAGGCTCGACATGGTTTAAGTTTGTGGATGGAACGAGAGTCCGTGGTTGAACACCGTAGTTTCATAGATCGCTTGATTCGTTTACTATGGCTTTTCAACCCTTTGCAATTCATTTAAAACCAGAAAGTATTTTTTAAATTTGAAGATATTTTTAGACATTAAGGATTTATGGACACAAATCTTCCAACTTAGCCCATAGCTGGGAAGAGAAGAGGTGAACTCAAAACTTTCTCAAGGGTATTTGCACATAAGTGAATATAATGAACCCAACTGGAACTGAAACTCGGCTCTCTCATTAACAATTTCAAGAAATTATCCATTTTATCACTTGCACATCCAAGCTTACAGCTGCTGGTATTTACAATCGGGCAACCATCTAGTCACTGACCAGGTCCGCCGTCACTTAACTTTATTAATCGTACGAGAACCTTGTTTCAATGTGATATGGGCGTAAACCTTGAACACCGAAGATGAATTATTGCCCTACGAACTTGGGGGATGTTGTAAAATGACTTCTTGTTGCTTTCAACACAGTCAGAAAAAGGGAGATCGCACCATTTATAAAATTTATGACAGTTTGATGGAAAGTTCCTGTTTCGATCTACTTGCATGAAATGAATATTTCAATAACCGAAGACGAGAATTTAATTTGAAAGTGTTAAAATACTAACTTGAAATACGATATTGAAGGGGTTTAACTTTGTGGTGAATTTGTGGAATAGCACCCACGTTCCGTGGTTCGAACACCGTATCTCTTAGACATATTGAGAAATTTTCAGCACCCCTCATCGATTTCTTTCTTTCCATAAAGAGTTGAGCAGACAAAACAGAACAGCCTTCAAAGGCTAAGCAGAATCACTTTTGTGATCAATTCAAAATCCGGCGCTTGTTCAACGCTATCTCAACATGTTGCTTTTATCACATGAAGGCAGGTGTTGAATCTCATTGTAAAATCAAACGCGTCTCGGACAAAATATAGAGTTGTTTCTATCAAAAGAAATTTAATCTCTGTATGTCAACAAGGATTTAAATTTTGGTGCGTGTGATCGAATCGGTATTTCTTGTGTTGCCGAAAAGAAGAAAATATGAAGCGGATGAAAAAATGAAATATTGCAAATTAAATATTTGAGAGAAGCGAACGTTTTGCTAGTAAAACTCGACAAAAGTTCTGCAGGTGATATCTATAAAAAAAAAAACAACCTATTTTATCTGTTATTTATCAGATTGAGAATTTTTTGACATGAGAGATAAACGATAACAAGGAACTTTAATGAATATGTACACCTATTTGATGATCTACCTTTAATCATACAAAGGACATTCCGGCCTTTTTTTTCTTTCTGACTGTCTTTTCCTCGACGTTACTTTTAAGATGTCTCCCTCTGTTTGTCTCTCTGCGCTTCTCTCTCTCTCTCTCTCTCTCTCTCTCTCTCTTCCTAAATGTATTTCATTTATTTCACACACTGTTATCACACTGTCTCAGTCTATCTCTTTTTGTCACTGCGTCACTTTTAACTCTTAGTCTATCTCTCTCTCTCTCTCTCTCTCTCTCTCTCTCTCTCTCTCTCTCTCTTTGTGTCTGTATTTCTATTTTTTTCTCTTCTTAACCTTTTCTTATTGTCCCTACTTTTCTTTTTATCTCATGTTTTCTCTCCCTGTCTTCCTCATTCTCGGTATGTCTTTAAATTAATTTCTTTGTCCCGCATTATTTCCCCCTCTGCCCCTTCTGATCTCTCACTGTCTCTCGAATGTCACCTTTTCTCATTGTCCCTATATCACAATTTTGCTCTCTCTCTCTCTGTCTCTCTGTCTCTTTCCTTTTATCACTCCTTGTATTTCTCACTGTCTTTATCTCTGTCTGTTCCCTTCTCTTTTTATATATAATTCACTATACATTTTCTCATTCTCTGTATCTCTTTCTTTATATCTCTCTAGTTGTTTACTCTCTCTCTCTCTCTCTGTGTGTGTGTGTGTGTGTGTATGCTTTTACTTCTTCTTAGCTCTATTATCTAAATCTTCTCTCACTTTTGTGTCGGTTTTTCACACTGTATATGTTCCTCCACAATCTCTCTTTTTCGTTATGCATTTAAATGTCGCTCTATTTGTTTATATGTTTCTATATTCATATATTAATTAAATATAAAAATATAATTAATACAATATATTAATAATTTATATGTTTCTTTTCAACATATGTCTTTGTTTTTCCTTCTTAATTTTTGTATTAATTCAGAAGATTTTTGTTGTTCTTCTTTTATGTGCTGTATCCCTTCAGGACGTAAGCGATGATGGCCTTCACACCATCTATCCCTTGTGGTTCTTAACATTTTTTCTTGGTATCTCTCCCAAAACTTGCTCTGCAATCAACTTTCTCAAGGCCACCAAATATGTCACTCGTTGCTTTCCCTTGTCTCTCATCCCCTTTATCCATCAGAATCTCCAAGCCTTCCTTCCTCATTACGTGCCCCAGAAACTTCAGCAGTCTCTTCCTGATGTTAAGTATTAGTTTACTTTTCGCTTTCATCCTCTCCAAAACCTTGTCGTTGCTCACGTATTCGGTTCACGTAATGATCAGTATCTTTTTTGTAGAACAACATTTCGGCTGCTTCCTTTCATCTTTGATGAGATTGTCCAGCATTCACTGCCATATTGAAGATCATAACAATCCAGTACACATTTCTTTGTTTCCAACAAAATTTTCTTGTCTCTTAATAATCTGCTTAGGTTTTGGAATGCATTTTCGACCAGACCATATCCGATCTCAGTGTCGCACTTTCCATCCTATGTTAGAAAACTTACCAGGTATTTAAATTTCTGCACCTGCTTGGTTTTAGTATCCCCGATCTATGATTGGCATTTTGGGTTCGCTTTTGTACTGATGATCATGCATTCATTGCTACATGATAAGTATATTCCGACACAAACTCGTGAGTGCAATACATTCAACGAACTTGGAACTCATTGCTGTAGGAAAAATTTACATGGACAACTTGCTAAACTTTCGTGCTACAGGGATTCATTCCACGAGAATAAATACTTCTTCTTCTTCTCCTCCTCTCTCTCTTTCTTTAAACTTTTTCTTCTTTCTTTCTTTCTTTCTTTCTTAAATTTGCTTTCTCTCTTTCTATCTCTACTTTTTTATTTGTCTCACGCTTTCTCTGTACATTTTTTCTTTCTTTCTTCTATTCATTCTTTTTTCTTTCTTTCTTTCTTTCTTTCTTTCTTTCTTTATTTATTTATTAAGTTCACTCTCATCCTTTCTGTCTTTACTTTCCTCTTTGTCTCAGGTTTTACCTCCCTCATCTCTCCTCCCTGTTTCTGTCTTTATCTGTACTTCTTTCACTTACTTCTTTGCCTCGAACTTTTCTCTCTCTGATTTTGTAGATCTCTATTTGTCTCTCCATCTCTTTCTTTTTGCTTTGCTTTATTTATAACTGAAAGTAATTAAGCAGACATGTGCATTTATAAGCATTGATTGGGTATGAGTGATTTTTTTAAAGTATTTAATCGAGCCATTTTTTATCACCGTAAGTTGGAACGAAATAAATCAATTGATTCTCTTCCATCGAACTTGTTCCATTGATTTCTTTTGATGCTGTTCTATATTCGGGATTATCTCTTTTCAAGGGAAAGTCAGTGATGTATGTCATATTTTCTAAAGCTGTTCGAGAAAGTTTTTGATTATCAGTGAAAAGATACGTTAAATAAGAACCTGTAATTATAAGTCGTTCTTCGTCTTTTATGTACCGTTTTCCTTCGGAATGTACGCAATCATTGTTCTCCGCATCTTCCTGTTCATTGGAGTTCTTAAGATGTTTTGTCCTTTTGTTATTTTGCCAAGCCTTGTTCTTCCAACCATTTACTCAAGCTCATCAGATATGTTACACGCTGATTTCTTCTGTTCCTTCTTACCTCAATATATCCTGTGAGTATCGTGTTTTATAAGCCTCCATTTCTCATTACTTTATCGAGAAATGTCAACAAACTTTTTTGTAATGCTAAATGTAAGTTTTTCTTTTGTTTTTTTTTTACATTTTCTTTGTTGCTCAAATGATTGGTCGATGGTAGCTTCAGTATCTTAATTACTCGATTTATTACGGAGAACTTTCCAGTTCATTTCAAACGACTATACGTAATCACAAGCACAGATGTTAGATATCTGTGAAGTGTTTTAAGAGTGAATAAAAAATATAGCACCGAAAGCCGAAAATGCACTGTAATAACAAAGGCTTAATTCCATAAACTCACAAAACTTTTGGGAAACGAGTAAACGAGTTCTAAGACACAATGAAAAGATTGTTAAACTACTGTGTTATATCAATATTCTTAAATTACTTACTGTAAAATTCTTAGCACCGGCCAAGTTGAAACTGAAAACTGATAGCTCAAAGCTACCCAGCAAATTGGTAAGTGGTTTATATGACAGCCTGGG
The DNA here is from genome assembly GCA_037127315.1 of Ascarosepion bandense. Taxonomy (NCBI): domain Eukaryota; kingdom Metazoa; phylum Mollusca; class Cephalopoda; order Sepiida; family Sepiidae; genus Ascarosepion; species Ascarosepion bandense. The sequence goes on from JBBBDQ010000316.1 coordinate 4,970,018, forward strand.
AGATTCCACTCTGCATGTAGGCAAGTCTATTTTGTAGATTCTGATTAGCTGATGATTCCAGTGTGGATATTGTGCTCAATAAATATCAGCACAATATCCACTCAATGGGTGAGAGGAGAGAGAGACGTATATTGAGTTACAACCCTGTTTATTTTTGTCTGCCAACTCGACGCTAGTTAGAAACATTCTTGAAGGTGAGTCTCATACTCTTAATTGTTCACTTACATGGTTAGGACGGTTGCCCCTATCTTTATTGCCATATTTGCTGATAGAGAAAACAGAAAAAGGATCCAGTACAAGCTGGAAATCCTTCAGGCAAGATTTCGATTCAGTCAAGCTACGCCAAGTACAAAAATTAACTCGATTAAAAGATCTGAAGATAGTACATGAGGTTTACTACCGCCTCACCCCCCACGCACTGTCAATATTAGTCATCATCAGCTGAGTGCCTTTGAAGAGTCAGTGCTGAACCTCGGAACAACCATCAGGCGTATACCATATTTAGACATCAATGTCCGAATCGAGGAACTAGACTCGAACATCCCTTAAGGCTCCGGTGAATGAATTAAGATGGAAAGGGAGAGACATTGTTTAAAGCCAAGCCACCAAAACCAAACATTCCAAAAGAGGAGGAGCTGGCAATCAAGACTCTACAAAGGAATGAAAAAAAATCATCATAGTACCAGATGACGAAGGCAATGCAAATGTAGTGATAGAAAACACAGAATACACCAAGAAACTGGAAGACGTAATTAGAAGTGGTAGCTACACCAAGGTAAAAAAGACTCTATATTGAAACAGAATGACAGCTGTCGCAGATCCTAATCAAGAGGACCACTTCTATGTAGGCGTCTCAACGCAACAACAAGCTGCCTCACGTGTTTAGCTAATGGTGCAGTGGAACGACAAATCGGGGAACCGAGTTCAAATTCCAGTTGAATTCATGGCATTCATTTACACACAAATACCCTTGGGAAAGGTAATAATCCGTCTCTTCCATCCAGTTAAGGGTCAAATAATAAAATGGGTTCTATAGCCTTGGTTGGCAATCAGTCTATCGCAGAAAGCAATGTCAACCTACTGCGGGATAATCTTCTGCCCAGTTAGTCATGTCTCTTTCGAGACATGATCGCCCAGGCGTGTTTCATGTATGGAACTTAACTGACTGACATTCAGCGTGCACCGAAACATAGCCTAGCGTTAGTAGCCAAGGCTTTGTGTGCCCCTTCTGTTGCTTCCTTGTCGATATAATTGACCCACTGATAGGCAACTCACCATCATATGTCCGAAACTTCGTTCAGTTCGTGGAATTAATCAAAGATGCTCCCATCCAATGCAACCAAATGGTGAGCCTGGATGTGGTGAGTGTGGCCTCGGACTCATTCCTAGAAGTACGTACCAGTATTCCACTAGATAACCTGATGGAGATGCTGACTTTCTGCACAAAATCAACACACTTTGAAATGGGATAGGATATATATCGTCAGGATGAATATTTAGCAATGGGCTCGCCATTATCACCATAATTGGCTAACATATATATGGAATACTTCAAAGATATGACATCAGAATGCACAGCACTGAAGCCAAATTTATTTTTAGTCCATAAATTTTAGAAAGTCATCCTTTTAAATTAATATATCGAATGAAATTTGTCAAACTCTATACAATCCATTTTGTTATAGAATTTATGGAAGCATCAATGTTACACAATTTTATAGAGTGAGTATTTCGTTAAATATGATTTGAGAATAAATCTTGTCAAATAATTCTACAGGATTACTAATGTCAAATAGTTTTAAAGACAAGTTTTGTTAAAGAATTTTGGAGGAATATTTACTTCCAAAAAATTCCCAAAATATGTGTGGTCAGTTTATTTTAGAAAATCAGTTTTGGCAGGAATTTTAGAAAAATCTGTTTGTCAAATAATTTCTAAGTTCCATTCTACGAATTGCAAAATCTAGGAATAAAATAGAGAATTACAGTAAAAATATTCGAAGAAAAAACTGCGTAATAATACTTCATAAGCTAAACAGATTGCTGAAGCATTTTAATTGAACTTTGAAAAATCGTTTTGCTGATTGTAGTTTTAATGTCTTGGGCAATCTTAGAACATGTAATGCTTGTATAATGAAGTACAACAAAAATATATTTAATGTAAACATTCCAAAGATTTACGAAACATTTTTCTCATTTGGCTTCGGTATTTTTTCTTCTTTCTTTTAGTCAATATATCGAAGAAAACAAAACAAAATTAAACATTTCAAGAAAGAAAAAGAGACTCAGCAAACTATATTCCGTTAGTAATTCAATTAACATATTTAAATTCAATGTCAAGTCACATACCAGTGTCATAGGTCGCGTCTGGTATTACACTTGTACGGTTGAGAGATAGAGAGTTGGTTTGAAGAGCTAAAGAAACCGAATTGTATAAGTGAAAAAATTAATCTTGATTTTAACTTCAGTCCACTTGTTGATCTATCGGCTTCCTGTTTTCCTCTCACTAATGTCTCTATTTTGATTCAAGGCTTTCTTCTTAATCATTAAATTCCAAGCAAGGAAATAAAACCACTAAGACACAATGTTTTAAAATAAAAATGTCGTCGAACAATATTTATTCAAATAATTTATTAAAGAGTATGTGGTTATTCTAACGGTTATCAGCGCACAAAATGAAATCAAAGAACGGAATAGAAGTTCGAAGCGAGTCACATGGATCACAGCAAGGTGCCTAGTAAATACATCTATACTTATTTTATCTCCCAATCTATGAGTTAAATAACAAACTGGTGTCTCTAGTAGTGGGGGATCAACCAATCTAAGAGAAGGAAAACTCAGTTTCAAATCGTTGGAAGTTGAGAGGAGAAACCAATGCTCTGTTTTTCCCATGAATGTATGACAATTCACAGATTATCAAATAAAAAAAGCTTGGGAGAGTTATGATCGCTTACGTCCTAAAGGGATATGTCATTTTAAGTGAGAGACACGAGGAGGAGAGAGAGAATCTATAAAAGTTTTGTATTATTTTGAAATTAGATCTCTTAGTTTTCATGAAATGTTGTTAAATATTCTCAATTTAAGACCTACACATATACACACACTTGCCCACACACACGCGTACAGACTCACTCAAATCACATACACCGTGACATACGCATATACACACAAAGAAAAACAAACACATACCAAACACGAGCCAAACATACACAAATAAGCCGTAACATTCTACATATACGCACAGACACGTAGACACGCACACACGCACGCGTACACACTCACATACAAATCTCATCTACACCAGGACATTCTACACATACGCATATACACACACATAAAGGCAAGGGCATACCGTATACGAACTACACAAACACCGCAACATTCTACACAAACACACGCGTATACACACACGAATACACACGCCTAGACACACACATGCATACACACGAGTACACATGCACACTCTCGCGTATACAGTCTCACACACACACACACACGCATACACACAGGTACACACAAACAGTCGCGTACAAGCAAACACACACACACGAACAAAAATCGGCCTAACAGCAATAAATATATAGCTAATAAATTATGTTTTAACTTAATACAAATCTAACAAAAATAAAAAACATAGCTGCCTTTTGTTGAAAGCACCTCTTGAGTGGACCGAACGATTATAAAAAGTTGTCTTTGGATTCTTGGTACTAAATATATTATTAGTTAATTAAGTGACCAATGTTTATATTTGTATTAATCTTAAAAAAAATCCCAAAAAACATAAAATCTAACCTGCTGTTAAAAATTATTCTTTACCCATTTAAACAATGTATCTTACTCAGAAAATTAATTTTCTTCAAATTTTAATTAATTACAATGTTTCATTTATAACTTATGCTTCAATATAACGTGAAAATTTTAAATTATTCTATTAAAATAATGACCCACACTATACTTATTTTTCTTAACTACATTACACCTAAATATCCCATAATTATTTCATTCCAATTTTAACCTAAACATTCCAGCTACTTTACTCATGAGATAGTTCAAAATCTAATTTTAAAAAATCTTAAATTAACCTGTTGCTAAAAATTATTGTCTATTCATTTAAATAATCTATGGTCCCACCATGTATCTCATCCAGACAAAATTAAAAAGTGACATGTCTAGACACCTGGCCATCTTGCTTCCTTTTGTGACCCAGCTCTTCAACTCTATAATAACCTAATTCTCACTTTTGATTGAACAATATTGACACACCTAAAAGCATATTCTTCGACTACCACACCTCAATTTTCTAAATAACCATGAATACATCTCATATTCTAAAAATAAATCATTTTTACAATTTATTTTAACATATCACATGAAGAAGAACTGGATTGTTTGCACACAGAAAATTTTTGTGTAGTAATATAATGGTTTTATAAACGAGTGTAATAAAAATTACTATATATATATATATATATATATATATATATATATATAGAGAGAGAGAGAGAGAGAGAGAGAGAGAGAGAGAATGAAAGAGAAAGAGACAAAGATATTAAGGTTATATACATACTGACATTCAATATGACCAACAAGAGCGTAGTATCCTTTAGGAGAAATCTTGATTCTAGAAAAGGTTGGACAATCTCCGGCAAGATATTAAGTTGGGTCATATTAATAGCTGTCTATGGATCACTTATATTTAGAGGTGTATATTCTTGCGCGTGAATAGATCCTGTCATGAAGTCCCATAATTTTTTTGCTACGCTCATGTTGAGTGAAAGTTGTGGCAATAATATGAGCTAGAAATGTCCGAAATTAGCCTCAGCTAATTCAGATCAGATCATTTTTTATGATACGGAATAACTACTGTTAGAATAACTCCTCATTGTTTAGGTACATAAAGCCCATGAAGAGATGCAATTATGCAGGTAGCAGTTTAACGAACGGTTCTAGCTTCGTGCTACACGGCACCTGTGGTATTTGGCCTTATTAAATTAATGCTACACCCAAACCATTTCGTCACATTGAAACAAATGGAACCATGGCATATCGGAATTGTCTACATGTTGATATGAAGGGCTGCGTCAATTCTTCTGATTTTAACGGGGCTATTCTGGTAGATCCTCTGCTTTCATATCCTACTGAATACAATAAAAACGGAGCTAACGTTCTGAATATGCGTCTGCAATGAATCTATATGTGAGTTGATTGTGGTCGCTAACTTGTTATCGCAAGTCGTCATAGTACGGTGGTGCCAGTTAAAATTGCCTCTACATACTCATATCCTTTAAGTTTTGACACATCAGTACACATATACGCACACGCATGCGCGTGTACACACATAAATATATATATGTAATTATATATTCATATATATTTAATGACAAAAAGAAAACTTGTCTTAACCGACATGCTTCGTCCTCCCATGGATACGTACCCTTTTTGTTTTTGTATATATATTGACTATTTACTGTATAACTGTGTATCAAAACTTTGTTTTAGAAGTAGCATCGATAATCACCAAGAAAGTTTGATTCCGTTTTTAAACTCAACGGAAAAAATAATCAACAGAATTTCTAAAATACAATCTGACCCAGAAAAACTGTTCGTAATATTTGCATCACCGCCCTCCAAACGATATACTTTCATTATTTGGTGATAACACCTAGAAATTTAACAAAGCGCATGTAGGATCTCTAGCCCATCCCGATCCAAATGAGAATGTTCGAATTAAAAGACAGAAATCATGACGTAAGACGGGAACTAATGTACATCATGCAGAAAAGATGACACTGGTAAACTTTTCTCTAACCTCTCAAAATATGGTGATATTCTAATATCTTAGAATCTTAACTAACTTCTCGTTTTTGTAAAACAGAGGACATTCCAGAACTGCGTGAGTGTTGTTTTAGATGGTAACGCATCTAAAAGGAAGTACTATAAGCAAGCTTGAAATTCAGTGTATTTCATTTCGCCGAAGTGTAAACAACTTTGTTTGTCATAACGTTAAACATGCCGAGTTTCGTGCCAAAGACAGGGTATTTGTGGGGAGTTTTACTGTACTTTTTTATTCAAACAAAATCTGCAGCTGAAGCACACAGAATAATGGCGACTATGCTTTCTCGGAAACAGCATGCACAGATTGGTTTAGGCGCTTCAAAAATAGTGATATTAAGGATAATGTTTTGATATTAAAGAAAAAGAACGATATGGCGCACCGAAACAGTTTGAAGACGAATGGCTTAGAGGAATTAATTCATGAAGACTCATACCAAGCGTAACCTGAACTTGAAGAATCATTAGGAGTTGTTCACACAACAGTTTCAATACGTTAGTAAGCATTAGGAATGATTCAAAACAAGGATTTTGGGTGCCGTATGAGTTGAAGCGGAAAGACTTCGAACGGTGTCCTGTCACATGTGAACCGCTGCTTCAGCGACAGAAATGAATTTTTTTTTGCATCGTATCTGGACCGGCGATGAAACCTGGATACAGTACTCTAACCCTAAGCGCAAAAGATCATGGGTTAAGCATCAACATCGGCGGCAAATCCGAATATCCATAGTTCGAATCTTCTGCTCTGCATTTGATAAGATCTACTGAGTATAGTATATTATTAGCTGCTCAAACCATCTGAAACCATCACAGAAGAATTTATCGACTAACATTGATGCGTTTGAGCCGAGCATTGAAGAAAAAACAGCCGCTATACCAGCAGAGATGCGACAAAGTGTTTTTGCAATAAAACACGTTGCAAAATGGGTGAAAACCTACTTAGAAACGCTGAAAAGAGAGGTCCTACTGCACCTGAAATATTCACCAGACATTTCCCTGTCCGATTATTTCTAAGATGAGGTGGTATTTACAATATTTATATTACTCGGACTATTGTCCTCATTTTGTTGCCATTTGTACGACGTTGTACCCTTCGGCCTTCTTCAGGTACTAGACAAAGATAAGGACAATAGTCCGAATAATGCAAATATATATATATATATATATATATAATACTCTCGCATTCGTAAAAAACCTGTTCGAACGTTTGAAACACAGTAAAATTGCCTGAAGATACCGAAAGGTTGAAACCTAGGTCGTGGAAATAACTCATTTCTAAATGAAAAATATTAAAACGTTCTACAATTTTATATACACAAACACAAAAGCATAAACACAGACACATAGACATATAAACCTACACACACACACACACACACACACACACACACATATATATATATATATATATATATATATATATATATATCATGCACGTTCCGCAATTACTCAAAGAAGTAAATAAAAGTATGCTATTTTGCATTTTATACATAATAATCAGAGTATTTTTTAAATTAGGTCAGTATTGTGACACAGAGGTAAAATGTAGTTATGGATCTACTTTATTGAAGGGAGACACTTTTGAGCCAAATATATATGATCGTGTCGCCCCAAGCAAGGCATTTTACTGTCACTGTTGTGCAGGGGGTTACATAGGAGGAATATTATCAGGAAGAGTGTCAGGTTGCAGGGTGTGTCAGGAAGAGAATAGGAAAAGGAAGAGAATACTGATGAGAGTTGTGTGGACAGAGAAAAAAGCATGAGAGAGAGGATGTAATTTAGTGAGACAGGAGATGACTATTGACTTTACATTTAAGTTCTTGGAGATTATAGCTGTCGGGTAAGCAAGTCAACGGAAGGGAATTCCACAGGCGCGAAGTGCGAGAAAAGAAGCTGATGGAGTAGAATTTGCGTTTCGATTTTATAAGTTTCACAGTAAAAGAGTGGGACCTAGTTGCTAATCTTGTTGATCGAGTAAATTCATATATAGGGAGTACCATGAGCTAAGTTCATCGGAGCAGAAGCCGTGAAAGTATTTGTAGAAGAGACACAGGTAAGCCACACTGCGTCGGTGAGATAGCGACTCTATCCTAGCTGCCAAGTCGGGATCGATCACATTACAGATTCTCAGTTGGATTTGGTCGAGGACACCTAGGTGGATAGCAGAAGCACCCGACCAGATATGGCAGCAATATATAATGCACGGGCGGATGGTAGATTTGTATATGTGCAGGATTTTTTCGGACGGGAAAAACTTCCTGGCCCTACACAGAGAATCGACTTTCTTAGCATCGGATTTAGCTATTGAGTCTATATAGATATTCCACTTGAGATCTGATGTGAGAGGTAATCCGAGGAGATGCAGTGTTTTACTTTTTGGGAGAGAAGGGTGATCCATGTTAATGTGCGGGAGGAACTCTAAACATATACTCTCATATTTTCACGGTGTTTTAACATTAGTTCGGGGTGTTAAGTATTTATCCGTAGATGAGACGGCAGCAGGTGCTACCACCCAAGATTAATGTGAACTTGGAAGCAACAGTAACTAAGAGATGTTTCAACGATCCTCACTAACCTTCCTATCAGAGGCCTTTCTTCCAGATATAGTCTTTGCTATACCCAAGACGCTGAACCTACGGTTACATCTAGCTAGCTCAACTACAAGTTGATGAGATCTCGTCAGCAGTCTAGTCAGTTAAGTGCCATACGTGAAACAGGCTTAGGCGATCATGTCTCTTTCGAGACATGACTGACTGGGCAGAAGATTATCCCGCAGTAGCTTGCCATTGCTTTCTACGGTAGACTGGTTGCCAGCCAAGGCTATAGAACCCAATCTGTCCTGTTATTTGACCCATAACTGGAAGGAAGAGACGGATTAATACTTTTCCCAAGGGTATTTGTGCGAAAGTGAGTGTAGTGACTTCAACTGGAATTCGAACTCGGCTCCCCGATTTCTCGTTCCGAGCCGATATCCACTGCAACGCACATCTAGTACTGCGCTTAAATTTTAAAAGTCTAGGTATCATAGCGAAAAGTTCATCTGAAGAATTACCATGAATGTATCTAATGTAAATCTAAACTTATTTATAAATGAAACTTTGTGTGTGTGTGTGTATGTGTCTGTGTGTGTATGTCCGTTAACTATAGACTCCGAAACGGCTGAACAGATTTTCTTGAAAATTTACAGAGTTGTGCTATAAGCGTCTGCAAGTGTTCTTAGCTCGGTTTTGTGCCGAGGTACCTCCGATAAATATCGAAAATCGATAATCGAAAAAATCGGGTCATAGAAGGAGTGGTCTGATTTTAATTAAATTTGATATACTAATAGCCAAAGATATTAGAAACGATATTCAGAACTTTCAAGATTGTAGTTCTTACAATAGTGCAGAAAATCAATTATATATATATATATATATATAAGGCAAGATGTTTGTGTGTGTGTCTGTTTATCTGCCTGTATGTCTGTATTTTTTCAGCTCTTTTATTTTAGTTTTTGCTTGGGGTTTGGCTCTAATTGTAGTTCTTAGTCTCAGCCATGATACCATTTACTCAGAGGACTTACTTAGCCTTCAATATTCGGTTTACGACGAAAAAACCTTATTTGATTTCGATACCAGGAAATCAAAATTTGACTGACATCCATTTTCTTTCAGTCTGTGGTTTCACTTTAACTGGAAACAACTATTGCTTTTTAGTTTTTCGTGCCAACGTCCAAAGAGTCTGAGCTCCAGGATCATGGATTAGGTTTAAAGCTTTCATTGTACACGAGCAACGCCGGGCTATACTGCTAGTTTTTAATAAAGATACAGACAGGCAACATTACGGCGATGGGAAAGTAAATGAAGCCTAAACGCCAAGTCAGGACCAATAATATTGTCGGTTCTTAGGATTTTATGAAGGTGTTTATCTTACTGTGTTGGAATGCTATGCGATATCTGTCCTTCCGCATGGAAGTGAATGTTGGACGATCTCATCAAGAATGAAGGAGAGGCTTCAGGCAGCAGAAATGTGGTTTTACCGAAGGATGCTAAATATATCACGAACTGAGCACGTAAACAACAACAAGGTGTTTGGAAGGATGCAAACGAGAAAAAACTCATACTTAACATCAGGAAGAGACAAATGAGGATCCTGGAACACGTAATAAAGATAGAGGGCCTAGAGAACTTAATACTTAATGGACGGATAGAAAAAAGAGACACAGGAGAAAGCAGCGCGAGGCATACTTGATCGGTCTGAGCAAATGTGTAGCGATGCAGGGTTTGGAAGACATATCAAGAGGAAAAATACTGAGAGAGACAAGAGACAGATCAAAGTGGAAGTCTCTGATAGCCTACGTCCTGAAGGGACATGGCACATAAAGAAGAAGATCTATATCATCAAACTTTCTTCAGTATTAAACAACAAATGTATATAAAAAGAAAATAACATTACAGTTAATTTATGATTATGATGTTTTTGTTGATAATTTTATGCGCGTATACATTTGTAACTTGTTGGGAAGAATTTGTCAATATATTATTATTATTATTATTTGAAACTCATGCTGGAGGAAACCCTCCCTATTTAACCTTATCTTCAGGAGTGAAACAGATTTCTCATTCCTATTAGAGGAACTGTCGGTGTTGGCCAGAACTTCACGGATGGACAAGGGCCTTCTCACTAATGCTGAGGATCTATTTAACGTTCTTACCAAGATCTGGTGAGTAAGTGGGTTTCATCACCGACCAATCGACAAAAGTTTTGAATTGAGAGTTGTTTTTCTTTTAGACATATAGACGGAACGATGAGACAGATCTACCCATTTATAACCTTACGTAAGTGCATATAACGAACTCGACTGGAATTCGAACTTTACTTTCTTATTTCTCACACCAAGCTGATATCAATTACACCTTAGTGTTTTAATGTTTGCAATTTCAAATTTGTTTTATGAGAGTTATCTTATCCTGAAACGAATGTGTTCAGAAATATTTCACGTTGTGTATAAAGTGCCTGTCGCTGATCAATCTTTGTTTTACAGACTTTAGTATAGTATGGCTGGCCATTTGTATGCCTTTCTACTAGTTCGTATAGCGAATCATTTTTGTTGACGCCTGATTAGGCATATTTGTGTTTGTTCAACACACACAGAACCCAACTGTGGTATATACTGCAACTATTCTGAGTGGACCTTAGTTACAGTTTCTGGGATAAAGAGCGTGAACAACAGTCTGAACAAAGCCAGGACGCTCAAGCCCTCGGTCACGATGACTTGTGACTTCGAACTAGCACAAGCGTCGACGGCAACCAAAGATTCCCGTTTAACCATTTTCCCTCACAAAATTTGGATCAACCCGTAGTATGGATTTCAGGCACTTGTCGCATGCTAGGACCGCCCTCTACAGACCGACAACATGAAGAAGTCATCTTCCTGAAAAATATTCGAACCATAAAGCGAACCAATCGGTCACGCGCGCCTATAAAACAGATATTAGATTCTCAGTGAATAAATATTTTAGAGAAATCTAAGGAAACGCACGACAAACTACAGAACAACACCGATAGTTTTATGATGGTGGATAATGGAAAAATCTAGAAATCTCGTGTGTCTCAGATAGTCTAAACAAATCCATTCCTAATCTTCTGATATTAGCTTCCGGTTCGGTACTTACTTCTCACGTGATACACGATAACATAATCCTTAACCTCCTATCATCTTCTCGCAGTTCTTATTTAAAGAATACTCTCAGAGATAATGTGACAAGCCTACGTGTCATTTTCTTGTCTTTGCATACGCTCGTAAGATTAAAACCTTTCTTATACAAACCTTTCGACTAGCCGAAAGACGTAAGGAGATTTAATGAGGCACAACATCCTGGCGATGTCGTAGATGACCTTATTCTACTTTTATGTGCCTTCAAGGCGTAAGCGATCATGGCCCTCCACTTATTCCTGTCACTTGCTACACCTAATATATTTTGACCTATTATTTCTCTCAAACCCTGCTCTGCCATACATTTGTTTATGCATGTCAAATATGTCACACGTTGTTTTCTCCTGCCTCTTAATCATTTGATTTTAGACGGATAACAGTCCTGGTCATTTTAAACGACTATAAATACTTACACTTACAGACGTTAGATCTTTCTCTTTTTGACTTTAAGTATAAGTTTGCTGTTTCCATTATCTCCAAAACCTCTTCGATGCTCACATGCAAGGTCTATGGTTTCCTCAGCATCCTTCTGGCAAATTACATGTTTGTTGCTTTGAGTCTTTCGCTTATCTTTGAGGAGATTGTCCAGCATTCGCTGCCATAAAGGAGGACAGATACTACGAAACAGTTCAGTACTCATTTCTTTGTTTTCTGTTTTACAATACTCTGCTTTTGAAATGAGTCCTTCACCATGCTAATAAGCCTTCGGATTTCAGTGTCGCACTTTTCTTTGTCTATGAGAAAACACTCCAGGTATCCAATCTACTTGCTTGATTTTATTATCTTCAACCTGTAATTGATATTATGGGTTCCTCTTTTTACTGATGACCATGCTCTCATTTTTCTAGTAGCTTGTGTTTAGTCCTTTCTTATCGCTTTCATTCGCAACCTTCTGAAGGAGGTCTTGTAGTTTTTTTCTGTGTCTGCTATCAGCACTTTTTCATCTTTTTGCATATCTTATATTGTTAAGATTATGGCCTCCAATCACGACCACGTTTGTCAAAACAAGCTACGCGGCTAAAGAAACAAATCTGGTTTCAAAATTATTTCTTCAAAATAGATTATTTAGGAATCATTCCGACGCTTGATTTGCTATATCAATTAAGACTGAGTAGTGAGTTCGATCCTCATTGGGGGCTCCATACTTTCGGCAGTGTGCTACATCCAAACTGCCTTTAGAAAATTACCAGAACTCTTCGATATGGTGCAATGGTTAGCAAGCTTTTTCGCTAAAGAAATTGCAACTAAGTAGCAAGTTCATTCCTCGCTGGGTCTCTGGGTGCTTCATACATTCGGCCTTGTGCCACAACTAAGCTACACTTAGAAAATCATCGTAATAGATAAAGTAAATAATATTATGCAAGTTTTAATGCTTCAATCTTACGGCCAATGCTTGATAAATTCCTCAGTGATAAAGAGGAGACTCGAGACAGCAGAGATGTGGTTCTACAGACGGATGCTGAGAATAACATGAACGGAGCATGTGAGCAACGAGGACGTTTTATTGAAAATAAAAACAAAAATTACTTAGAGGCAGTTGAAATTTTTAGGAAGCATAATGTTGCAACCTCGTTTGTTTTGTTGTAGCCTACAAGTAATGGTGAGTTGTTCGAGTATCACACGGTTGTATATTTTGGTATATTAATTAGTTATTCATAAAACGATTGATCGTCGGTAGATTCACAACAGGATCACTCGATAGATTAGTTATTTACTGAATTCCGATTACTTGTTATTCGCTATTCGCTCATCACTCCAGACTTACGTATGGCGCTTATATAATTATTTTAGTGGTCATCTGATCTTCAGTTATCCCTTTTTTAGCATTATTCTGTATCTGGTGACCAGTGTTCTTTCTATATAAGGTATATAAGGGGAAAGAAGGTTTGAAAAAATTGATACTCATCAAATATTGTCATTTAATTTTATTTGTTTGTTTAACGGCATATCAACACTTTATGTGTCATTCAATAAACAAAATCTTCTTGGAAGCTTTGAAGTAATAAAATTATCATACGTCATTCTGCCTTCACAATTAAATACGTGGTAAATGATACACAGCTTTTTTTTTTTACTTATTTGCGATATATTTTCTATTATCATATTATTTTCCAATTGAAAACTTTCCAAGAACCAATTGATTTTAATTTGTTTTTCTTTTCCGTTACTAATTACTTTACGTAGTTACTGATAAGGACCAATGTCGGTGAAATCCATTTTCATCTCTTACCTTCTCAACTGATGGAAGATTTTTCTATAAATCAAAAGATAAAGTTATGTTTTACGATTACAAATATGATAAAAAACTTCCTCTTAGTGTCTTTTGTCTTGAGGTCCGAACATCGATCTGAATCTGATGGACGTACAGAGTCGGAAAAGGCGTATATTTAATTAAACATCTCATAAAACTCTGAAAACACTTTTACCTTGACAGTTTTTTTCGGAAAAAGTAAACAAGACAGAAAACACGAATTTGAACGAGTGATTTCAGGATGTTCGCTGTGGTGCAGTGGCTATCGGTTCGGAATGGGAAATCGAGGATGTGAGTTCGAATTCCAGTTAAATTCGTTGAATTCACTTCCGCGTAAATATCATTGGGAAATATATTAATCCGTTTCTTCAACCTCTTGAAGAGGTTAAATAGCAGAACAGATTGGAGTTTTATAGCTTTGGTCGGCTGTAGAAAGTGATGGCAACATACTGCGGGAAAATCCTCTGTCCAGTCAGTCATGCCTCTTTCCAGACATGATTGCCCAAGCGTGTATCACGTATGACCCTTAACTGACTTATTCAGCGTAAGGTCAGAAAAGCCAGGTAAAATAGCTTCCTGGTTAAAATGTCAACATCTGCTCCATATAGGATGTCAGTGGTTTATCCTGTCAGGTGAATATGGGGACAGACTTATTGCACCTGGACTGGATTAAGAAACATCTCGTACATTTTAATGCTTCCAAAACGAAGCTGCTATCCTTTAACCACCATAGACAATCGCTCCTAAGCCCCTATCAACATAAATCAGCCTAGTCTCCCTGAATGCAAAACACTGCGCCTCCTTAAACTAACTCTCCCAGCCGACTTCAAGATACACTCTTGCGCGATAATGTCTTGAAGGAGACTAACTGAGCGGAATATTTCCCTGCAGTAGGTTACCCATACTTTCTACGGTAGACTGGTTGCTAACCAAGGCTGTAGAAACGAAATTGTTCTGCTATTTAAACCAGAGATTGAAGGAGAGGGCGGATTAATATCTTTCCCAAGGGTATATACGCGTAAGTGAATGCAACGAATTCAACTGGAATTTGAACTCGGCTCTCCGATTCATCATTCAGAACCGATATCCATTACACAACTTTATCTTTACTTCCATAAAATTTACACAGTTGTACTATAAGCGTCTGCGAGTGTTCTTAGCTAGGTTTTGTGTCGAGGCACCCCCGATAAATATCGAAAATCGATAATCGAAAAAATCGGGTTATAGAAGTAGTGGTCCGATTTTAATCAAATTTGATACACTCATAGACAAAGACATAAGAAACGATATTCAGAAGTTTCAAGGTTGCAGTTCTTACAATAGTGCAGAAAATCGATAATATATATATATATATAAGGCAAAATGTTTGTGTGTGTGTGTCTGTTTATCTGTCTGTATGTCCTTTATACAAATCCACAATTTTTATCCAATTCTCACCAAACTTCACACAAATATTCTTTAAGCTGACTCTGAGCTCCAGGACCATTAGTTTTAAACCTTTCATTACACCCGAGCAACGCCGGGCTATACTGCTAGTAAACAGAGAAATATCAAAATTGAATAACAAGAGAGAGAGAGAGAGAGAGAGAGAGAGAGAGAGAGAGAGAGAGACAACTGAGAGTATGTTTTGGGGTAATGTTGGATATATTTATTTTATATACAGGGTGAGATGAATAAATTGTCATCTAAATTACACAAAAATAAAAAAAAATAACATTTTATTCTAACAAATATATTTACTATAACTGCACAAAATACTAAATATTAAAGAGTAAAATTATTGAATAAATTCGCCATTGGCGAACACAACGTCCTTTAAACAACCCCAGAATCTCATGCATTTCTTTTGTACGGTCTCTTTGTTTAAGTTGGTGAATGCTGCCATAATCATTGACTTCATCTTTGATGTTACAAGGAGTGTTTTGGTCTCTCGCTCAACTGTGCCCCACACGTAATAATCAAGGCAGTCTGAGGAGTTAGGTGACCAGATGTGAAGTTAAATGTGGTCGAAAAATTGCCTGACAGCCATGACTGGTTCTCTTGCTTGTGTGACATGGTGCAGGGTCATGTTGCAAGACATAGAACACTCTTGATTCATTGATTCAGGACAGCACTACGTTTTAAGGCACTTAGTCTGAGGTTATGTAAGAAGATAAATAAAAGTATAACGTCGTCATTATTAGTAATCACCGTTATACTTTCGTAATCATGATTTGACTCATCCAACTCAGATCGACACTCAAACACTCTGAAATGTTTCCATTGGGTCCTCTGGTGCGAATGACAAGCAGTTTAGTATGTCACTCCGAAATTTTTGGCAGAGTAATTTCATCATTCGTGGTCGAGCGGTCTAAGACGTTACCAGATCAAATGGTAGCTTCCCTTATGTAGATAGGTGTCGCAGGTTCGAATCCATACCGAATGGCACAAATTTTCGTAATAACAATTTATCGTAAATAATCAGGCCAGTAGATATAAATATATAATACTGTTTAAATTAAAAACAGAATATCTACTTAAATACGAGTATCGATAAAAAATAATGTTCAAACAATTCATTTCAAATTGTCGGTTGTTTATAACCAAGTTTCGTTAAAATTCGTTAATTTCTGTAACATATTTATATATATATATATATATATATATATATATATATATATATATATATATATAACTAAACACGTAATTTAGATTGGTTATAAATTATAATTCATTTCTATTAGCTAAATTAGCTCATTTTATCAACAGACCACACTATATCGGTACAAATATTTTGCTGTAAAATCTTTGTACCGAATTGAACGAATATAGTGTGGTTGACGAAATGAACTAATTAAGCTCATAAGAATGAATTATAATTTATAACAAATCTAAATGACGTGTTGAGTTTTCCTTTATAAATATCGAATTGCTTAGGATAACATAGATTGAGCCCTCTATAGAGATATAACACATCATATTTTATATTAAGTTGATTTTGTTGAATTTACCTCGCCGTTTACAAACTGGACTTATATATATATATATATATATATATATATATATATATATATAAATGATCATATAGAGAAGGTTATGTTTGCATTTATACATATTAGAATGTAATACACGTAATATATATATATATATACATATGTGTGTGTGTATGTGTGTGTGTGTGTGTGTGTGTGCGTGTGTGTGTGTGCGATGGAGAGAGCGTGGTTTTAGCAAGTAAATTCGCGTATATGTGTGTGTCTCTGTGTTAATTTGTTTGTCAGAATTTGTTATGTAATGTAAATGTAATTGTTTAAAAAAGCCAAAATAAAAACACACAAACATATATGTTTAGGCGTTTCCAAATTTCTGGCAAAGTGAATTGCGTCATGGTGTCCTTTATCTCAAACACGGTTCCCAACTGACCCTACCACACTGTGCAGTCGACAAAATAAAAAAAAAAGCAAACAACCCGCATGCGCTGAATGAAGCATATAACGGTCATAATTACTCATCACACCCTGCAAACACATAACTGGTAAACAATATGGGTCAAAATACGATATTTGATCATTTAGTTTCCAGAAAAGGCCCTGTGAATGAAAGGTTAGTTAAGCTGCTCATTATTTACCGTTGACACCTTATTCGAATGTGACTCCCTGGTGTCATTATATAATTCCTGCGACAATGGTACCATGACTGAAAGAATGACTAAAATTTATTTTCCGGAATACCTGTCAATAATGTAGTCACGTTTTTCTTCATGTCAGTCATATCAGGAATTCTTTGTCGTTTCTGGGTATAATCCGTTTTAGAAATAGGCAAAAACCCATGGCGGAGTGGGAAGCCAAGTCAAGTATTTAAGATAAATGCTTCATTTTTGTAATGGATTTCTTAACCAGAAACTTGCGAAATCCTAATGCCTCATTCCCTCCTTCTTAAATCGTGTTAGAACCTGACGGAACGTTCTCCAAATTCAATTCTTTTGTTACCAGCCAAAACATACTTCGATCTGAACGAAAAGTGTACGCTCTGTCCACATATGCATATATCTTTTTTATCCGGTTGCCTTTTCTTTTTGCATTGTTAAGCAGAAACTTGAGTTAACATAAATGAGGTTCTACAGAAGAATACTGAAAATACAATGAACTGAACATATGACGAAACTTTAAATCGGCTTTATTCTGATAATGGTTATAGTCATTATGACCCTGTGTGAGGCTTGGTGGAATTACAATCTCTGATATGAAGATGTTATAAACGAGATTACTACGTCTGGCCGCCATTTTTTGCCGTCGTTGTTTCTTTCAATGGTCTTCTTACAGGTAGAGGTGTTGAGCTTAGGCAAACCCCTTTATCCTCCAAATGAGGCAACAGTCAGTTAAATGCATTATATGATACACGCTTGTGCAGTTACATCTCTTTCGATCCATGACTGACTAGGCAGAAGATTTTCCTGTAGTATGTTGCTTTTTCTTTCTGCGGTTGACTAGTTGCCAACCAACCGATTTGTATTGCCATTTAACCCATAGCTAGAGGGGAAAGAGTTATTCTTTCGTTCTTTCTATATCTCTCCCTAACTACGACCTTCCTAATTCTTGGCTATATTAGCATTGCGACACTGTCTATTTCTCATCTGTGAGAAGATTGTCCAGCTTTCATTGCTATATCTGTTAGCCAGTTAATTGCTTTACGTGATACACGATTGGGGAGAATATCTTCTTGCAGTAGACTTGTTGCAAACAAACGCTGAAGAACCCAATGTTTCCTGCTATTTAACCTATAGCTGGAAGGAGAAGAGATGGATTAGTACATTTACTAATGATATTTGTGATTCAGTGAATGAAACGAATTCGACTGGAATTCGAACTCGGCCTTGCGATTTCTCATTCGTAGCTAATATCTATTACACCACAACGTACATCCCTAAATGCCATATAGAAGAACCGATATCGCATAATAATTAAGCTCTTTTTTCCTTGTTTCTAACAAAAGTTTTCCTGTTTCTTTATACTTAGCTCAACTGTTAGTAGTCATTTTTCTCTATCCCCAAGGTAACTCCTACCGATTTCATTGTCGGGTTTACTGCTCAGAAACCAGAATGGATTGCAATTTTAGCCGTCATTTTCTTATTAAATATTGCACTTGTTTTACTCTGAATCATCATAGATATTTCAACTCTGATATTTATTCGCTGTAAAATAACAAAAATCGAAATCTAGCCAAATCTATAATTAATCTAAAAGACAGCCTTAAATCCATTTATCCAATGTTTCACCTTCTTATATTTTCTCATTGAATCACATGACGTCGGGAAGTTATTTTTCTTATGCCTTCGAACAATTCTGCAGATTTCGCGCATGCGATTTTAAACTTTTTAGGGCAGAAGCATTTGGTGTACAGAAATATTTTTTTCATTAAATTTTGTTCCCTATTGTGTTTGATTCATCTTTAGGACGTTAAGATGGTTCCCTGGAAGGTGTAAATAGAAAGAAAAGAAATAGAACGAAGGAAAGGATAATAGCGAGGTCGAAAAGTAAAGAAAGGCAAGTGAAAGAATTTCTGAGATAATGCTCTTATGAAAACATAAAGAAAAAATTATATTTGCCATAAGATTTGCTTCCACTAAGAAATTAAAGAAAACAAAAGGAAAATCGAGCCGAAGAAATGGTTAAAATAAAATATATTTACGCGCATCACACCAAAATGGATGTGAATGTAATATTTAAAAAAATGCGATCACATTATGAATAAAGAAAATGTAACTGTATTTATATTTATATACATATTGAAAAAAATGCATGGAACAGGTTCTGCTGATAAAAGTGAAAATAGTTGTTTTGTGTCAGTGTGCCTTTATATGTTTATTTCAAAACTATAATTATAAACTGGCAATTATGCTGTGTTTTTATGGCGTAATGATTGCGCACTTCGGCGTAGTGTAATGGTTAGAAAGCTTCTCAATCACCACTGAGTGCACTACAATCTAGGCCTTGTGCTAGAACTCAGCAACGCTTAGTAAAGCGTCTATTGAGTTATTTAACCGACTATACATTTACATTCATGTATTCATATTGAAATATACACATACCTTTTTAGTTGCGCATTGGAATACTTATACTGGTTATAAAATATATTTATTGCTGAAGTAATATATATACACTACCGGCTATAATTATTAGGGTACCCTAGTTTTTTAAAGAAAATGATTTATTTCATACTAGTTTTAGTACTTACTGCCGAGTGGATAATTCAAAATGAAAACAGAATGATTATTTTGTTATTATTACATTGCAAAATTTTACAAGGCAGCCAGGAAGCCTTTGCTTCTGTCAGTCAATAAGAAAAAGAGACTAGCATGGGGAAGAGAGCACAAAAACTGGACACCAGAACAGTTCATTTGATGTATATGTTAATGTGCAGTATTAAAAAAGAACCACTCGATTAGAAATATACACTTAGCAATAAATAGTAAAAATAGTATGAAATACATCATTTTCTTTTAAAAAAAACGGGTGGTCTAATAATTATGGCCGGTAGTATATATATATATATATATATATATATATATATATATATATACGTGTGTGTGTGTGTGTGTGTGTGTGTGTGTGTGTGTGTGTGTGTGTGTGTAAATTATTAGATATACATATAGGAATACACACATGCATAAAATATTATTCAGGTGTTAATAAAACTGTGCTCAACGTAGTATCAGTCAGTTAAGTGCCATGCGTGAAACACGCTTGGGCGATCATGTCTCTTTCGAGGCATGACTGATGAGAAAAGATTATCCCGCAGCAGATTTCCATTACCTTCTGCGGAATACTGGTTGCCAGGCAAGGCTATAGAACCCAGTCTGTCCTGTTATTTAACCCATAACTGGAGGGAAGAGACGGATTGATACCTTTCCCCAGGGCATTTGTGCGTAAGTGAATGCAAGGAATTCAGTATAAACAGAGCTATTAATTATATATTAATAGATATACCTATTATTCTACTTCAGTGACATGAATCGGAGTTTCATGCACTACATGTTCAAAATGTTCTAGGCCTCATCCAGAAAGAAAAGCCATAGCCAAACATATTTGTTGTGGAACACACTACCACTTCTCCTAAAATTAGAAAAAAATCTAATTCAAATTATTGTCATAATTTCCGTGCAGATGAGACCATGCATAGATAAAAGGTGAGTGACAAATCTAAAAACGGGTAAAACAAAGGCCTGAACAGTAATATATCTGCAAAAGAAAGATATGACACCTAAGAAAATCCATAAGAACATAGTATAGACACTTGTTAAAGATTTCCCTTCCTGTGCAACTATGAAGAAGTTGGGCTGCAGAATTCAAATCGGTTAGATTTCTCGAGCACTGATGAACAATTTGAGGCCATTCAGCGTATTGCTTGGATGTCAGGCGTCTTACTGTCCAAAAGACAGCTAAGTCCATAGTTATTAATTTTTGGTCGGTTCATACGGTTTTAACTGAGCTCTTTGAGATGAACAAGATGTCTCCAAAATGAATCTGAAGAATGTTGACAACAGAACACAAGCTGAAAAGGTTTGACATTTTCAGCAAAAAATCTGACACGTTTCCAGGTTGACCCTGAAAATTTCCACTGCTGATAAGTAATTCAAGAGGAGCGCTGAAATCTTCTCTCTGAACCTGAATCAAAGCAATAACTATCGACTCTTCTCAATTATCGTGTCACAGTGCTTTTTGTCATGGTTTTGAACGAGACTTCTGGAACAAAGTTTTAAGTCGAAGTTTTTTTTTTCAGATCAGGCAAAGCAGTAGTTCTTGTCTCTGCATAGCCTCTCCTCTCTCTCTCTCTCTCTCTCTCTCTCTCTCTCTCTCTCTCTCTCCTCGGCGTTCTGTCTTTTTTTTATGGACCACTGTGTAAGAGCTGGAGTCAGGTGTAATGTGCTCTGGGAATGCCAGCATTATCTAAACAACCACTCAGAACTTTTCCGGCAAATGTCCAAATATAGGGAGCCCTTCTTGGAATTCTACCTGGGCCTTCTTCTTTTTCTGGTCACTTGATCAAACCCGTCTCTTTCTTGCTTTGCGTGAGTGTTTCTCACCATTACTACCCGAGTGGTATGGAAGACCCTTCACTTTCCCCAAAATTTTTACCTGAGCCTTTTCCTTTTTGATCACCTGATCAAACCTGTCTCACTGGGGCGAGGAATGGTCTAGCTCAAACGGCCAAATTTTAGTTATCGCTTAAAATTATTTCTTATTGTTCTTTTGAAAAATACCTGAAATCCAACCTGCTGTTAAAAATTATTATCTACCGATTTAAATAATGTATGGTCCCACTATGTATCTTACCCAGATCAAATTCAAAAGTGTCATACTATGGCATTAGGTAGGCTACTCTCTATTCTTTTACGGCCCAAATCTTCGAATTCATAGTTCAACCTAATTCTCATTTTTTATTGAACAGTATTGACACACCCACAAGCATATTCTCTAACTACTACTCCCTAATTGTCTAAATAACTATGAATTCATCTTATATTTTCTAAATAGATCATTTTCACCATTTATTTCAACATATCACCTGTAGAAGAACGTATTGTTCTGATATATGAAAATTTTTTGTTTAGTGATATATTACTTTTGAAAACTATTGTAATAACAAGATTTATATAAGTAATATATATGTATGGATAATGTAAGTATATATATTATGAATTTTGATTTTTTTAGTAATATCGCATGAAATGAAATGGTCATCAATTAACCACCAGAAACGTTTTTCTTTAATATACATTTGCTACTACTGCCACAAGAATCATAATAGAAACAATATTAATAATTGTTATATACAAAGATAGAGCAGTATGAACAAACTGGGATAGGCAGATATGAACGGACTGAGATAGATAGATAGATAGATAGATAGATAGATAGATAGATAGATAGATAGATAGATAGATATTGTATAAATCAATTTGTTTACATAACATTTGTATTAACTAAGAATTGTTTGAAAACTTTTCGATAAATGTATATTATAAACTCCTTCTTGGTCTTATTTTGCCGATGTTTTTTTTAGTATTTCTGTAATGTTTATTCGACTTTCGTGCAAATTCCACTTCTGTGTCGCCATTGCTCAATTATTTTACAATATATGTGTTTCTGTTTCGACGCAAAACTTTTTTGCAACCTATTATCTATATGAAATATCTGAAATAAAAAAAAATTAATAAATATTGTTTTATATATATATATTTATTTCAAATATGATAAACAAACTTCAATTTTCATGATGAAACTGAATAACAGGAAACAGGTTATTGTAAATATTTATAATAAGAACATAATTAAAATTATGGTAGTTTTATGGAGTTTTATTTGTGTTTTTTTGTATTGAAGTAATGAAGTATTTTTACTAGACTCCAAAAGAACATGTAAGAATGGGAGCTGATATTTTTATTTCAGATGAGAACAAAAACAGAACTGACAATATAACAACTACATTCGATATATATATATATATATATATATATATATTATATATATATATATATATATATATATATATATGTATGTATATATATATATATATATAATGGGTTATGTCTTGAAGGCTATGGTTCTGTGGGTATAGACGTTGGTTTATTCCATTGTTTTGACTGAAAGATTTTTACCGCAGTGATGAACAAATAAATTAGAGAGATAAGTGAAAGGAAAATAACTACATAGTCACCAGAAGTAGCATCGCGTATGAAATGAAAACATACGCCAGTGGTGATTGTAATAAAGGGCTTGGTTCCAAATTCCTAGCACCTGAAGAAAGCCAGGCATTATCGATGAGTTCTAACAATGTAAATAGTGTGAATACTTCCTCGTGTCAGAAGTATAGACAAATATATATATATAAAACATCATTTAATATGTAACTGGCCTGACATATAGGTGGCGCTACTAATATAATTTTTTAAAGATTTGTATGTAAAAGTACCTTTCAAATACCACGTGACAAAATTTGGGCCCAACTGGAGAATTGGTTTACAAATTACAGTTTTTTAAGTGAAGCTAGAGTTGCAAATTTTCAAAACGATGGAAAGATCTAAATTTTGTATGTTGATAAAGCGTTGCTTTCTTATGAGAAAAAAGTACTGTTCAAGAAAAGCAATAGCTTCATAAATAATATTCGGACTCTGCTCTGTCGGAAACAAGAGTTAAGAAGTACTATGCTGACTTTTAACGCGGTCGTACAGAAACAAATGATGCTGAATGAACAGGTAGCCCCAAATCGGCAGTTGTTCCGGAAAACACACAAAAAGAAATCCACAAACTCGTTATGGCCGATCGTAAACTGAAGTTGTGTGAAATAGCAGAGAAGGTAAACATATCAGCAGGCAGCGTATTCATCAGTTTGCATGAACATTTGGCTATGAGAAAGCTGCCTTCAAAGTGGGCGTCGCGTTGCTCACAGTCGATCAAAAACAACAATGCGTCGACGATTCAGAGCATTGTTTGCAACAATTTCAACGCAACAAGAAAGACTTTTTGTGTAGATATGTGACAATGGACTAAACATAAATCCACTATTCATCCTGGTGTTAAATCGGTAGTCAGTTGAGTAGATAGCAGGTCCAGAGTGACCAAAGACGCGAACATCAACATGCAAAGTTTTGGCCTCCTTATTTTGGAATGCGCAAGATATTTTGTTCATCGATTACCTTGAGAAAGAAAGAATTATCAATAGTTAATATTATATAGCATTATTGGTGCGTTTGAATGAAGAAAAACGACCACAAATAAAAAAGAAAAAGTGATCTTTTAACGCACCGCATCACAATTTGATCGCAACGATGGCAAAACAACAGAAATTGCACTTCAAATTGCTTCCGCATCTACCCTATTTTCTAGATCTGGCTGCCAGCGACAAGTGACTGTTTGCAGACATCAAAAGAATGCTTCAGGGGAAAAGATTTAGCTCCAACAAAGAAGTTGTATCGGAAACCGAGACGTATTTTGAGGCCAAAGACAAATCGTTCCATAAAAAAGCAAAAAAACCCCAAAAAAACATCAAATTCTTAGAGAAACGTTTGAATCAGTGTATCACCCAAGAAGGGAATTATGTTGATGAATAAAGTCGAATTTTAAGTAAAAGTTGTTATTTTATTAATTAGGCCCGGTATTTATTGAGCGATGTATTATAGATAGATAGATAGATAGATAGATAGATAGATAGATAGAGATTCCAGAAAGTTTTATTGATTTTGCTTGAACAATTCCAGCTTCAGTTTGGAAGCACTGAATTGCATATTAACATCTGAAATTACGCAGAGTAATAAATATTACCTTTTCTGTTTTCAATTTGCATGACTCAAGCAATCCTCAAGTAGTGTGAATTGTTGCGCCTTATTTAGCTAGCGTTGGCTACTGACAAGAAGTGGAAAAACTACATCAGATCGGATGCTAGTAGTTCTACTACTAGCTACTTTGTAGCGCTATACAATCTTTCTCACCCGAATCTTTCTTACATACTTACATAACTAACTTTTAGTCCATGATTATAATATTGCTGCCACATTTGCTCTGGTGACCCGGCTACATATTTTGTCATGTCTGATAAAATCTAAAGAATCTGCAATGTTATTGGTCCTCACCTAATCACGTTTTGTACCACAAGTTCGTTGACAGTCCCTGAGTTTTTCGCTCCATTAATTTCTTTTGTCGCTGCCCTTGCACTTAATCTGTTTTAGGCTTACAGCTATATAACATTGAAACACCTTTTCTTGTACAACCACAGAAGTTAAGCAAGGTTGAACCTGGTCGGTATCTAGATAGGTGACTGCTTGGGAGTTTCAGGTGCTTTAAACTTTGGTTAACGACTCGTAATTGTTAATTGTACAGGCAACCACATGAGTTCGTTATATTCAATAACAACTGGAAACGGTATGAATTCACCCCTTTTCTTCTCACTTATAGTCAGATTAGTATCACTAAACCATTATTATCTCACCAAAACAAAAATTCGTACAATGTAAAAATATTTCCGTCTTAAAATACGACCAATCGAATCAGCACTTCATTCTCTGGGTTGCATAAAATGAATCTAATTGCAATCTTTTTCAGCACTCATTATCAAAGCCGTAAAATAACAAATTAACAATTAATGTCTATATATTATACATGAAAATAAAGAAAGGTTTAAAGGTTTAGCGTAGAGATACAAATTGCCAAAAATCAACAGTGAATACAGATAGAACCATTTGATTCAACTTTGTACGTATACACTATTTACATTATTCGGACTATTGTTTTCATCTTTACTGACATGTTTACGAGGTATCAGTCGTTGTACGCTCAAGCCTTTTTCAGGTTCTGGGAATTTCTAACTGAACCCTTTATTTCAATAACAATGTTATATCATTCTCATTTCATCTGCGAAGCCACTTCTGGTAGCCACTTCAGGTAGCCCCAAATCGGCAGTTTTTCCGGAAAACACACAAAAAGAAATCCACAAACTCGTTATGGCCGATCGTAAACTGAAGTTGTGTGAAAGAGCAGAGAAGGTAAACATATCAGGGGGCATTTCTATTCTAAGTTATTTGTTAACCACTGCTGTAGCTTGGTATTGAACTCACAACTCTTTAGGTCAAGTCACTGGAATTAACCAACGTCTATATATAGAGTTAAGTTAAAGGAAGTTGCAAACCTCTAGTGTCTCTGCGATGTTAATTTCTACACTTTATATCTAGAAATGCACTATCGCGATAAATTTTCTATTATCAGATTATTTTCTCACTGGAACGAACGGATCCTAATTTTCTTTTCGTTTCCGTTACTAATTCCTTTACGTAGTTACTAATTTCTTTTCATTTCCATCAACATTGGTCATTCAATCCAACATTGCTCGTTCAATTTGTCATTCAGTCGACATTCGTCATTTAGTCGACATTCGTCATTCAGTCGATATTGCTCGTTCAATCGTCATTGGTCGTTCAGTCAACATTCGTCATTCAATCGACATTGGTTTTTCTGTCGACATTCATCATTCATTCAATATTGCTTATTCAGTCAACATTCGTCATTCATTCAATATTGGTTATTTAATCAAGATTCGTCATTCAGTCGACATTGTTTATTCAATTGACATTCGTCATTCACTCAATATTGGTTATTCAGTCATCATTCGTCATACAGTCGACATGGCTCATTCAGTCAGTGGCAATAAGAAATTTTTAATTAACAAATATTAAAAAACAAACCTTCCTTAGTTAAATATTTGATTTGAGTTATGTGTTGAATGGCATATCAACTCTTATGGGTCATGTAATGCCTAAATGAAAGGAATTCGAATTGATAAAAATATGACATATGTTATTCTGCTTTCACAAATGACTATATAGGAGATCATACTCAGGTTTTGTTCATATATATGTTAGGCGGTGATGTTTGATGTAGTTTGTTGAAGTTATATTTTGAAATTCAGTTTGATTTCTTTAAGTAATTGTAGGATATTATATGGATGAACAGGTTTTCTTGTTGGTTGTTTGGATGGTTGATATTGTTTAGTAGCATATAAACATGTATGTTAATATGTCGAAATAAGAGATTTTGAATACAATTCTATGGCTTCATCTAAATATATACTATAAATAATTATTATGGGTATTTTCATTATAAATAGATATTGTCGGTATTTTGACCATAAATGTGATTTATTCGTAATTTTATTTATATAACAATGGCTTTCAATGTTTGCCCGTAATAAGTACCCTGGCAGATGTTAACACCCCAGGTCACGTCTTGTGTATAACGATAAATAACATTCGGTAGAAAGGCATCTGCTCGGGTTGTTTTTAGAAGCATGAAACCACCTCTTAATTTCTGTTATGCGAAGGTTCACTCTAACCCGGAATGGTAGCACCTATTAAGCTCCCAGCTATGGACATGTAGTTAACCCCCATAATGGGGTCAAACACTATGAAAATATAAAAATACATTTCTATAATAAAAATATTAGTAATACATCTTCATAGATAAAAACATTATCAGCAAAATATTTCTAAAAGAAATTACTAATGCTACCAAGAAAATTAAATTTCGACATTAAATGATTCATAAGGATTTAATACGCCGCTAAAGAAACAAATAAACGACTGCAGATATGGTGGACCTAGGGACAATATATATTAAAGGTGGTTCCACGCTCCTCAAAACCTCCAGTCACCGGATCAGAGGTCTTGCTGCCTGAACTGTTGGGGAGCACCCTTTTTTGCACATAAGAATGGACTCGCCTGACGTGTACATATAATCCTGCCTATACAGAGTACGGCAGGGGTTGAGTAGTTATACCGCCGCTAGTTGGTCAGTAAGAATATAGACTCATTACCCAGACATATTTCTTCACTACAAAATTGTATATATTGATTCCTACTAACAGAATTCCTAGTATTCCTGAACTGACTAACCGTGTTCCAGTTTATATATTTTTGTTCAATATAACTTAACTTTTCTATCTCCATATTTGTTTTTTGTTGTTTATTACTTTGTTTGGTTTCTCAACAAGAATCCACAACATTAACATAAAACTCACGTTTACATACACGTCAATTAACATTCAATTTATAAAATAAAGTATTCAAATTTAATATTACTGTCAAAAATCGTTATTCATATGTAGTGCACCCTCAAGATGTCACCAAGCATAACTCTCCACAGATTCTTTTTTTATCTGTAAATTTTCATGATTTATTGAGAAAGTGAAGTGATTTCCCCATTGCCTTTTCCATGGTTAGGAATACAGCGTTTTCCTTAATTAGATTGGTTTCTATCCAAATCCAGTCTACCCTTCTATAAAAGTTTGTATAGCTGAAGGAAAAGAGTTGGAATCACGTCTTTCTCAAGTGGAACAATTATAATTTCCTCTTCGGCAATCCCCCCAGAAAGATAAATGAGAGAGTTTATTTTGAGACGCTACATTTTTTGACAATTATATTTTTTAAAATAAGTTTCTATGTAAGTTTTTGGAGGAAAGTTGCTTTGTTTTTTGTTAAGGCAAATTTATCATCGTTGAACGAAGTTTCGATATTAAAAATTATTTATTGCATTTTATCTCGATCAGAACCGAAGATTCGGATTTGTTTAAACTTTCGTAATTAACTCCCTTCTCTCTCTCTCTTTCTCACTCACGCACACACCACAGACATATATATATATATATATATATATATATAGATAATAGTAAATATTTGCTGAAGAGTACATTTTATTTGTTAAGATTTCTCTAAGAATCAGGACAATAGTTGTATGACACACTGCTTGAAAATAAGAACGGGACAACTTTTTCAAATGAACAAATACAAATAACTATTGAAGTAATAAAACACATACATATATGTCTATATAAATTACTTCAAACGTTAATTTTGGCGAATACTGGATTCGAGTAGGTGCTCTTCTTTACTTTAAACAGCATTTATTTTGTCTACCGGCCTGACCACACGTAAAAGCTTATGAAAAAAATGACACCCCCAGCAGAATTTAAAACTGCGTCATCATTTTCAGAAGCAAACACAATCTGATCTGATTTATCTCTCTGTCTCTGTCTCTGTCTCTGTCTCTCTCTCTCTCTCGCTTTATATATATATTGTTTAATACTTAGTTTTTGGTCATAATAGGGTTAGACCAGTACACATTTGTATTAAAAAGTGTTCGATAGATTTATATTGTAGAATTTTTGCATGATGACTAAATGCATCCACACTAAGAAATACCTCTTAGGTTCATACAACTATGAATGAAAACGACATAATCCGTTTTAATTTAAAAATTGCGCGTCCATAAATTCCCTGCCACGTGAACGTTCAAATAAAACAGCATTGCAAGAATGTCCTTAAAAAGAAAACATGGTAAACGGTAAAACCAGTTATTAAAATCGCCTGAAGACACCACTCATGGTAGAAACCCGAGTAACGAAATAACTCGTTTAAAAATGGAATATAAATATATATGTGTATGTGTGTGTGTGTGTGTGTGTGTGTGTGTGTGTGTGTGTGTGTGTGTGTGTGTGGAGAGAGAGAGCGCTAGTATATATAGGATTAATTTAGGAAACTGTATAATTTTTAATTTTTCCTGTAACCACAAGAAACAGGGTTCGTGTAAGAGAATCAGTTAGAGACCTTTTCTGTAATAGACATTCATTCAGATTTTGGCAATTGCCTGTATTGGTCTTGTTATCTTTTGTTATTTTAGGATGATGTTGATTACTTAAGTAGTTATATTTGTTTAAAATTTTATTATTTTGTGTTTTGATGATTTTTCCAAGGTTTTCAGTACAGCTGCAGCTTAATTTCATGTTACTTTTGTTAAAAATCTTACTAAGGACGTGATTTATAGAAAAGTGTTTTTCAACTATATTGAAGATTTTATGTCCTAACTTAGTACTAATCATTTGGTTAATTTGGTGTTTATACCAAATGATTTTTCGGTTTCTATTTTTCTTATTATTATTTTTGCTTTGTTCGGTATATTTAATGTTAACTTTCCATTAATATATTTAGCCACATCTACTGCTGCGGCCCCTCTTCTGTTACTGTCACAATTGTGTCTTCCCACTGTTTCCCTTTTCTTATTTCTAAATCTTAGCTGTCGCTTAGCTTACTGCCTTTATTAAATGCACTCATAAATATGGTTAACACAGTCTCTGGGCTGGCTAGGACAGACATAGAGGAAACAGGGTAAGTAATAATCAGGCAGCACTTTTATTATGAACAAGGCAGGAATCCTTAAAATTGTTAGCACAAGGAGAATAAATGACATCCGTAGCTTTAAAAAAGTGTTCAGCTATAAAGTTATAGGAGCACAACTCCCGAAATGTTGTGATAACAATAAAAAATAAGGATATTGTTCCCGAATGTAAATAATCTAAATAATTGTAATTAATAATCCGAGAAATTCAGACACGAACTGATGGGGAGATATGAGCCCAGTTATGTGGGCCCGATTAAACATAGATCAATGTTTTCACTTCACTCAATATATTGTCTCAACGTAAGGTAAAACAAATGAAATCTGTAAGTTAGGCTCTTCTGTCCAACTTTTTGATTGTGGTACATTCTTTCAGAATTTTTGCTCCCAATAAACTTTGTTCTTCATAAATTTAAATGCTGTATCAATCATTATCTTCTGTCTGTCTATTGTGTAAAACTCAGTAACCCCTGGCATCTTTATGACTTTATACACTTGTTTAGAGTGAACTGATTATTTTTTTAATACAGTAGACGATCGAAGATGACCAACGGGTAAAACGACTGAAACTTAGATAAGGCTCATATAATTCTTTAAAAATATCATTTTTTTCTCGAATTTTGAACGCTCTACTTCTTTTAAATAACCATTTGAATTAATTAACTTTATGGTTGTTTCATTATACTTGTCAATTGAAAATTTTAGGGATGTGCGTTGTGATGCAGTAGGAAAAATTTATATACATATATATATATATATATATATATATATATATATATATATATATGTATTATATATGTGTGTGTGTGTGCGTGCACATATATATATCAAAGGTTTTACTTCAGTAAAGCTATTCGACAAAAATATTTCGACATATAACGTTTGAAGGAAGGCAGTATTTGTAAATTATATTCCTTCTTATCAAGAGATAGAATATTAATAATGCTGCATAAAATTTTTTAAAAAGTCCAAATTTCAGTTGAATTTATTGCATTTCTTTACGCGGAAATACACTTGGGAAATTTATTAATCCATCTCTATTCCCTTTAGGTAAGGGTTAAATAGAAGGAAATATAGGTTCTATAGTGTTAAATAGCTGGACAGATTAGGTTCTATAACCTTGGTTGGCAACCGGTCTACTGCAGAAAGTACTGGCAACTATCACGGGAAAATCTTCTACCCAGTCAGTCATGTTTCTTTTGATACATGACCATCGAAGCGAGTATTATGTATAACATTTAACTGACTGCATAGACCAAGTTTTAGGAATTTTACTGCGATTTTTATTAAAATGGTATCTCCAGAATTAATCTTTTCTAAGTTTTATAAGTTCTTTCTACGTTATGCTTGGGTACCATCGATGCGATGTAATGATTAACAAGCGTGTCTCGCTAGATCAATTTCGACTGAATAGCGAGTTTGATCCTCACTAGATGCTCTCTATTTTTGGCCTTTTTTGCTCTTACTACGACTAAACTTGAATTAGTAAATTTCGTTTAGCATTATTTTTTCTATAATGTTTAATGTGATGACATACCAAGCTTTTACTTAAACGCCGTGGTGTAATAGTTAACAAGCTTGTTTTACTAATTCTGTTATGGTTTAATAGTGAGTTAGATTCTGATAGGATACACCACACATTCGGTCTTGTACCCCATCTACTCAACGCTTAGTATTTCACCTTTTAGGCACTTCAATGTACAAGCTTATCTCGTTAGATCAATTACAACTGACGAGTGAGATCGATCTTTATTAGGCACTCCATACTCCATAAATCATCATAATAAGCTAGTATTTTGCTCACCTTCTCGGCAGTTTCAGTTATTTTCTATTAACATTACCTTGTCATTTCATAAATTCGCTTGGAGTTTTAATTCGACATCATTTTTTTATAATCTATACAGAATTTCAGTTTCTTTTGTTTTCCTGTTCAATCTATTTTTATTCGAAAACATATTTAATTCATGAAGCATTAAACATATTGAATTATTCGAGGTTCATCTGAACGTAATGTATATTGCTGAAGTTAGAAAGACAGGTAATTGTTGCAAATTCGGCTGAAGTTGTTCAAACTGACCAAAATTGGCTGCAATAACGGAATGTAACTCGCCGAAAAGACAGCGGGAAGGAAAAATCAATAAAGCATCTGAGAGCTGCAGGCAAGACGTGAGCTTGTTGGGGAATAAGAGTAGGCATTTTTATTTATTTTTCATGGGAAGATGGCGGTTGTTTGAGCATCAAGAGAGACAAACCGACAGAAAAGTAGGAGGGCAAATGCTAGGGTAAAGTTTTCAGCTGAAAAGCCTAGAAGATGTCATTGATCAATACGGAATATAAAAATGAAGGTGCGGAAACATTTGAAAAATCTACCGTTGACTTAACACTATACTAGTTTCAAAATCTTTTCTTGGCTTAAAGGAACGGAGAGTAAGAAAAAGGAAAAGAAAGGGAATTATATGCCGGGGGAATATTCAAGGAAGTGAAAAAGTTTCTCTAATCTGATTGTTAGATAAATCAACAAAGTTTTTTCTGTCATGCACTGGCTTTAATTTGAGGATTACAGGAAGGTTTTCAAGGTCAAAGAAAAGAGACTGGAAAATGCTGCAAACATGTTTACATACGGGTTCACATAATCTAATATAAGCAATGTTTATATACATACATACATACATATATATATATATATATGTATATATGTATGTATTATATATATGTGTGTGTGTGTGCGCGCGCACATATATATATCAAAGGTTTTATTTCAGTAAAGCTGTTCGACAAAAACATTTCGACATACAACGTTTGAAGGAAGGCAGTATTTGTAAATTATATTCCTTCTGATCAAGAGATAGAATATTATTAATGCTGCATAAAATTAAATGTTTACTTATCTTTTCTCTATTCTGAGTTTAACAGAAAATAGATCTCCTTACATAAATCGGCTGATGGGTGGATGCAATTTCAACGAAATAAAGTAGAAACCATATAATTGATTGTTTAGTTATATTACACACACATACCAGCCCGCGCGCACGCTCACACACACACCAT
The DNA here is from genome assembly GCA_037127315.1 of Ascarosepion bandense. Taxonomy (NCBI): domain Eukaryota; kingdom Metazoa; phylum Mollusca; class Cephalopoda; order Sepiida; family Sepiidae; genus Ascarosepion; species Ascarosepion bandense. The sequence continues at coordinate 5,003,535 of JBBBDQ010000316.1, forward strand.
ATATATATATTATATTAGTCCTCCACATACAAGCCTGTTTCGCTGTATCACAGCTCATCAGTGTGGATAGACACATCCACTTGTTTCTGGCCGGGATCGAAACTCGACCGATTTGGTGTTAGTCGGAGTCGCTACTCCCTAACCCATCGGCGCACGGAATCGGAGTAGGGAAATTTTAACGTGTTGTATATAAGCAGTGTATACACACGCCAGTCACGGAAAAAAACTCAATTCATTTCTGAAGAGTCACGCATATAGCAGAAGTGGAAATTGTTTTTAAAAGTTTCTTCTCCAGAGAGCTCAATCGTAATGAGAGCATAATATATTTATATATATATATATATATATATATATATATATATATATATATAACCAGCCAAAACCTAAAGCCCTTATCCAGATAATGTCTAGAACAAAACACCAATACTAAAAAGAGAAAAAGAAAAACATTCATTCATTAAATTGCTCATAGCTTAGATTGCTAAAGTAGAGCAAAAAATGCTAAACAACGTTAAATCCTATGAAATGATGGCCCTAGACAGAGACCGAGCTTTGCTTACACGTGATCTTCAAACCTCTTGAACGCAAATAAAATGGGGGAGAGACGACCTTTATAGAACTTTGTGATTAGCGATTATATAAAGCTATTTTCGTTACGCTTACTTCCGTTGTCTTTACTCGCAAATAAACAAAGAATTATATTTTACAATGATGATTAAGATTGCCGATGATGCGATTTTCACTTGTTGAAATGGGCATACGATCTTGGAAAATTTGAATTTTTTATGTGTTTCCAGTTATATATATATATATATATATATATATATATATATATATATATACTGGGAACTCAAGTGGCGACGGTCTGTTGCATGATTGAAAGCAATCGTAAGACCATAAAGATTGCGTTCAAGCATAAACCAGACTGTTGCCTTAGTCACCTTATGTTTTGATTTTTTTTCTTTTTTGTTCTTAATGAAAAACAATATTTGTCCATAATTTTTTAATAAAAAAATATAACAAATTCCTATAAAACTGAAAAATATGATAGATTAATTAACACTTTAAAATTCATTACCAAGTATGTCTAGTCAGTGTCCCTTTAAAATGCATTACCGGGTATGTCTACTCAGTATTACATTTAAAATGCATTACCGGGTATGTCTACTCAGTATTACATTTAAAATGCATTACCGGGTATATCAACTAAACTTTGGCCTTGTGCCAGAATTATTAATACTTACAATAAATCCCGAGTAGCAGAGAGAGTGAAAGCTGAATGTATTCCAGCAGATAACTTTTACAGTCAGACTAAATAGTCACGCTAATAATCTCTAATTGGTACATGTTTGTACTACTGTTATTGTAATATATTTGTTTAACACAATTCCGTCTTAATGTCTTTATCTTTGGCCCAATAGAACCAAAACAACCTGGGGACGAGGTTACAACAAAAAGCATAGTATGTCTAGTTAGGATTTTTGAAAGAAAAAGTTTTGAATGGGAAATTAGGAATGGCTAAACATCTTATTTGATATCGTGAAAAAATGTTATATTTTAGCGAAATATATGGCATTGAGATTTTAATGGATAATATTAGATAATATGCTAAAACTTTAAAAATGTTACGTAGTTATGACTGTACTACGATGTCAGATTATACTTAATTATGTAGTTTATTCCTTGTTTTCGGATACTCGGATCGTATTATACACAAGTAGTATTAATATACAAGAAAATACAATAACCACATTCTTCTTCTAACTGCTATGGCTCAAGTCTCTTCACAATGTTGGCGATCAGAGTTCTCCATAGTTTCCTGTCCTTTGTATTTCCTTATAACTTTTGTCTTTCTACCATGTCTTTCAAATCCTGCCATCATTTCACTCACGGTCACCAGCTAGGCCGTGCATTATTTTTCTCTTACTTTTTTACATTCAATAAAATTTTAAAAACAAATTCTTCAAATGCCTGGTTGTTTGCGAATATTCAGTCATAAGAGAGAACGGTTAATGTCCATAAACATTATCGACGTCTAGGCATTTTCTTTCTCAGCTTAATACGTGTATGACCACAAGAGACATGATTATCTCTTGTGGTTTGTTGCGCATTGCAACTGCGAAACGAGAATCGCAAAGAATCATTAGCACTGACGCATATGAGCATCTCTTCCACGGAATGATTATGACACTATTACTATTTACTTACGCGCAAATTCCTTAGGAAAGATATCAATCTATCTCTTCTTCCATCAGCAAAATAAAGGGCGTCCAATAGCAAAAGAAAAAAATCCAACCTATTACGGAAATATCTTCTGCCTAGTCATGAATCACTAGATAAATTTCGAGTGCTGAGTTTGATCCTCACTGCGTGCTTCAAACCTTCATTCTTGAGCTACATGTAAACTACGCTTAAAAATTATTTTACCTTTTTTACATTGTTTGAACTGTAGTCCTCATTTTTGTTGCCATATTCACGACGTTGTACGCTCCGACCTTTATTTAGTTCACTGGAATATAGTGTTCTAGTTTCATGAGACATGACTCTTCCAGATGTCTCAGTATCAGTTATTTTCCTTTAACTGAACTCTTTACGATTTTTGTTCACCTCTGCTGTAGCCAGGTATTAAACTCACAAGACTTTGGGTCAAGTCTCAATAATTTAAATAGTGTAAATAATCGGAAAACCTCATCTAAGAAATATAGGCGAATACGTTTAGAAAATCGGTATATTTTTCAGCTTCTTTGGAAAAAGAGTAAAAACGTTTAGTCATTTCGTGGTTGAGTACCAGTTTTACTAACCAGTCATTAATTCATTGCATGGGACACCTCAAGGTTGGCAAGTTTGTCTCGCTAGAATCATTACAATTGAGTAGTGACTTCGATCCTCACTGGGTACCTCATACTTTCGGCCTTGTGTCACATCTAAGATGTGCTTAAAAAATCACCATTAATTCATTGCAAGTAATTTTAGTTGCTAGCCTCATGGATATATCTAATTATCATGACCCCGAAGACCAACTCGATTTCTTTATATTTGGCCTTCAGATGATGTATCCGGTCATTGTCAATAGTTATCGTATCATAACATCAAATGTTCAAATCTCATTATTGTCCGATTTATAAAGTTAAAGCTGCACATCACCACAGGTTGGTTATTGTTGTTTAGCGGTATACCAATCACTATTTGTTATTTAATACATAAATCTAAATATTTTATTTAAAAAAAAATGTTTCTTTTTAGTTAATATTGGTTTTAGGGATACAAGTCTGACTAATTGACGCATAACCAGTGAGTGAAGAGATGGATTTATGTCTTTTCAAAGGGGGTTTGCTGTGAAGTAAATATAACGAACTTAATAAGAATTGGAACTCGGCTATCCGATTAACAATTCCAACCTGTTAACCATTACACCACCCACACATCCATGCTTATAGCACCTATAAAATTCCCAGTAAAAAAAAAGCGAAAAGATCAGAAAAACGTTATACAACCGTTGAAAACTGCTGATGACTGATGTGAGTTAAAAATTTAGAAAGAATTTTTTTACATTTCGTCAATCGCAACATCAGATGTTGTTGCTTGAAAACTAGGATAAGTTGTTGTTATACAAGAAAGGCAGAACAAAAGACGAACATTGTTTGTAAATAACTTTTAAATGACGCATCACAGGATGTCATACAAATGACAGTAAAGATGAGGACAATAGTCCGAATAATGTAAATACTGTAAATACTACCTCATCTCAGAAAAATAGACAAATTCTGTTTTATATCATTGCTGAATTCTTTACCGTTTTGATTAGGCCCTAAAGCTGATGGTCATTTTTGGCAAACAGTTTTAAATCATCCATATCGTGTGAATAATTGATGATTATGTCATTAATCTTGCAACCATGCGGTATTTTGATTAGAATTTTGCTTAAAGGAAATAATACTATAAGAAAAGAATAGGGAAATCGATTTTCCAGTGAAATATACCGTAAATAACCTTAACCTCAACTGCTTCTAATATTGCAAGGTATGATGATAAACTACATCCGGCAGCAAGCTTCTAACTGGAAGTTTGGAAGGTTTTAATTGCTAATATACGAACATCAATTCTGATCCAAGGTAGTAGCACCTGTTAAGGTTCAAGGTATGGATAAATAGTGAACCCTTAAACAAAAACATGAAGCGTCAAAGATTACGGTATCAGCTCTGGTACAAATGGTTACCGAGACATTAGGTTTATATTTGCCAAAACTTAATAAACTGATATCCTCAAACAAACATCGCTCCAGTTGATATAGGCATTGGTTATTTCTAGTGACTTGAGTCAAAGAGTTGTGAGTTCAATACCAGGCTACAGCAATGGTGAACAAATAGCTTAGAAAGTTGAGTTAAAAAGGCATAGCTACATTGCACATGGAATGAGAATGATGTATTCGGTTCAAAATTCCACCTGAAGAAGGCTGAAGCGTACAACGAACTAAACGGTGTAAACATGGCACTAAAGATGATGTCAACAGTCTGAACAGTTTCAAGGATGACAATATATATGTATATATATATATGTGTATGTGTGTGTGTTAATAAAAAATAAATTACTGACGGCACGTGCCTTATATATATATATATATATATATATATATATATATATATATATATATATATATATAATGCAGGTGTCGTCAGTAAATCTATGTAGCTAGTGACCTGTAAATCTACAGAAAATAAAATATTTTATGCATAATAATAAGAGTAACCTTTTTTGATTAAGTGCGTATTGTGACACAGGAAGAACATGCAGCTTAGATACGGCACAAGGCCAAAATTATGGAGACTCAGTTCACTACACCTGTAATAATTCACTACGACCTGTAATTATTCTAGCAAAACAAGAGTCAAGTTGCCTTAGGTTATTTTTCTAAGCGCCGGTCAAATGTAGCACAAGGCTGAAAGCATGGGGTACTCAGTAAAGATTGAACTCACTACTCAGTTGTAATAAAGTCGAGCGAGGGAAGCTTGCTCACAATTACACCCCGTTGAGGTTCCCCAGGCTCTTTTTATAAAAGAATGGTTAAAATGTTTACCTTAAATCTTTAATTCAAATTTGTAGCCACACGTATGTTAATTTTATCACCGACGCTCACCGCTGGAAGCTATAATTTTATATCAGTGGGTAACTTCTCTCCGGTTGGCTTCCATAATATTATTTTCTCAACCGACATTATTATTATTTTGCATTTCGTATCTGCTTGTTTATTATACGATCTGCCCGCAGGGTTCTGCCACGAAGATCAAGAGACAGAAAGTTAACATGTCAAAATTGATAAAAAGTTTGTTTATTTAAAAATTGTATGAGTAAAATATGAATTTCAAAATGGGTGAAAATCAATAAAAAGATTTTTTAATGTTAACATATTTTAAAATAAGTTTTTTAAAAGTTTATTAAATTTTAAGATATAAAATTATAATTGTTAAAAATGCTAAAATGTTGAATCATTATAATAATGTATTAAAAATGAGAAAATATCAATTCATTTAAAAAATTCTAATGTTGAAATAAATAAAATTCAAAAATTGACAAGAAAAACATCAAAAATTAAATTTTTTGATGTTTTTAATTTTTAATTTTTTCTTTTAAATTTTTAAATTTAATTTCTTAAATTTCAAAATTATATTTGAAAATATAAATAAAAAAATAAAAAAATTAAATAAAAATAAATTAAAAATTCTTCAAAAATTTCATTTGAGAAAATTAAATTTAAATACCTTGAATTTAAAGTCAAATGAAATCTTACAGAAATATTTTAAATTAAATTTTCTGAAGTTGTTAGAAGTTTCTATTAGTGCAGTTATTTGTCGTGCCATAATACACTAGTCAGAATTCATTTTACATGTTTGTAACTTTACCATTCCTCCGTGCGTTGAATATTGTTGCCAAATCTGGTCTGTTAATCCTGCTAGATATATCGAGATATATCGAGATTCTTAACTAAATCCAAAGAAGTATCTGCACTGATATTGAACCTGACGTCTCGACTTCGGTTCTTTTCACTCCACTATAACGTGACTTCTGTGTGTCGTTTTTTTATAAATTGGCTATCGTTCTAATGAGCTTTGTTAATTTGACCACATGAATGTAAACGCAAACTGGCAAATACGCCTCGTCATTTTACTGTTGTACTGGCTAAATGCAACCGTAAGTTCTATTTTAATCATTTTGTTTCTCGTGCTTCTCACCTGTCGAAATATTTCATGGTTATTTTTCTTCCTTGCCACTCACATTTTATATTTACATGCAAAACCAATCGCCATCTTCTGCTTCCTTTTTATTGTCCTTTCTCCTCACAAACAATTTCTCACTTTCTTTCACTCTCCATAACCCCCTTGCTTTTTAGTTGCCCTATCACCTTGCTTTGGATTAAATGATTAAAACATCATTATTAAAAGTTTTCCTGATTTATTTTCTCATGCAAATCTTTACCCAGACCTTTTACTTTGCTTGAATATCATTATCATTCTCAAATTAATTTTTACTAAACGTACATATTCATATTTTGTTAAGAACAATAACTTCCTGGTGCACAAAAAGAGTGTAAACGGGAATCTTATAAATGTAGAGAAGTAAATCATCATTACTACACCCTCGGGAGGGACTTTGTTTATTGTCCACCACCTGAATATGCTGGGGTAATATCTCCACGGCATTAAAACCACTTAAACCTTGACCTTATGTCACATTTGTTAGCCACCTGGTTGCACTAAAAAGTATTCTTATTTGCGAAGAGACCAACTGCTAATAATCAAAATTAAGAGATTTGCAAAAACGCTCTCAGAATAAGAATTGCATAGTGAATTTTTAAGTGTATCTTAAATGTGGCACAAAGCTGAAATTATAGAGACCCCAGTCAGGATCAAACTCACAATTCCAGAGTGATTGATCTAGCGAGACAAGCTTGCTCAATGTTGAAGTGCTTCCCACAATTTCTCATTTGCATCGATTGCCTATAAAATGTATTTCTCAATCTTCTACACATCTGGGTAAAAAGCATTTGGAAATATGCAAAACAACTTATTTTATACATTTTTCTCTCTCATAATATAAGCCTGTGGAAAACAACCTTTGTTCTCAACACAAAACGTGTCTTGTTCTAAACGTGTTTTGTTCTAAACGTATCTTGTTCTAAACGTGTCTTGTTCTAACAATGTCTTGTTCTAAACGTGTCATATTTTAAACGTGCCTTGTTCTAAACGTGCTTTGTTCTAAATGTGTCTTGTTCTAAATGTGTCTTGTTCTAAACGTGTCTTGTTCTAAACGTGCCTTGTTCTAAACGTCTTTTTGTTCTAAACGTGCTTTGTTCTAAACGTGCTTTGTTCTAACCGCCAAAACTGGCCTTTTTGAAGCTGTTTAATTGATTTGTATGTTTTGCTGCGTAACAACTGTTTATGATCGCGTAAGGCTATAATTTGATTTTCTTGGGAGCTTTGAATTAATAAAAATGTTTTTCTGCTTTCACAATTGAATGCATGGCAGATGATACTCAGATTTTTTTACATATACTTAGAGGCGGTGATATGTGTTTTTTATGTTGTAGTTTTGTTGGAGTTATAATCTGGAATGCAGCTCGATTTAAGAAATTGTAGGATATTATATAGATTAATTTCATGAAAGAGTACTTTCATGTTCGTTGGTTTGTTGATTGGTCCGAAGATTTTGTTTATCGCCATATCAACCTTTATAAATTATGTAATGCTGGAATCTAAATATTTTGAACACATCTGTATGCGTTTAGCTACATATGTATTGTTGGTAATTCTTCGATTCTATTTTTATACTTTCAAGTAAAGGAATTATCCCGTAAATGTGGTCTTGCCGTGTACGGATGTCTAGAACCCATGCTCTGTTCGAGATTTAGTACATCCAGGAATGCCAGTTTGTTGCTTTGTTTTTCATTGTGAATTGTATCGATGATCTTATTGAGTTCATATGGTCTAGTAGCGTTGGGAAATCTTACTGGTGTGACCAGAGCATGACGGTGTCATTAGCTTATCTCAGTCATAGAGTTGGCTTTAGTTCTGTGGAATCTAATACTATCTGTTCAAAGTATTCCATGTATATGTTAGCCAATGATAGTGATAATGACGAGTTCATTGCAAAACCTCCATCCTGACGGTATCCGTCAGGATGGAGGTTTTGCAATGAACTCGTCATTATCACTATCATTATCGTCTGATTCATTATCGGAAGTGTGTTGTTTGTGTGCAGAAAGTCAGCATCGCCATCAGGTTATCTAGTGATATACTGGTATGTTCTCCTAGGGACGAGTCAGATGTCATTCTGTCACTGGCTACCTCAACTTTAACTCTCACCACCCATACAATATAAAGAAAGACATCATCCGCAGTCTGTAACATTCGAGCAAAAGTCTTTACCGGCGACCAAGATACATATGAACAAAAAATAGTCAGTATATGCAGTGCTCTACAGCGCAACAGCTACCCAGGGTACATGACAACAGCTTCAATGAACTTGGAAGGGAGATAACCATATGGTAAGGCTGTAAGAACATTGAAAGGCTGTAACACAAGGAGTATAGAAAAAGCAAGCTTAGCTAACCACATATGGAGAGAAAAAGGGAATCACCACCCCTTATGGTATGAAGTGGAAATAATTGATAGAGAACACCATTGGAAATGATGTTTTCTATCAATTATTTCCACTTCAGGAATTAGCGCATATGCGAGGCCACAGAAATCTTTACGCCGACCAAGTACAGAAATAGATACAATATGTGAATAAGTAATACAGAGTGTTAGAAAAAATCATTCACTTCACAACTTGCAATATGAGCTGTGTTAAAAAATGATAAATGACACATTAGATTTTATTTCCCAGTGCATATAGGAGTTGATTAGTTTCAGCGACCCTAATCCAAAGAGTTGTGAGTTCACTACCGGGCTACGGCAGTAGTGAACAAATCACTTCAAGAATTGATTTGAACGAATATAACTACATGACTACATGAAACTCCAAATTGTGCCATCAACATAGGACAATATGTATATCTATTAATATATACAATAGCTCTGTTCCTGAGTCCTGCTTTAATAATATCTGAATAATAATATTATACATGTGTGTATACTCACATAAATATTTATTAATTTCCGTAAATAAACAGTAGCTACTCTAGCATCTACGCATCCTTCATTTAGTAATGATTAGAGCACTCGGGCTACGGGCGTATGATGCATCACACGCTAAAAGTTTCTCCTTCCACCGAGCGCCCATACCTCAGAGGTAGAATCGCCGAGTGACGCCGAATTGGTCGGGTTTCAATCCTGAGTTAAAAGCAATCGAATGTCTAACCGTACTGATGAGCTGTGATACAGTGAAACAGATCTGTCTGTGGATGACTGACTATATATATATATATATATATATATATATATATATGTACTTTAGAACATGTCCAAACTACGATCTACAACAAAATTGTACATTTCGTTTCGACATTAAAATAACAATGTCTCATAAGGTAGTAAACGTTTCTAACCTGATGAGACATTGTTCTTTCAATGTCGAAACAAAATGTAAACATTTGTTGTAGATTGTAGTTTGTACATGTTCTAATGTATAATTTAAAATAAATAATCATTGCTCTATTTTTATATTGAACACGATTTTAAATTAATGTTTTGAATTAAATATTTCTTCGTTCTTTTGTTATATATATATATATATATATATATATATATATATATATATATATATACTAGCAGTATAGCCCGGCGTTGCTCGGGTGTAATGAAAGCTTTAAAACTAATCCATGGTCCTGGAGCTCAGACTATTTGGACGTTGGCACGAAAGACTAAAAAGCAATAGTTGTTTCCAGTTAAAGCGAAACCGTAGACTGAAAAAAAAAAATTAATGGATGTAAGTCCAATTTTGATTTACTGGTATCGATTTCAAATAAGGTTTTTTTCGTCGTAAACTGACTTTTGAAGGCTAAATAAGTCCTTTGAGTAAATGGTAACATGGCTGAGACTAAGAACTACAATTATACCTACTTATAGCCAAACCCGAAGCAAAAATTAAAATAAAAGTGCTGAACAACTGATTTTGATCAGACCAGGTATATATTATAGATTTTCTACACTACCTTAAGAACTGCAACCTTGAAACTTCTGAATATCGTTTCTTATGTCTTTGTTTATGAGTGTATCAAATTTGATTAAAATCGGACCACTCCTTCTATAACCCGATTTTTTCGATTATCGATTTTCGATATTTATCGGGGGTATCCCGACACAAAACCTAGCGGAACACTCGCAGACGCTTATAGTACAACTGTGTAAATTTCAAGAAAATCGGTTCAGCCGTTTCGGAGTCTATAGGTAACGGATACACACACACACACAGACAAAGTTCAATTTATAAATAAGTTTAGATATATGACACGCTAAATTGTATATGACACGCTAAATTACGCATTTCTCATAGCTTAGAGGTAGAGTCACCGACTGATATCAATTCGGTTGGGTTTCAATCTTTCCCAGAAGCAATCGGTTCTCTGATTAGCTGTAATTACGAGAAACAGGACTGTCTGCGGATGATTATATATATGTTTGGATAACAATCTCTCTTTTATGCAAGTTTCATTAAAAATGACAGACAAGCTATTATCATTAAGTTTTTTATAAAATTTTTATGTGTTCGTATATTTTCTTCTTTTCAGAACTCAAATTATATAAGAATTGTTCAAAGGTTTTGTACTTTCGAGCGTTTTCGGCTATACTTTTAGCCATTATCAAGAATTAATTTTGTTTTACTTGTTTAAATGTGTAAATTTATGTATATAGATTCTTGTGAATGTTAAGTTCCGAACACGGTAAGCACATTGTTACCATATTCATAATTGATATTATTAAGTATAGGATTTCTCTTTTTTATGAGTAATACCTCAATTAGTTTTAATCTTTTTCTGCATGTATATGATGCTATTATGTATGTATTTTCAACAAGTATATCACGGATAGGTCCTGGAAGATTTCTATATGTGTTTAAATGAGTTCAGATGGAACTGTTTTGAAAATGGTTCAATTTCAATACTTTTGTCAATGTTGTAGTGTTGCAGCCAATGTAATGGAATTTGTATAGTTGAAGACCACAGTTTTTGAAAGGACATATAAATTCGTAAACGGCACTGGTTCTCTGGAGTTTAGATTTTGCAGGTGAATTATTATTGACGATGAGGTTGGCAGTTTTGTATTTTTTATAATAGATAATAAATTTAATAGTTTTTTTTTAGTTAGCCGGTGTTGCATAATTTCAGATGATATTGTGAAGTAAAGATTTATCCTGTCTGTAGTTATTGTGCATTTGATTTTGTAAAAAATATGAATGTTATTGTTTATTTGGAGTACCGAGTTAGAAATCCAGTTGAATCACTTGCATTCACTTACGCACAAATACCCTTGGGCAAAGTATTAATCCGTCTCTCCCCTCCACTTATGAGTTGAATAATAGGGCAGATTTTGTTCTATAGCCTTGGCTGGCAACCAGTCTACCACAGAAAGCAATAGCAACCTAATACGGAATAATCTTCTGCCCAGTCAGTCATGTCTCTTTCGAGACATGATCGGCAAAAGCGTGTATCACGTATGGCACTTAAGTAACTGACTGATTGTTTTTGTCCACATGTTTGTGGTTGCCGTTGGTTAAGTTACCAAAATAAGTTTAATAAGGTAATCAAGTAAATAATTTCGAAAGCCGTTAACATGTGTTTGTTTCAAATTGTGGAGTTCTTTGAAGAAAAGCGGCTGGGAAGAAGAATTCTCGTTCGGTCGCGTTAGGAAATTTTTAATAACTCTAGTTTTGCATCGAAGAGGATTAATAAAATGAGGAAGGCAAGAATTTTTGCTCGTTGTTTTTTTTATATACTGAAGAATTATTACTAGAATCTACAAGAACATCCATAAATATTTTTTTGCATTTTCGGCTAAGCCCATGTATGAAGTTGAAGTTGTTTTATATATATACATACGAAATACAAGGTGTACATATGAAAGATTCGATATTGCACTTAGATGAACTTACCTGAAAATTCAGTCCCGAAACCTGCCTTCAACCTAACTAACTCTAATATATATATATTAGTATTCTGTCTTGGCCGTAATATATATACATACACGCACGCACACACACACACACACACACACACACACACACACATATATATATATATATATGTTTGCGTCCGTGTGCTTATGTGTATGTGTGTGTATGTATGTATCTGTGTCTATTATCTTAAAGATGTACGATAATATATATATATATATATATATATATGTGTGTGTGTGTGTCTGTGCGCGTTTGTGTGCGTGTAAATAATAATGCTCTATTGATACAACTCTTACTAATTAACCCGTACCTAAAGAGAGAAGGGATGTATTCATACCTTTCCCAAGCGTATTTGCGAGTAAGTGAATATAATGAACTCAACTGGAACTCGACTCTCTTATTAACAAAATCGAGCCATCATACTTTACACCACCTGCACATTCCATCTAAAAATAATAACATTTAAAGTAATATATATGAGTTGAAATAATGGATTCAAATGGATGAGATATGTTATTATTTAATCACATTCTTCACTGTTGCTTTTCAATTTCAAGAAAGGAAATGTGACTTTCTTAACATTCTTTCAAAATACCTCCTTATATTTTGCTGATACAAATATCTGGAATCAACAAAGGTCGGATGAGGTCAATTTCTTCTTCCGTAGAATAACAACACCGGCCAAATTAAATCAGTTTCATTGGCCGAATTGCTATTTAACCAATTAGGGTCATGACAGGGATACTGATCGTTCGGCACTAAATCTTCAGGTGAGTTTCTCTAAGCGCCATATCGAGTCGTTCCTATCTACACCTTGTATTTCATAATTGACAATATAGGAATTAGTTGGTGTTGTTATTGGTGTGGTAGTTCGAAAGGGTCTATTATTGTTTTATATCCTCCCCTCAATCCAATTACTTTGGGCACCGACGTGGTGTAATGACTAGCCAACTTGTCTCTCTTTAACCTATTATAACAACTGAGTAGTGATTTAGATCCTCACTGGGTACCCCATAATTTCGGCCTTGTGCCACATCAAAGCGGTGCTTAGAAAATAAACTCAGCTGTTGTACTTCTTGCTGTTAGATTTGATTTATTTATTTCAACAGCTTATGCATCATTTTATGCCAAAATTTAATTTTCTGAAAAGCTTTGAAGTAATAAAAATATAATATACGTTATTCTGATGTCCCATTTGAGTAGATGTTACTCAGATTTTGTACATTTGTGTAAATATAATTTATAGAGGCGGTGATATGTGGGTTTTATGTTGTAGTTTTCGTCTTTTTTGTTTTTAGGTTTTATTTTAATTTTGTTAGTTGATTTTGTTTAGCGATGTATGAAACTATGAACCATTTAATGCCAAAACCTAAATATTCTTAAGTATTCTTTCAGCTACAGACAAATTGTAACGTTGATCGTTTCACTATAAATAAGCATTGTTGGTAGCTTCACTACAAATATATATTGCTAGTATTTTTGTAATATAAAAAGTATTACTGGTATTTTTACTCTAAAAATGTATTTTTATACTTTCATAATGCTGGGACTCTAACTGGTGCTACTACATCGGGTCATGGTCGACCTGTGAACAACAGCGATTGTTTTACACTCCTCAAACCTCCAATCTTTCGAACAGAGTCCTTGCTGCCGGATGTAGTTTATCGTCATACCCAGAACTATTTTGCTGTCATGAAGGAAAGAAACTTCCCTGGAATTCAATGAGAACGTGACGACAATGAGAGGAAAGAAACTTGCATAACAAGAAGCAACTGGAGAATAAATCGGGTTGACGAAGTAAGAGAGAAGTGAAACAAAGAGAGAAGTAGAGCAATAACATTAGAAAGATCAAATTAAAAGAAAATAATAAAGAATAGAAGATATTTTTGAATATACTGAAAGGAAAGTGGAGATACCAAGGAAAGACTTTGAAGAAGACAGTGAAAACAAAGAACATATTTCAAGAGACATTAAAACAACGATAAATACTTGGCTAAATATTTGCCTATATTTCTGAGATGAGGTAATATTTACACTATTTGCATTATTCGAACTATTGTCCTCAGCTTAGTTGCCATGTGTACGACGTTTCGGCCGTTGTACACTCCGACCTTCTTCAGGTGCTAAGAATTTTGAACTGAACCCTTTATTAGGATCACTTGGGTATATCATTCTCATTTCTTGTTTTTTTTTTTGTAAAAAATACTAGGGAAAACCATTTGCATAAAAAATACTAGATAAAATTATTAACATAAAAAATTGTAATATGAACTCAAATAAAATTTTTTTATAAGTTCCAGAAATTCAGTTATTGTTGTCCTTAAAGAGACATGGGCCTGTGGATATAGACGTTGGGTAGTTCCAATGACTTTACCCAAAGAGTTGTGAGTTCAATACAAGGCTACAGCAGTGATGAACAGGTAACTTAGAGAGTCGGGTTAGAAGGAGATAACTCATGACTACCAAAAGAGGCTGAGGTATATTATTCATGATATACATGTTGTACGTGTTGTACAAATGGCAACCAAGATGAGGACATTAGTCTGAATAATGTGAATAGTTTGTTAATTAAATAATAAATAAATTTATGTTTGTTAAATATTCAGAAAAATGAAAGTGAAAGTAGAAAAATAAAAAATATTCAGCAAGTTATATTCAAAAATACATTCATATCCTGAAGCTCCTTTACGATCATCCGTTGTTGACTTTGGTCTTCGGTGCGCATCTATTCTTCCGGTGTCAACTGTTTGCACATCCGCCACGAGATCCTGCCGGCGAATATGACTTTGTTCAGTGCCGGCTGTACGTCCAATCACGCTGACGCGCGGTTAGCTGCACGTTACCGTTTGTTATTTGCTTCATAGTCCTTGCCAATGTGAACCGTTCCAAATTAAATTTACAGTGAAAGAAGGATGAGTCATTGCTCCAACTTTTTTGACATCTTCATTGCAACAGTAATTGAGATCAGAAAAATGATCTTTCTCTAAATATTGAGCTTGTCTAGAGAACAAACGGTAGAATAATCAACCTTGCCCGTCTTCGCTCCAAAACCAAAACATCAGTTGTTCAATGATCGAGTTTCAATATGCATTTGCAGCACTAAATTAATCCCACATGCAACAAATACTGAATGCCTTCAACAATGCACACAGCAACCTCGGAGTAAAAATAATCACAAATAAGACAAAAATTAAACATCACTAACTGAAACATTCCGGACAGAACCAAAGACCCTAATTAGTGGAAAAGTCTAGGAAGATATAGATTACTTTGCCTATCTTGGTAGTCATTTATTCTCTAGCACTGATCTTTGAGATGAGATCAGATATACTCTCAGGTGCGCAGAATTAACTTTAGGTGACTCTTCCAAATAGAGTTTTCCAAGATCAAGACATCAGAGCAGACAGCAAAATGTTAACATACAAGAGGGAATAATAATTCCAACTCTTATATACGCATCTAAAACCTGAACAACTTATCGACACCTGAAATTCCATGAAACATTTCACTAGCGTTGTCTTCAAAGTATTTTGAACATCTGTTCGAAAGACAGAAGAACTAACTTCATTGGACTGTAACCAGCTAAAATAACCAGCATTGAAGCAATCGTCATAAAAAACAACTTCAATGAAGTGGACGCGTTGGGTGAATGAATAATTCCAGTAGATGAAAGCAAATCTTTTATTCCCAACTCAAAGAAGGAAATCGTTAAAAAGGAGGCCAAAAGAAGCGATTCAAGGACGTCTAAAACAAAGCATGAAGAAATGTAACATTGACATGATACATGGGAATCTAGTGCAATAGACAGGGACCTCTGTGGGTCCATTGTCAAAGACCTAATATCCCGCTTCGAATCCAAATAATCAAGGAATCTAGAGGGAAAAAAGAAGTCGAAAAGAAAGCTAGATCACAACCAAAAGTTAATCAAAACCCGGAACAACTAGCCCTCAATGTCGAAAGAGCTTTTAAGCAACGATTGATCTAGTCAACCATCTCAGAGTCCACAAACCCAACTGACTGGGGCAAAAAGAACAAGACCATCAATCACGCTCTCGAGGGATAGCCACAATCGACAGAGAAAGAAATATTTGAAAACTATTGAAATAAAACTGGACATATAGAGCATCGTATAGAAATAGAAAACATATTCAGGAAGATATTTGAAAAATTATCTTCCACGCACTACACTTATATAGTAGGTTTTTTCCCCTACGAATAGCTCCTACGTCTACTACAATAATAATCTTTTCAATTCGCAGATTAAAAATGAGATTTCCCAGATACAAAGTGCGATGGGTAAATTGTTGTCTAAATTACGCAAAAATCAAAATAGCACCGATATATCACGTTTACAGAAATATCTACCAAAATGTTACAAAATATCTTGATATACGAATGAATAATTTAATTCAATAAAATCGCCATTGACTTGAACAACGGTATCCACACGACTTCAGAATCCCAAGTATTTTTTCTGAATACTCTCCTTGTTTAAGTTAGTTAATGCAACTATAATACAGTTTATTTTTGGTGTTGCAAGAAGTTTTGTTGGTTTCTCGCTCAATTGCACTCCACACATAATAAAGGAGATTGCATCATGGGGATTTAGGTGGCCAGCTGTAAGGGGTAATGTGGCTGCAAAAATGTTCAAACAGCCTTGATTGGGTTCTCTTGCTTATGTCGCATAAATCAGATTCCTATTACTAGATATAAGGTCATCTAGTAGCCACACTCGTCACGGAGGACAGAATTACCTCTTCAAGATATAACTGTATAAGTATAACTGTATAACTGTATAAGTATCCCAGAAAATATTATCTTGATATACGCCTCCGTGTTGAGTCTAAGGTCCTGTGAGAGAATGAATAGAAGCATAACTTTGCCATCACTAGTGATCCTATTAAACGCAATGATGTTGATTGGATATTTGGCTTTCTTCACCCTCAGTAAATATTTTGGGGACGCACCAAGCCAAAGGTTGTTCTGTGTGACCACTATGTTCTGTATGTCCACGATCTTAGAATTTTCAGAATTTGTTCTCCTCTGAAATAAACCGAAGCTTCTTAGCTTAGAGGAGATGTCTGAGGTTGTTCAAAAGCTTCCTAGCACAGTCTTTCCTCTTGGACTTCATAACTTAGAATAAAATTTGGCCATTTCTCATTTTACATGAGCAGTATCATTTGTCTTTAAAGAAACTCAGAAACTTCTCCGTCTCTGGCTATGGACATGATTTACTTGGAGGTATAATTGGCCTGGACCTCAATAATGACCTGGAACTCATCAACAAATTCAGGAGTCCTTTCCTTATTAGAACGATCAGAGTGACTTTTCCGAGCTGCTGCATCCTTATAATAACCATTAGACTCGTGCAACTCTTCTCGATTCCTCTGTACTGTCTCCAGATTGACGCCCAAACACTCTGAAATGTTTGTACTGGACCTTTTGGTGCGAATGCCAAGCAGTACCGCATGCCATCATGGTGCTGTTTCTTTCGCAGACGGTGCCCAACTGACCTTACTATTGTGTACAGCCGACAAAATGCCAAAAATGCAAACAATATGCATGCGCACAATTAAAGATATAAAATGGCGACAACTTAATCATCGCACACTGTAACTGTATAAGTATCCCAGAAAAAAATTTTGAGCATTCGCAATATTTAGACAAGAAAATTATTATGCATATAATAAAAGTTGTATTATTTTTTGTATTCTGTATTGATTTTATGAACAAGTAAAACAATATTATAATATAATTAATCAAAATATTAAGAAAACAACTTGCAACGCCATCTGACAGATATAAACAGGTGTATATATAAGTAATAAAATGAAAAAATTATAATGTATAAAGCAGGTTATATATATATATATATATATATATATATATATATATATATATATATATATATTGTGGTCCAAAAGTAGGGGGATTAGGTGGAATAGGATTGTGTATCAGTTGTATTTCTAACAAGATGGAGACCCTCTACAGTCCGTGAGTAAATTTATGAAAGATTTCCTGAGAAATGAATTAACCGAAGAGGTCTAATTCATTGGCCAGCACGTTCACCTGACTTGACCACAGGGGATTTCTTCTTTTGGTGAGTACTCAAGGACAACGTTTATAGTGAAAGACCAAGAAGTGTTGCTGATTCAAGAAATTAATTCCCAAAATGTCTTGTGCATTTCTAAGATGCCTGAATTGTGATGGATAACAGTTTGACCTACTGTGTTGATAAAATTTGTGCTTTTGTATTATTGTAGAAGATAAAATTTAATTGTCAATGTAATAATTGTAATAGTAAATATAATTGTATGTCATCTCAAAATAAATGTTAGCGTTTACTGTCCGTCTACTTTCGGATTACCCTCTTTCTCTCTCTCTCTCTCTCTCTATATATATATATATATATATATATGTGTGTGTGTGTGTGTGTGTGTGTGTGTGTGTGTTTCCTAGTTTTAGTTCCCACTGAGTCATACTCCATATCATGATGGTATTATAATACGTATTTTGTTGTTCGTTATATCGTATCGCGGAGAATGTGACTAGACACACAGAAAAATAAAAAATAAATCCTCTCAAAGCCTGAAAAACCTACTATGGTCAAAGGCTATCTGGCAGAGTCAAATTGTTTTCCATCGCTATGTGTATATAACCTCTGCAGTGATGGTAAGTTATCGCTGTCCAGTCTACCCCTAGAAAATTCTCAAAAGGTTTTCTGCCTTTCAGAAGTTTCCTTTTTAATTTTGCTGGATGTCTAGCCACAGTCATCACCTACTAGTGGCAGTCACTCTCCTTTTTTTCACTACTTTCTAATGTTCAAGGCCTAACAGTAATACGAGTCATATGGTTATTGGAGACAGAAGCCAACAATGAGGCTGTGGTGACAGGTTTCCCCGATATAATTAATGATCATGTACCTGTGACTAAGATGAGCTTTCAAGTTAAAAGACGTGACATGAATGTATACAATTCAGCTGCCAAGCCATATCATGTGAACAGAACTGGTGTCCTACTTCTAGTGTCTCTTGTGCCTTGTATATAGTGAACATTTGTAAGAAAGTGAAAGAATTCATGAGCTGAAGAGAAATATATAAGAAGTCAAAATAAGAGCAACTGTTTAAAATTGATCGATATCATATGATTGCTAGGATTTCATAAGGATTGTTTTTAAAAGTCATTTTGTTGCTGGAATAATCTTATTGTGATATATGTTTGACTGATGAAGTACTTGAAACACATTTTAATATTATCAGTTACTGTTACAGTATGTGAAGGACGACCCATGATAGCAAATTATTGCTTAGAAAATCCGTAGGCGTGGAATTCTGACACTGACGGATTGCTGTTGGCTGTATTTTGGATATAAGACCTAAACGACGTGGTATCTGCATAGAACCTCAATAATTTTAAAAAGGATCCGCGCCTAGATTTCTCAGGAGGCAACCCACATGTGGTAAAACACTAAACTAATGAGTATGAGTTTCCTTGAAGATCTTCCTTCTGCTACGTTTTAGAATCGACGCTACTACCTCTGTCTCTCGCATATAAATCCAGTGTGTATTTCTTTTTTGATACAGTCTATGAATGGGGTTCGGGGTCAAATTGACGGAAACCAGAGGCGACTCGGAACACGAATTCAGCAAAGAAAACTTTTATGAAATTTTGACCTAGTTTTAGTGGGAAATAGAAAATTATGTTATGATGTCACTTAATAAGCACTTTTGGTGTCACGAAACCAAGTACAGGTCATTGGTGACTAAACCGGTTCCCCTATGAGCCATTTCTGATGAGGAGGATGGCTAAGCTAGACTGGGATCTATAGCTATATATGCAGCCCGTACAGTGTTTGAAAATCATTACAGAGGAGAGGGCTTCCTAGAATGAAGCCGATAGCAAAAGGTTTTTCCCGATATTTTTAACGAATGTATGTCTGTGACTATGGGGAGCATTTAAGTTTAAGATGAATAGGCTTCGCCATGTCTACATGCACAGTACTCGCTATGTGTGAATGAATGTATTTTCAGCTTTCAAACCAGATTATGTAGAGGAAACTTATCAGGTACTCAGCTCCGAACCTGGTGATGAGAGTGGTGCTGAAGTTGAAGAAGGGAGAAGTGTTTTCACTGCAGGAAAAGAAAGAGTTTTATATAAAAGGAAAGGTATCGTTGAAATCGAACAAGAAAAATAAAAATAATACAAAGGAAGGTGATAACAAGAAATATTATTTGAAACAATGGAATATTAAAAAAATAGCAGAAGAGGAAAAGACTTGAAAATTAAAAGTTGAGTACCACGGGTGGAATCAAGCCAAAAAGTATGATGAGTTAAAATCGGAGTTTTCTTTATTTCTTTATTGGCCCCAGTTATTTTTTTTATCGACAAAGCGAAGTAACTAAAAAATAAAAGTAAAAGAAAAAACGGGCAAGGGTGAAAGCATTTTGACTTGAATGGGCAAAACTGTAAGACAAGATGGCGGCTTTATTCAAACACGAATGTGCAGCAGACGGGCAAGTTTGGATTTGAATGGAGAATTTTTCAGGGATCATTTTGGCTGCTTTCAATGAATTTCGTTCGTAAACAGCAATTAGTCGTTATTCACTCGAATTCTTGTTGGAAAAAATAACTTCATGGGAAAAATATCAACAAATAAAATAAATAAATAGTGTAAACAAAGAAACCAAAGAAATGAAATAAAAACAGAAGAGTAGCAATGTGAAACCGACAAATACTAAACTAAAAAACAGACTACGTATATACAATTATTGAACAATTAATCAAAGAAAAATATATAATGTTTGAGAAAGAAGAAAATATGAGGGGAAAAGGAATAAATAGAGATAAGGAAAATTAATATAGAAATTTATTATAGAAATTGTCTCACCATATTTTGTTCATTACTTTCTTGTTCTGAACTGATATATAAAACATATAAAACAATAATTCTATATTAAAAAAACTATAATGATCAAAAAGATAACAATGAAATTGATAAAAGTATTATAAACTGTTTCCTTAAATATTCAGGTTCAAAGTCCGAGTAGTCAGTACTGCTGTCATTTAAAATTTATAAAATCTTTCACTTTTTCCGGAAAATACATTTCTCAAATAGTTGCTCTTGCCATTATCGATAGGCGTTTCCTTCCTAACTTTTTGTCTGAAGTAGACTAGAATATCGATATGTTGATTATTCTATTATTTTCTTTTCTACTTCTATGCAATATCCATTTTAATTGTTGCTGCTGTTGGAAGTCATCAAGTTATGTGGCTTCTGTTATCTTGTAGAGTTCTTTGTGATTTTGTAGTGCCATGCCAGAAGGTGAGAAGAAGGATGGTCTTCGCCAAAATCTTCACTCGTTCAAAGCCATTATTATTTACCAATCTTAGAAATAAGTTGAATACAGATATTTTGTATATTTCTGAACGGATTTGACATCATACAGGATTTTCATATAAAAATTTGGATCTGACGAGACCGTTTACAACAAGATGATTTGAGTATCCATGTTAATGTTTTGGTTTTGTAGTAATTCGAGGTCTTGAGAAAAATCACCGCTAGTTGCCTTATCCTATGTTCAGTTTCCTTATCTTATATACTAAATTTCTCATAAGGGGTGTTCCATTAAGACGGCTCAAAGTTAGCAGTAAATAAAACAATGTTATTGGTAAAAATTTATTGATTTTACTATTGGATCGGATCGTGTTATTTGAGTCATGGCAATTATGTTTTGCACGATCTTGGTGGCCAATTGACATCACCGTTTTGTGAAATGATGCGACCTGGGAACTCTTTTGTTTGAACGTCCATTTCCGTAATAGATGTCGATAACTTTAACACGTTGTTCGATTGTTAATCTTTCCATAGTTGAAATTGCCAAAGATTGAATTTGTTGAATCTGAAAAAAATTTTTAAAATCATTAGACGCTTAAATTTAATTCACATTTAAAATCGGTCCAAGTTTTTCTAACACTCTATAGCTGATCCATACACCAACGTATTTGTGATTAGTATATAATAATTCCACACCCTAAAACATGATTATGGGTTCAATATATATGCCATCACTGATTTCGTCTCAATTCCGGAACATTTTTTTTAGAAAAACTTATTTCCATTTTATGAAACACCTGATATAAAATGTTGATTTTCTTATTTCAAATATGAACACCTATATCATCAATATAGCCCCACCTGTTTTTCATCATTTATCAGTATGTTGTAGATACTTTTGATATGGAATGCTTAAATGATCAGTACCCATCTTCTCATATCTATGTTTGTAAATGCGCAGGACATGGTCTAGAAAATGATTAAATATGCTAGGGCTCCCATTTCCGACTTATTGTACTCCTGGTGGGGTTTGAAATGTTTGCGTAGTGGGATCCGCGCTAGACATATAAGATTTTGTGGACTGATAACGTTCCTCTATTAGATCAATGCATTCAGTTTACTCGGAACTTGAATTGCGGTTTCTAATGAATGAGTAAATTAAGTCTCTACTGCTGTGGTCATATGCTGTAGTGATGTCGACATAGAAGTTTTACACTTTTTACAGTTCTGAGTACGGCGATAAATTATATTTGACAATAATGCCTCTGATCGAGAGAATGAAAATTTTTATGGGAGTGGTTTTCTATTAGTTGATGTTGTTTCCTGATCCGGAGTAATAACACCTGTTAGAATCCCAGCTATGTGGAAATCGCGTAACACTATATAAAACTATTGAAAGCATAAAAATATTTTTTTATTTTGTAAAATGATTAACAATTTATATTTAAAGCAAAATAAATAACAATAAACTTTTATAGAATAAAATTTATAGCAAATGACTAATAATAAATTATATTAGTAGATACAGGCATAAAATGATGTTCAAAATATATTTAATTGAAACTATATAAGTGTGTACAAAATATTTATATGTCATCATTAAATGACCCATACACTAAATACCACTAAACAAAACAAAACAGTCAACAGAAAATAACATTTTTATAATATCCTAAAATTTCTTAAAGAACTGTATTCCAGAATATGACTTCAACAAAACTACAACATAAAACTCATCTATCATTCCCACCTCTAGTAATCATGTCCCAAGAAATATTTGTTTGCACTATCTGTGAGAATCTTCAGAGCTACTCTATTTTCCATGCTGCATTTAACCGTTTGATGATATATTTCTAAGTTTTGATTCTTTCATGTAAATAAGAAACTTGTTATTGAATACAAGGATACAAGCTATTTTTAAAAGATCAGCTTCAATATCAAACGAAATAACTAAAGAGAATTGGCAGACATTCATCATACAATAAAATATACAAAGCATCAAAGGTAATATGAAATTGCTATAATAACCAAATGTCGAAACCATGTCAAAAGCTTTAAAAATACACCCCTGATCTGCATTGAAACAAGGGTTACATGAATAGGCTAAAACATGCGTTGCTGTCATCTTGTGTTTAGAAACGAAGTTGTATCACAGAGACAAAATTAAACCATATAATAATTATCAATGTGTTTTTATTTTTGTATTTGTGATGTACATATTTATATATGACTTTTCTAAATACACAAAGGGCCTTTTTTATATAGCCGATTTCGATAACAGAAAATAATTTTCAATAAATATATTAACCTTTGCATTTATACTTATACTTTTTTGCGGATATATTCACTCAGACTTAAAATAAATGAACATTAATATATAATATTAAGTTTATTTACAGATCCGAATCATTTTGTTCCTGACCAATGACCTAACTCATATACATACACACACGCACTATATATATATATAGTCATCCGCTGACAGATCTATTTTACTGTATCACAGCTCATCAGTACGGTTAGACATCCGATTGCTTTTTACCCAGGATTAAAACCCGACCGAATCGGCGTCAGTCAGCGATTCTACCGCCGAGCTACGGGCGCTCGGTAGAAGGAGGCAGATTTGTTAGCGTGTATATTATCATTATACACGCCCAATAGCCAGACTGCTCTAATTCATTACTGAATGAGCGATGCGTATATATATTCATCAACGGTCTTAACGAGGCAATTGCAAAAATCTCTCTTTGCATTGCTGAAATAAATTATGGATCTATAACTGTTTAATTTTGTATTGAGTTTTCTTCTCAATATATATGTATAATGAAACCTGCATAAGAATATTTTTTGCTAAAATACAAAATTTATATACACACACACACACACACACACACACACACACATATATATATATATATACATATATGTGTGTGTGTGTGTGTGTGTTTTGGGTAGGTGGGTGTATAATCATTAACCAATTATTGGTTAGAAAAAAATTAAACCAGTACGTGCTCAATACATATTTAACGAAGAGCCTTTAATTTTAATTTCGAAGCTCGGCTAATTGCCTACCATGTTTTCAACTCTTCAGCAAGTTTGAAATTATGAGTTGTGCTACGGAAATAATATATATATGTGTGTGTGTGTGTTTGTGTGTATGTGTGTGTGCGTGTGTGTGTGTGTTAGGATCAGATATAGATAAGAATCTGACAAAATAAGATAATTTGCAAATTGGAAAAGTTCATCGATTGAACAGCTTTCATTTTAAATATAATGGTTTCTGACGAATCCTGAATAAAATTGAAACATATCAGATTAATATAAGTTTCTTATTTTATATATATATATATATATATATATATATATATATATATACCATCCACAGACAAGCCTGTTTCACTGTATCACAGCTTTTCAGTGCGGCTAGATTACCCGTTTTGCCTCAAGCTGAAACTGAAACCCAATTGACTTGACAGCAGGCGGATATTCACCCAGTATAGGCGCAACTTCAGAGAAAAGCCGATTTCATAGCGCCTAATGTATTTTTTTTTACGATATGTAAAAAGCGCCAACAGTCAGAGTGTTCTATTCGATAACCGCTTCGAACGGGCGTTTTACACGGTAACCAGAGAACATAGCGAAAAAACCTTAAATATCTGCTGTTTATGAAACTTTCTACGATCTACAGAGCTCAAATGCAGGCGAGAGCATAAATACACTATCCGTAGACTGGCCTATTTTGCTGTATCACAGCTCTTCAGCGCGACTAGATTAACCGTTTTTTCTCAAGCTGAAGCTGAAACCCGAGAGATTTTAGATTTCAGCAACGTCAGATTTCATAGCGGGTAATATATTTTTTACGATATGTAAACAACCCTAACACATATATATATATATATATATATATATATATATATATATATATAATTATCTTTCCTAATATATTTAAAAAAAATCTTCATTCGATTTTTAAAGGAAATTATTTCTATTATCGATTATTTCCGGACACATTCACATATTAAATGTAGTGAAAATGGTTATTGGATCATTTCTTGGTAAAAACGTTTTTGTAAAATTGGAATATGTCATATTTACTTCTGTTTATATAAAATACAAAATAAACCAGGAGTTTGAATAAAGGATAATTTGTGTGTGTGTTAGTTTTCCCTGTGTTAATTAGGTATCATTGAATCACGTCGATTTAAAATTGCCACAAAATTAAACAATAGCTTCTTAATTAATGCATTTTTTAAATTAATATATGTATTTTAAGATAAAAAACCTAGTTGGATTATCTACCATGATTATAAGAAAATATATTTGACGAATTTTTTTTCTTCTAAATATGTTACCTTTTCTCCAGAACGTAGAAAAAGCTTTTAATTCCGCTTATAATTATGCCATTATTGTTATCAGTAACTTTTTGTGATCAGTAAATTTTGAAGATTAAATAAGTATTATTAAATAAACTCGAAAATATGTTTGATATTTTAGGCTGAGAATAAAATGTTAAACAAGAAAAGAGAACCATTAAGTTTTGGTAGATTTGTTTAATTTTTGCAGTTCTGAGAACATTATTGGTATAAGCCAATATCGACGACTATTAATACACGCAAGTAAATTCTTTTAGAACTGAAAGAGTTGAAATAGCATCTACAATGTTTTGCAACAGTAGACATTACTGAAATTTTTAAGTCGATCTTCTTTTGGCCTTACAATTTAATAATGTAGTAGAATTGTTAGAGACAATACTTATCGGTTTAAATGTAAACTATAATAAAATGATAATTACGTTCCTCCCTTCCCACTGAGGCTGAATGTGGCACAAGGCCGAATTTTATGTGGGAGATCAAAGACCCTTAAGCTCGTGCAAAAATTCGCCGTAGACCCTGCATAAAACAAGGATAAGTTATTCTCTGATTTTTTTCCAGACGAGACTCTACCTTTCAACAAAGCTTAGTCTTGGTTCCTCTTCACCCAGAGGCTGAGAGTCCAATCAAGAGTGAGTTTTGAGGAACTGATTTTCATCTCTCTCCCCAATGAGGCTGGATGCGGCAAAAGGACATATTTGACGTGTGAGATCCGAACACTTGAAGCTCGTGCAAAAATATTACGTAGATCCTGCATAGGGCAGGGTTGGGATCTTGTCTGTTTTTCCCCAGACAAGACTGATTTCTGCAGAGCTTCGTCTGGGTTCCTCTCCGTCTGAAAGCAGAGATTCCTATCAAGAGAGAGTTTCGATGTCCCTGAATACAAGTAGAATTCTCTTGAGTATATGTATTGAGGACAGATCCATTAATGGGGAAAATTGATCTTACTACAATTAATATCTGCGATGTAAAGAGCGATTGACTGCTGGTTTAAAAAATGATGCAATAAAATGGTTACAGCAGACGACTTAATTGCTTTTGTTTCTGGCACCAACAAATGGCGTCAAAAAGAAAAACAACGGAGACAAGTGTTTCTGAATAAACTGGAATAAATCAAAGGAAATAAACATAAGTATAAAAAATAAAGTAATTAAAATTCTAATTGGTGTAAATGACATTCTAATTGGTGAAATATACACAGAAAATATTGCTGCACTTTAGATGTCAAAATTACAAAGAAAAGTAGGTGTTGATGTGAACTTGGCAGACTGAAAGAAGGTGAATTGGATAAAGTTAAAAAAAATTAGACCGAAAAGGTAGAAAGGATGCAAGAAAACGAAAATAAAATTATTGAAAATGGTGGGGGTGAATAAATAAGAATAGGCGAGAAAAGTGGGAAATGACGCAAGAGAGTGAGAGTGAAATGAATGAAAGTGGGAGTGAAAAGATAAGAATAGGGAGGAAAAGAGGGAGATGACGCAAGCAAGTAGGAGTGAAAAGAGTGAAATACGAAATGATAGGATAAAAGCTGGAAAAGAAGCTAAGTGAAAAAGTAAAGGGGAAGTGAATAGGAAAGAATAGGAAAGAAAACGATGAAAGAAAATGAAAAGGAAAGGAGTGAAAAAGAGAAAAAGACATGAATAAGAGGGAAAAGAAAAATATATTGAGAATGAAAGGAGTGAACACAGCAGTAACAGGACAAGAATGGGAGAGAAATAGGGGGAAATGTTACAAAATAATGGGAGTGAAAGTATATACAGATGATGATAGACAGAGAACATTATTATAAACACAAAGAATTGGTGTAAGAAGGAAATGAACGGAAAGAAAATATCGGAAAAAAGACATTTACAAAGCGGAAGAAAGACACGAAGAAGCAAAAAGTATAAAAAGTAGGGACATAAAGTGAAAATCAGGTAAATCAGTAAAACTAATAATGGAATAAATATAATAATAGGGAGAAAGACGAAGAATTACAAACAATGGATGATTCAAAATGGCGCTGAGTCAACAATAATCGCAAAAATTCTACTTGAAACTAAAAAAATAAAAAAAAGTCGAATCATTTTTTAGATTTGTAAGTTTAATAGTGCTGGTTGTAATTGTAAATAAATGTTTTAATAAAATCGGAATCAGCATTTTTTATTTTATATATCGAAACCTAGAAGGGCAGTCGTACATCCGATCCATTGCAAGAATGCAGATAAAAAGGTCGGCCTCATGTACACCTCCAGTAAGTACTAGACTTTTCTGTTAACCTCTAGCTTTACAAGAGCCAGATCAAGCCAGAAATGAAGTATTGTTGTCATAATTGGTAAGAAACTGTCCAAACCTCAATCTCCAGTCTTGATGGAGTCTAAAAGCGTCTCTGAGACTTTGTGGGTGACGAATTAATCTCCACCCTACAACCTCACCAACAGGTGGAATGTGGCAAGCCTTTTGCTACTCTACCGTTGCTTCCACAGAAATACTCGAACTGGTCTTGCCAGTTCAAACTTTCACGGCAAGGCCACTAACATAATAGACAAACCACCCACATTTTCTCCATATTCAATCAGGGAGATGTAATTCAACCCTAACAGCTTCTTTCCCCGAACTACTGCTCTGTGTAACTGACTTCAACAAGATGTTTCCCTGATTACTACAATCTTAACCTGTTCAAGGGTAGCGTTAACCGTTAGATTCCACTCCTATACTTACAAATTGCCTTCTAACGCAACGCAATACCTCAAGTGCCTCCGGACCTTGTAAGAATAGATTTGATACGGTAACAATATATTAAATACAATATCTTTTCACATTTTTTTCGTTAAAACGAAAAGTAAATACTTTTTACTTCACCCTTACTAAAGAATTTTTATCTTACGATAACAGCCCGATGATATGCTATTTTGCTGTTGCTCAAAGGCAAGCAAAGGATCTTTGTCTTTCGTGGTGTGGAAATCGATTTTGAAGCGATAACCAACATAAAAAATAATTCCATTAAAATGCCGAATGACATTTTGCAGTATATTCATTTACGTAATTATTCTGGATGAACATCTTCTTTTCTGAATATGTCCGTAAGACTGCTTAGTGTTTTCAAAATGGCTCTTATAAAATGTTTTCCTATCCTAAATAGGTATATTGTAATGCCTATTTACGAAATTATCTATCTCTAAAAAGGAACTGATATTTTATTGATTTTACTTCAAAAAAAGGAAAAAGCTGTTAGATTGCATAGAAAATAAATATATTATTTAGGCATATTAAAGACGTAATAGAAAAAATATTTAGACAACAAATACTATCTTCTATACTTAACAGTATTTATTTTCCTTCTGGTTTTTTATATACTTAATTATATGTACTAGTATTAAACTATATATCTCATTAAAAATATAAAACACACCTTTTGAGTAATGAAAGTCAGAACAATCCCTTATTTTTGCAAACACAATCTTGTAGGCTGTATTTAGAACAATAATTCGTAATCATAATATTGCTTGAGTAAAAAGACTTTAACGAAATAGCAGAGCCCCTTAGCAAATATACGCATGTGAACAAAGTCTTCCTGAGACAGCAATTTTTTTACTGAAAAAAGAGACAAATACTTAAATAAAATAAAATAAAAATGAATATAAAATCATTAATTAATCATTTATATTTTGATTTAATCTGATGAATATTGTCACGCCTATCATAAAGCGCTTTCTATTTTCTGTTAAAGCAAAAGTCACATGACACGATGACAACAGAAGACGAAGAAATTAGAAGAAGAAGAAGAAGAAGAAGAAGAAGAAGAAGAAGAAGAAGAAGGATGAGGAGAAAAGAGGAAGAAGACAAAGAAGTAGGAGGAGGAGATGTAAGGAGAAAAAGGATAAGGAGGAAGAAGAAGACGAAGAAAGATGAGGTGAAGAAGAAGAAAAAGAATGGAGGAGGAATGGAGGAGAAGAAGATGATGAAGAAGAAGAAGAAGAAGAAGAAGAAGAAGAAGAAGAAGAACAACAACAACAACAACAACAAGAACAAGTCGAAAAAGACGAGGAAAAAGAGGAAGACGAAGAAAAAGAGGAAGAAGAAGAAGATAGAGCAGAAGAGAAAAAGAGAAGAAGAAGAAGAGGAAGAAGGGAAAAGCGGAATAAGAAAAAGAAAAAGTGGAGGAGGAGTAGGAAGAAGAAGGGGAAAAAAAGAAGAATGAGTGGAAGAAGAAAAAATAAGAAATGACATTTTGATTGGACACAACACATAAAAGATTATTTCAAAAGTGTGTATCGTGTGTATATCCAGTGAAGGGGAAGTTGAAGAGAGCCTTATCATCCTGAAGTCACATGACACAAAAAAGAGTACATTTAGTTTATTTGTAGTAAAATAACACTGTTTTAAGCATGCAATAAGAACTTTCTATCTACGCCAACTTTTACAAAGCAATTTCGACACAAGGTGTTACAAAGTAAAAAATATACTTGGCAACGAATAGGTTAAAGGCTGACTATTTTTAGAGTCTACGTTTAAAACTATTATTCTTCGTTCCTTGGCTCACAGTCGGCCTGTTGGTTAAAGATGTAATTTTCTCAGCTTTAAACTGGTATAGCTATCGATCTAACTTGATATACACCTGGGGCGTCAGTACAATACAACAAAAATAGCGTATCAGTCCAAAGAAAACACGGTGAATAAGTGGATATAACTCACAAATAGTTATCGTAATTAGTACTTTCATCATATTGTATTATAAATAAAAAAAAACTGGAGGTACCAAAAAGGCAACTCCAGTGTTTTACTTTGTTATCTTGATTCGTAGACTTTGTTACTTTCCCCAGAGATGTATTAGGACCTTGAATAATTTTTTTGCTGTTTTCCAACAGATTCGCGTTCCCAAAATTGCGTTTGCGTAGTTTCAGATGGTAATGTATTTATAAGGAATTACTATAAGTGATTTTGAGATTCAGTGTATATCATTTTGCCGAAGTGTAAACAACTTTGTTTTTCATAGCTTTAAATATGACGCATTTCGTGCCAAAGAAATTGTATTTGCAAGGAATTTTATTGCACTATTTTATTTAAAAGAAATCTGCCGCTAAAACACACAGAAGACTTGTTGAGGCTTACAGTGACCAGAAAGAATATGCCACGATTATTTATTAGTGCTATGAAAATTGATCTGTTTATGTCCTCTGATATATCACTACTGTTGTATGTCCCATCTATTATTTCTGTGATCTTGTATTCACAAAAGCCGTTGAAGTCTCTCAACATCTTTATTACAACACCGTCTGGTCCTGCTGCTTTGTTTCACTATCTGTTCTTTATATATATATATATATATATAAATGTAAACTTATCACTATACTTTTTCGAAAAATCCTCCAAATATACACGCTGAAGGAAAAAATGGATGTAAAAAAAGAACGAGCTAAGCACGTGAACATCAAAGTACGTAGCCCAAAGAAAAAAAAACCCGAGACGAGTAATCTATAACAAAAAAGCGCTCAATACGTAAACAGAGCAGACAAATTAGTTAACCTAAAGAGCCAACAAACCTACCTATATATATATATATATATATATATATATATATATATATAACATACGCCGTTGCTGAAGAGGCAAGGATTTCCTCGTAGAAATGGCTATCCAACGGATCTAATTATCGAAATCAGTCTTGCACATATTTAAATAAACCATACATCCGTGCATAGAATGCTCCTGTACGTCATATATAATTACGCATCCCTGCTGTTCATCTCATTGTTCTCGACAGGCTCCAAAGGAAAATCTGTAATGTGATAGGTCTGGACTTAGCAGTTCGACTCCAGCCACTTTCTTCTTCTTGGGATTTGGCTTCCCTCTGTCTATTCTACAAATATTTTCATGGCTTGACAAACTTAAGTCACTGGTGCCCTCGCCACAAAAATTTACTCACGCAACCAGCCTGGCAACAAGGTATCACCCATTTACAGTTAGATCAACCAAATGCAGCAACAATTCTGATCCATCAGCTTCTTTTCTCGCACTTCCCGCCTGTGCAGTTTCCTTCCATATAATTGCTTTCTTGGCGGCTACAACCTCCTGGAATGTATATGCAAAATCAATAGCCATCTCTTATCCCCAGTTCTTTCAACATCACCCTGTATATCTTGTTCTTTTCTCTTTTCGAGACTTCACACCTGTGTTCTCATCATTCTCTTGCCGTTTCTCTGACAACCGCAGTAACCGGTTCGTCTTTCTCTTCACTCTCCTCCTGTCTAAGCAGTCACGCTTATGAAGCCCCCTGCACATCAATGGCCGTACCACCTTGCTTGGGGTGAAACGATTAAAAATAAATAAATCAAAAATAAGGCTACAACTCTAAACTTCGTGAACTACTTCCGTACAGTTCCGTCGGCTAAAACGCCTTCACCACACACAGCACATAACTGTTTTGTTCCTTGCGGGACATTTTTGACTTTAAGGTAATAAAAAAGAATCAAGCGTCGAAAATCCAGTTTATAATCTTCCATTTTCACAGGGATGCGAAATTAGCACGAATTAAGTAATTCTAAACTTTCTTCCTCAATAGTTAGTTTGAAGTGTGTCTTAATCGAAAATGTAAGTATATTATATGTATTGAGAACGACTAAAAACTGGCATGAACTTTTCAGATAACCCAATATTTATAAATAAAAAAAGTCACCGGAAAGCTATATAGCGGCGGTGGAATAGTGACTGAAGCAGAAATGCCAGGTCAGACCAATAATATTGATGATATTTCTTTGGTGTATATCAAGGACATCAAAACTAGAAGCACGGTACCAAATGTGACAGAAATATTCTAAGTATGTCCGATTAGTAGACTTATAGGCGTTGTGGTGCATTTGATATCAGCTTGGAACGAGAAATCGAGGAGCCGAGTTCGAATTCCAGCCGAATTCATTGCATTCACTTACGCGCAAATACCCTTGGGAAAGGTATTAATCCGTCTATTCCTTCCAGTTATGGGTTAAATAACAGGACAGATTGGGTTCTATAGCCTTGGTCGGCAACCAGTCTACCGCAGAAAGCAATGGCAAACTACTGCGGGATAATCTTCTGCCCAGTCAGTCATGTCTCTTTCGAGACATGATCGCCCAAGCGTGTATCACGTATGGCACTTAACTAACTGACTGACTGAAGTAAAATTCTGGAATAAAAATTGCCTGCCTCGACGCAGAGAACAAATTGTTTTAGTATCTGACCTAGCAATGCATTTAATTAGTTTTTCTAATTTATGTGGGCTGAGAATGTTAAGGAAAGCAGAAAGGGGTCTCTCGAATGATTAACAGAGAAAATCTTAGCTTTAGAGACATTAAAATTAATAAGGCATTCTTTTATTCAGTTCATAACAGATGTTTGTAGGTCGTTTGCGCGATCAACCACCGTTTTTGACCTCAGCAAATAGTTGTGTTAACATGGATACTAAGTTGAGATCTGATGCCTTCAGGAAGGTCATTAACGAAAATTTTAAACAAAATGGGACCTATTACTGTTGATATTATAGGCTAAAGAGATTAGACCTTTATCAAATGGCTAAATCAAAAACGTGCGTTGTGGTGCAGTGAGCATTGGCTAAGGGATGTGAACACTGTGTTGCACCACAGGGACAGCCAAAGTGTCTATGGCTGGTATTCTGTTTTGTGAATTCAACTCGGTATGCAACTTTGGATTTGCATTGTGGTGCAGTAGATATCGGTCTGGAACAAGAAATTGAAGAGCTGAGTTCAAATCCCAGTTGAATTTGTTGCATTCACTTACGCGGAAAGGTATTAATTCGTCTCTTCTCTCCGGCTATAGGTCAAATATTTAGACAAATTTGGTTCTATAGCATTGGTTGCTTACCAGTCTGCCGGAGAAAGTAATGGCAACCAACTTTGGGGAAATCTTCTGTCCAGTCACTTATACCTTTTTGGGGATATGATTGCCCAAGTGTGTATGACATGTGGCATATAACTGAAATAAAAAGTACAGAATGATAAATCTTTCTCAAGTTGTTTTCATTGGAAATTATAAGAGGAAAGAATATGCGTAAATATTTTAGAAATATTCCAAATCGTGTTGTTCGATGTTTAAGAGCTTCTGTAGAATTCTGAATATTTTTGATGTTAACGCTTTAAAGAATGCTTGAAAGTGTTACATTTTTTAATATTCTGGAACCGAAATTACAACGAGGAACTACATTCGCTTGCAAATAAATTATACGTCTGCTTCACAAATCCAAAACAGAAAAGTTAATAAAGAGAGAGAGAAAAAAAAGATTAAATGAAAAATAAAGCAACAACGTTTATTCCATAAATACTTTTGATGTAAAACAAAAACAATTTTTTCAGAGAAAAGAAAAAAAATAAAGGTAAATTATATAAAAGAATTGATAAATCGCAGTTGGTTATGCTTGCTATGTTTCACAGCGTTTTTTCTTCGCTACTTCCGGCGATGATGAAGTCACGCATACACAGAATAATTGTAACAATTGCCGATAATTCAGCGATTATTCTTTTATTCTCTTGAACGTCTTTGTTACTCGATTGCGGGAATCAGACAAGAAATCTAGACACACTGAATGATATGAACTTGGAAACACTTAGTCGCTTAAACTATATGAGTTATGAATAAGTGTAAATTAAAGAGAATTTATTTTTTATTTACGAGTAAGAATCAAAGTTGGTAGAGTTTTATATATACATAAGCACGCACAAATATATATATATATATATATATATATATATATATATATATATATATATTAGTCATCCACATACAAGCCTGTTTCGGTGTATCGCAGCACATTAGTGTGGCTATACACGTCCACTTGCTTCTGGCCGGGATCGAAACTCCACAGATTTGGTGTCAGTCGGAGTCACTACTCTTTAAGCCATAGGTGCATGGAATCAGGGAATGGAAATTTTAACGTCTTGTATATAAGCAGTGTATACACACGCCTGTCACCGAAAGAACTCAATTCATTTCTGAAGTGTCACGTTTATATATATATATATATATATATATATATATATATATATATATATAATGAGAAATATATATATATATATATATATATAATGAGAAATGGATGAATGGATGAATGACGTGATGTGGGCGGAATGGATAACTGTTCGAAATGATAATTAGAGGAACGGAGTTTGAATTTCAGTTAGGTTGGTTAGATCTATTAATGTATGAATATATTTCTTATTCACTAACTACAGGTTAAATAAAAGGACAAATTTGGGTGTAGTAGATTTAACAAAAATCTTTCCAGCACCCCCTCGTATATTATTTGGCATATGTCATATAGTCTTTGCTTGGTAAATTATCGTTCTGTCTAATCTATTGTACATCGTATTCGAACACTCTTATGCATCACAATTATTAACTTTCACTGAAAACATGAAATATATCATTTAGTGTTTTTATATGCGTGAAGAGATATGGGTGCGTGGCTGAGTGGCTAGAACTTTAGCTTTCTGACAATAAAGTCCAGGTTCGAATCTCACCATGGTCAGTTTTCAGGGAGGTGACTTCTTGATGTTATCGGGCTAGAGGAGGCGATCTCAGCGTGTGACACCTTTAAAAATTGCCTGAAAATCATACTAAGAGTTAACCTAAAATTTTCCAGGGAAATTGAGTAGACGGGATTCATTGGAAGTCGTCGATGTCAAAAGTCATCGTGACAGATCATGCGCTCTCCCTCAGAAATGTTAACTAAGGTCTGCTCAGCATAGTTGCAGTATAAACCACAGGTGGGCTTTATGAGTGTTGAAGCAATGCAAATGTGTCTAAGCAGGCGTCTGCAACGGGGATTAGCTAATCACCCCAGTAGACAGGATTCCTTGGATACGAGTGGCCATCTATTGTTGTTGAAACAACACATATGCTTATGAATTAAGGAGGCTGTGAAAGCCATCTACCAAACACGTGAGCAACAACGAAGCACAGAGAAAATGAAAACAAAATACCAAATATACTCAACAACTGAAATTTCTAGGGCAAATACTCTGGAAAGAAGGCTTCAGAAATTCAATACACACAGGACAAATTAAAGACAAATGTGACAGAGGAAAACAATGCATAAGCTACCGAAAGAGCTGAAGTAATTTGATGACGGAGATACAAAAGACAAGAAATTGTGGACAGCCATGATCGCCAACGTCCTAAAAAGTACACAGCACATAGAGAAAGATACGTGTAAATAAGTCATTTCATAATTAATCGACATATTTATTTCGTTTTTGAATGATTTTATCACATACTTTAGATAATTAAACAATATACCTACACTTGTTTTATGAATTCATGTCAAATATAAATCTTATTAAAAAAAAAACAAATATAAAAGAAAACATACATCGTGTTTCCATCATAGTAAAAAATGTAGATAATTAATTTTCTAAGCACCGCATAGATGTAGTACAAGGCCGAATGTATGGGACACCCAGTGAGGGTTGAACTCACTACTCAGTTGTAACTGGTTCTAGCGAGACAAGCTTGCTAACTATTACTCTACGCCGAGGTGCCCCCAAAATGTAGATAGTGGTCAGATTCCTACAAGATTTTTAATATCCCTGGGGATAGAGCCTCCCCCTTTACAAGGTGTAAGCGGATTATAAATTTACAAATACTTATATTGCTTGAATTCTGCTGCATTTATTGAGGAAGTGGGTATAAGATTGTTTATAGCTCACTACTTGGGACGTGTAACTACCAATTACTATCTACTGTTGATTTGTATGTTCGTATTCTTTATATGTCCATCGACTGGTTGATCTATTGATCTCTCCATCTATTGCGTAAAACCGGTTATATTTATAGCACACTTACTCATATTTGAAATTTTAAACAATAGGAACAGACAAGCGCACGCTCACACACACACACACACACACACACACACACACATATATATATATATATATATATATATATATATATATATTGCTTAAAATTTGTGGGAGTATAATGGACAAGATCAATTAATAGATAGATAGATAGATAGATAGATAGATAGATAGATAGATAGATAGATAGATAGATAGATGCTTTGTGTTGCAGTGGGTATCGGAAAGAGAAATTGGAAAGCCGAGTTCGAATTCCAGTTGAATTTGTTGCATTCACTTACGCGCAAATACCTTTGGAAAAAGTATAATTCCGTCTCTCTCCCTTCAGGTATTGGTTAAATAGAACGTTTTAATTTGATTGACAAAAATTCTACCGCAGAAAGTAATAGTAACCTACTGCAGGAAAATCTTCTTCCCAGTTAATTATGTCTCGAAAGAGACATGATCGCCCAATCTTATATGGCACTAAGCTGATATATATATACGTCTCCATTAGTCCAAATCTACACTAACCCCTCGGGTGCTCATTACAGTACTTATCGAAAAGATAGAACTTACCAATAAAGTCCTGAAATGGCTTCACATCCGGGTTGTTAGATTTCCCGACGAGATATCGTCAAAAATGTTTCGAACCGCTTAAACAAATCAAGGCCACTGTGCATGGTCAATGAGCGCATAGACCCCAATGAGACGAAGTGTCTTATCCTTTATGGTAACATCCAGCGCGCAAAGCCTGTGCGCCGGATCTGCACACGCCGCGTTCAAAGACTTGCTAACCAACCAGGAAACACTATTCGAGCGTTCATCAAAACATGCCGAATAGAGGAGAAACTTCTTAGACAGATTATATTCAAAATTGTGAGTAGTGTACACAACATACATTCAACCCACGACGCTGAATATGTAGAACGAGATTCTGCGAGACTCTGAATAACTAACCAGCGAAACATTATAAGCCCGCTTAGATTTGCTCTAATGTATTGAACATAGTGGGGGTATGGACATCAACGGCGTTGCTCAGGTGTAATGAAAGCTTTAAAACTAATCAATGGTCCTGGAGCTCAGACTCTTTGGACGTTGGCACGAAAGACTAAAAATCAATAGTTGTTTCCAGTTAAAGCGAAACTGTAGACTGAAAGAAAAATGAATAGATGTAAGTCAAATTTTGATTTCCTGGTATCGATATCAAATAAGTTTTTTTCGTCGTAAACTGAACTTTGAAGGCTAAATAAGTCCTCTGAGTAAATGGTGTCATGACTGAGACTAAAAACTACAATTATACCTACTTAGAGCCGAACCCAAAGCAAAAACTAAAATAAAAGGTCTGAAAAAAATACAGACATACAGGCAGATAAACAGACACACAAACATCTTGCCTTATATATATATATATATATATATATATATTATCGATTTTCTGCACTATTGTAAGAACTGCAACCTTGAAACTTCTGAATATTGTTTCTAATGTCTTTGTCTATGAGTGTATCAAATTTAATTAAAATCAGACCACTCCTTCTATAACCTGATTTTTTCGATTATCGATTTTCGATATTTATCGGGTGTACCTCGACACAAAATCTAGCTAAGAACACTCGCAGACGCTTATAGTACAACTGTGTAAATTTTCAAGAAAATCGGTTCAGCCGTTTCGGAGACCATAGGTAACGGACACACACACAAAGACAAAGTTTAGATTTTTATTAAAAATAATGTTCAAACAAATAAAAGTTTAAAATATTTCGGTTAGGTCCTGTTATGGTAATTTACCCATACACATATGAACTCTTCCTACTCTAAATAAGCAGCAGTTTTTGCTTTGTGGTAGAGGTCTATTCCATCAGAGGCTGGAATTCGAGTCACCTCTCAGTTGCATCCCTGTCCTCAGCCAGAGTGCGGCTTGGCTGTATGTCTGTCCGAGGAAAATTTACACTGTAGTGTGCCAAACCCCAGAAATCTATCCCCCACCCAGGCTTTTCCTCTCCCTCGGGATGGGGTTGAATTTATTGCCCGGTGTCTGAGTCGTGCCCAAAAAGGAAAAGTGCCTAGGAGGTTTGGGAATTTTTTACGGTACTGCCTATAAACCTCCCAAAAAAAACTGTCGCACCGTTGCATGGTGAATAGTAAATACTGAAGCTTATTCCAGCATATAGCTCTGACAGCCGAACCAAACAGTCACGCTGGTGACCTTCCCATTGTGTATATGTTTTGTACTACTGATATTTGTTAATGTATTTGTTTACCTCTATTCCTTCTTTGGGTCTTTATTTCTGGCCTCTAACAAGGCCACAACAACTTGTGGACGAGTACACTTAAGGACCCTTGAGGACCCCGAAAGGACTGCGTGGAAACTGTCTATATTGGTTCAACATTCAAAGCACGGAATTCTATATTTCGACACACTTTGTTCTATTCAACGGTACTTAGTAATCCAGAAAAAAAAAACAACGAAAATCTTTTTCGAGAGAGAAAAAAAGCACTCGTGATCCTTTGAATGAGTAAGAAATTAATGTTATTTTTTTGTTATTCACATCAATTAATTTTTATTTCGGTTTAATCCTAAAAAAAACACGGTCAGACATGGATGAATTTAAATCAGCCATGCTCGATTACTTGAACTTGAATTGCAAAACCAAAGGGAACTTAAATGGCAAGCGGAGCGACTTGAAATGCAAAAGCAAACTGAAAACAAATGGCTTGAATTTCAAAACAAACAGAAATCAGATATCAAAAGCTCGAAAGAATTCTACTTCAAACTCAGCAACAGCAAAGAAACTTGCTTGAACTGGCAAACATGGGACTAATTAGTGAAAATGAAAATGCGTTTTCACAAAACACGATCTGGTGCGCAATAGGCATTTTTACATATTCTCCGGACAAGTGTGTAACTTTCGCTTCCTGTTTAAAAAGATTCAAGGATTTAAACGCCACAGATTGCATAAATTGATCAGACTAAGAAAGTTCGCCTTCTTTTTTTTGGAAAACTGAGCACTACAGAGCACACCAAATTTTTCCACCCCGTAAAAAAAGCGAACTGACATTTTATTTTTGCGGTTAAACTTCTTACAGAACTTTTAGTCCTAAAACTTCACTCTTTCATAATAGATGGAAGGATATTAATTTAACCAGAAAGGATGACGATGCTACACTACGTTCGCGTCGGTGGTGAACAAGCATTGCGACGATTTCAAACTGCCAGAATTGAGTAAGAATAATTTTAAGCGTCTGACATTTGTTCAGGAACT
This sequence comes from Ascarosepion bandense, assembly GCA_037127315.1. NCBI lineage: Eukaryota > Metazoa > Mollusca > Cephalopoda > Sepiida > Sepiidae > Ascarosepion > Ascarosepion bandense. The sequence goes on from JBBBDQ010000316.1 coordinate 5,043,424, forward strand.
CGTTTCAGCTAAAGAGGCTGAAATTAGATGTAGAGTTCCTAAATAAATTAGAAAATGAGCTAAACCTTACTCTCCAACAAATAGCGGAAGACTGTCAGAGATTCGTAAACGTACGCCAAGATTCGAAAAATATCGAGGAATCTGGCATAGTTCCCGCAAGAAAAGTATACAAAAAAAAACAATTGAATTATTCCTCTAAATCAAACTAATCAAGAAAGAAACAAGACATCTCGCCCCCTAACTTGTGTTAAGGTTGTTGGTATAAGGACTGCAAAAATCAGATCAACAAGACGGGTTAACATTAAAAAATACGGGCAAGTACAAATCCTGAATAAAAATATTAAACTACAGTTAGATTCTTGTTCAGATTTAACAATCATGAATCTACACACTTGGAAAAAGTGTGGAAACCCAAACCTGCTAAGAACTAATAAAATGGCCAGGTTCGTGACAAGGAAGAAAATCAAGTTTAAAGGAGAACTTATAACTAATGTAACTTTTCAACGAAGGAGTTTAAAACTAAAGAATTCAGAAAATTTAATTGGCACTGACTGGATAGAAAAATTTAAGTTGTGGAACATGCCAACTAATTCCCTTTTCCAAATAACCTAATAAATCGTTTAAAAGAAACTTTTGCGGAAGATTTTTTTTCCGTGGGACTTGGTCGGAGTAATGAAATGACAACAAAATTTGAGTTAAAAGATGACATTCTGCCAGTGCTTCAGAAAAAAACGAAATGTGCCTTTTGCCTCTTTATCATAAATAAATGAGGAACACTAGAGACTAGAAAGAACCGGTGTCTTGTCGAAAATTGCATAAAGTCAATGGGTTTTACCGACCGTCTATGTGGAGAAGTCACAGGAGATCCTGGCGTGAACCGATTTCTCGATGGAGCTTAATGCGGCAGTCAAAGATTATCATTATTCTTTACCTAGACCAAAAGAAATTTTCGCGAAACTAAGTGGGGGGAAATATTTTACAAAAATTGAACTCAGTGATGCGTATCCTCAAATACCGATGGAGGAAGAATGTTCTAAGTTGCGCTGTATCAACACACATCGTGTATTGTACAAGTTTGAACCTCCACCGTTCGGGGTAATGGTTGCGCCGGCAAATTACCAACAAGTGATGGATACTATGCTGAACGACCTTGACTATTTGGACGATATATTAATGATCAGTCAAAATGTAGAACAGCATAAAAACCATGTTCATAAAATCCTCTCAAGAATCCAGAGGTACGGGTTAAAATTGAAAGAATCCAAATGCGACTTTTTTATAGAAAGGATTAAATACTTGGGACACATTATCGATAAAGATGGCATAAGACCAGATCCAGAACGGGCTACAACACTTAAGAAGATGTTAGCTTCCGAACATTTCTCTACCGTACGAATCTTTTTAGGATTGGCAAACTACTACCAGGTGTTTATACCGAATATGCACAACTTACGTGCTCCAATAAACGAACATTTGAAAACACAAGGATTGAGAGTGGACACTTGAATGCAAGAAGGATTTGTCAAAATAAAGAGTCTTGACGTTGGACTTGTTTCTCACTCACTATAACCCAGAGCTGGACATTATAGTTGCCAGCGACGCCAGTTCGTATGGCACTGGAGTATGTATTATGCACAAAATGCCAGATGCATCTCACAAAGCAATAATTCATGCGTCGAGAACACTTCTTCCTGCTGAAAAGAATTACTTGTAAATTGAGAAGGAGTTCTTATGGAAAAACGCAGTAACACAGTAACGAAGTTTCACCGGCACATTGACAGTAGACTCTTTACATTGCAGATGGACCATAAACTGTTACCGACCATTTTCAGTTCTAAAACAGTCTTCCTGGGCATACAGCAAATAAATTGCGATGACGGGAAACAGTCTTTTTAAAATATAACTTCAAAATGGTGTTCCTACTATCTAAAAGCTGTCATGCCGACGGACTGTCCAGATTAATTCAAGGTAGTATGATTGCTTCTCTTTGTACAGAAAGAGGGCTTAAAACCAAATTATGCAAAACAGTAAGGGAACTCTCTGTAACTTTCTACCAAATTAAACGAGAGGCTCTAAACGATGAGTTTATCAAGCAAACTAAAACCAAAATTTGTGAAAAGGAAAGACTTCAGACATTTTCTCTCTATGCAACGAAGTATTGCTATATAGTGAGAGAGTCGTTATTCCCACAACACTACAAAAAAGAATTCTGAAATATTTCCATGTTGACCACCCAGGAATTGCAAGGATAAAACGCCTTATGCGCAGTTATATAGACTGGCTGAACAGGGATAAGGATATCGAAAACATTGTAAAATCCTGTAAAGACCGTGCCTTGGCAGCTAAGGCATTTTAATCCAAAACGAACCGACTATGGTCTCGAATTCATATGGATTTTGAAGATCCGCTAGAGTGATTTTACTATCTTATAGTAGTATATAGTTTTTCTATGTGACCCGAAGTTTTTAGATGTAGAAATTCTACTACAAAAATGACAATCAGTCTCCTACACAAACTGTTCACTAGATTTCGGGTAGTCAATTGTTTAGTGTCAGACAATGAAACACAATTTACATCCCGTGATTTTAAGGATTTTTGTGAGACTTTCCAGAGCAATCATATCAAGATCACTCCATATCACTCAAGGTCCAACGGACAAGCCGAGCGCTTTGTTGACACGCTGAAAAGAGTTCTGAAGAAAGCTAGTGGCACACCCACAGAAAAAGCCCTACAACAGTTCCTTCAGGTGTATAGAATCACGCCCAACGACAGTACACCATCATCATTACCCCCAGCCGAAGTAATGTTTGCACGTAAAATCAGGCAAGCTACTTTCCAAACAAGCAAAACTCAGTCGAGCAAACACGGTACCTATAAAACGCTACCACCTCAGGAGGAAAGATTTTTTTCTGGATGTTTCGGGATGAGAAATCTTTCTGGGATATAGGTAAAGTTTCTGTCACCTAACTAGGCTACAACAATTCTATTTTACAACATTCCGTAACATTTCTTAAAATAAAGTTGTCTTTGTTTACATTTGTTTATATTAAGGTACAAAAACAGAGCAGTTATGAATATTACGAAAAATCAGAAATTTATGTTCTTAATCGGCTTTGTCTAACTGCAATGCCTTTGTGGTCAAGTGGTTAAGACATGTCAGATCAATTGACAGCTTTCCCTACGTTATTAGGTGTCGCAATTTTGAATCCTGCCGAAGGATGTACATTTTCCTAACAAGATTTACTGAATATACGGGCCAGTAGATATATGTAAATATACTGTTTAATTATGAAAAAGAAATTATCTACTCATATAAGAGTACCCATTAAAAATAATGTTAAAACAAATAATAATTAAAAATATGTCGGTTAATTCCATTTCGTAACATTATATATATATATATATATATATATATATATGTGTGTGTGTGTGTGTATGTATGTATGTATGTATGTGTGCATGTGTGCGTGCGTGTGTGTGTTTGTGTCTATATATATATATATATATATATATATATATATCATCTGCATACGTAAATGTGTAGAAGCATTTTTTCAAATCGAAAAAAGCGATAATTTTCAACCGTGTATTTATATATTATGTATGTTTTATGCTGAAAATGAGGTTAGAATTTCCTACAGTGATGCAAAGTCGAAGCTTCTAAAAATGCTTGATCATTCGATTTATGACGTTGCTATCAGCGACAACATACAGATTTTCCCTGATCTAATTTGCTTATAGCATCTCGAAGCAATAAATAGCAAAAGTTAAACAAAACTCATACAGAAATTTTGCTTGTTTGCATACGTTAGATTTTTAAAGAAAACCTTTTATTCTCTTATTCTTTTCGTGTTTTTTAACTTAGATTTTCATCTTGTGAATTGCAATTTACGAAATAACTTATAACATTTTTCTCGATCATTTCTATGTGACAATAAACAATGTTTAGTGGTTTAGTGCACTTGATGTTAATGTTATACGAGGTTTTTCATGTACTGTGCCTCTTCAGAACATGCGATACCATAATTCTCTACAAATACCAAACATTTTGTACGACGTTTCGGCAGTTGTATGCTGCAGCTTTCTTTAGGTGCTAGGAATTTCGAACCGAACCCATTATTACGATCACTGGGGTATATCATTCTTATTCTTTGTGCGACACATGGCCCAGTGGATATTGACGTTAGTTAGTTTCAGTGACTTGACCATAAGGATTGTGAGTTCAATACCAGGCAGTGGTGAATAAGTAACTTATAGTCGGGTTAGAGGGGGATAACTCAAGACTCCCAAAAAGAAGTCTTCACACAAGGAATGAGAATGATATACCCAATTGATCGTAATAAAGGGTTTGGTTCGAAATTCCTAGCACTTGAAGAAGGCCGGAGCGTGCAACAGCCCAAACATCGTACAAATAGCAACCAAGTTGAGGATAATAGACCGAATAATGTAACGTGTAAATCTTACCTCATCTCAGAAATATAGACAAATACCAAACTCTTTGTATCTCTTAATAATGTTTGTCCCCTTACTATCCCTCCAAGTTTGTATTCTGTTATACATTGACACATGTTTGCCAGGTAGTTGGCTCATTTTCTCCCTACCATATTGTGTTTAGTATATCCTATGAGCATTGAGATATTTTATTTGATGTGTCTCGTCAAAACATGCAATATTATGGTCCAACACCTAGGCTTTGTATCTCTAAGTCTGGGGGCATACTATCCCTCCCAGTCCGTATTTTCTTATCCATTAACACGAGTTAGTAGACTCGTTGTTTTACTCTACTCTTCCTGCGTTTTGTATATCCTATGAGCGTCAGTTTATTCAACAACTTTTTTAATTACATGTCCAACAAATTTCGTTGAACATACTTCTAGAGAACAATATTTCTTTTGCCTCGAGTCTACAATTCATCTGTCCAGCACCTGATATAGAAGGCTTGATATTACCGAGAAGTTCATCAGTCTTTTCCTAAATGTTTCTAACGACATTTTCCTGTTTCTTAATACTTTGTTAACTTTCCCGTATCTTTGTATTTTCAACTCTTCTGTTAAAACACGTCCTAGACACATATTTTATTTACACTATTTATATTCGAACGATTGTCCTCATCTTTGTTGATTTTATCACAAAATTTCAACCTTTGCCCTCTCAGGCTTTTCTCAAGTGTATATTGATGTAGGTATCTTACAGGGATTCCGAACTGAACTATATATTTAATCTAAGGTGGTTCCACTGCTCATGTCTAGTAGTATCGTCTACTACTAAAAATATATGAATAAAATCAAGATAACAAAGATGATGGTATTAGTCGGACTATAAATAGTGTAAATAATAATATGTATATACGTTGTGGTGGAGAGGATATAGACTCGGAACATGTGTATGTGTATGTGTGTGTGTGTAGGTGAATGTGTAGTGTAATCATGTGATTTTTTTTCGGATAGAATATATCCGTAAAAAGGACAATATGAATTAAAACAAAAGAAAAACTAAACCGAAGAATTTCGTTCTCTTATGAGATTTATCAAGTTCTTAGCATTTACCTTAATAATGTTCTTCGGAGGACAAAACGCACCGGCTAAGATCAGTCTACGTTTTGTCATTATTCATATATATGATAATAGCATTTAAAAGTTTTGGGGTGTCAATCTACGGAGAGTTCAGTGGATTTGGAAAGATTTGGAAGAGTCGAATAGTGATTATGAAGGTGTTTAGAGTGATCACTAGTATTTGTAGCGTTATACCTACATTAATCTTCCCACAGTGCCTCAGACTCAACACGGAGGCCTACATTAAATATCTTTAGAAGGTAGTGCTGCTCAGGGTCAAGAGCTGTCCTATATCTGATAACAAGACTCTGCACCATACCACACAATCAGGAAAACCCAGTCATAGCTGTTAGACAATTTCTGCAACCATGTTACTTATCACATCTGGCTACATAACTCCCCAAACGGCAACTCCCATGATTATTACGTGTGAGCAGCAGTCGAGCGATAGATCAACAAGTCGACGATGAACTGAAGCAAGGATTATGGGAACAGTCACCAACATTTTAAAAAAATGTACAAAAGAAGTGTAGGAAATTCCGAAAAGTTCGTGGTTGATGCCAATGGCAATTTTACTGAATAATTTTACACTTTAGTGTTTCGGGATATCCTTGTGTAATTTTGGTAAGCTACGGGGTTAAGTCATTACCGGACGCCTGCTTGACCTAATCCAGTCTTTTTTAAACAACCGCAAAATGAAGGTCGTTTTGAATGGGCATGCCTCTTCATCCTACAGCACGAATGCCGGTGTCCCCCAGGGCTCTATCCTGGGCCCGACGCTCTTCCTTATTTTCATCAATGACCTCCCAGATGAGATCAAGTCCCAAGTAGGCATCAACGCAGATGACACCACAATATACTCCCGCTCCAGTAAGAAACCTGGCATGGCGGACAGACACAATTTCGCTGCTGACCTTGAACGGGATCTACACTCTGTGGTGAATTAGGGCAAGAAGTGGCTTGTCAACTTCAATGCGTCCAAGACCAAGCTGTTGTCTGTCAACCATCACAGGCAACCTCTCCTGCCTCCCATAAGCATGCACCAAGCGATTCTCCCTGAGTGCAATATACTGCGCCTCCTCGGCCTTACCCCCTCTTCGGATCTCAAATGGAACCGCTACATCAAATCCATAGCAAAATCTACTGCTAAGAAGGTTGGGTCACTATGTCGATAAGGGACGTTCTTTCCGCCTGAATCCACCCTGCATATATACAAGTCTACCATTCGACCCTGAATGGAGTACTGCTGCCATTTATGGTCAGGCGCCCCTGCCGCTCACCTCAGTGTTCTCGACAGGCTACAAAGGAGAGTTAGTAACGTGATAGGTGCTGACTTGGCAGCTCGGCTACAGCCACTTCCCCACCGACGAGATGTGGCCTCCCTTTGTCTGTTCTATAAGTACTTTCATGGCTTCTGCTCAGATGAACTTAAGTCACTGGTGCCTCCTCAACAGGTGTTTACTCGTGCAACCAGAATGGCAACTGGGTCCCACCCATTCACAGTTAGGTTAGCCAAATGCAGACGACAATTCTACTCCTGCAGCTTCTTCTCTTGCACTTCCCGCCTGTGGAACTCGCTCCCATATTCTTGCTTTCCTGACGGCTACAACCTCCAGAAATTTAAATGCAATGTCAATACTCATCTATTAACCACTTCACTCTAGCCCTTCCCCCACCCCGTATATCCTTCCCTTTCTCTCCCCACTTGCAACTGTCATCACACCTGCATTTTCATCTTTCTATTGCTTCTTCCTAATTGGTGTGTAATCCTCTTCTCCCTCCTCTAATTAATTTTCTTTCAGTTATGTAGCCCCCCGCACGTCAGTGGCATTTACCCCTTGCCCGGGGTGAAAAGATTAAAAAAAAAACAAAAAAAAATATACTACCGGCCATAATTATAGGCCACCCCAGTTTTTAAAAAAACGATGTATTTTATACTATTTTTAGTATTTCTTGCCAACTGAATAATTCTAAATGAAAATATAAATGAAAATGAAAAGAATGGTTCTTTTGTTATTATTACATTGCAAAATTTTACAAGGCAGCCAGGAAGCCTTTGCTTCGGCCAGCCAATAAGAAGAAGAGACTAGCATGGTGAAGGGGTCACAAAAACTGGATACCAGAACAGTTCATTTGATGTACATGTTTTTGTGAAGTATTAATAGAAGTACCATTCTATTTTCATTTAAAAGTATCCACCTAGGCAATAATTACTAAAAATAGTATGAAATACATCATTTCTTTTAAAAAACTGAGGTGGTTTAATAATTATGGCCGGTATGGTATGTTAATTTGAGATATCTGTGTTATTTTCATTTATTCATCACACCCTGTATATGACACAGTATATAATTCATACGCGTGACAAAAACATGCAGATATGTGAAAATATATTTTAATCATTTCACCCCAAGCAAAGCTGAACGACCACTAGTGTGACAGGGTTACTCTCAGAGAAAAAAAAACTGGGTACAGGTGGCACTGAAGAAAAATAAATGATGAATGGTAATCAAGAAGGCAGAAGATACCAACTGAGTCTACATTGAAATTTTCAGAGATTGTAAATATCTAGGAAGCAAACGGAAGTGAGTCTCACAGGTGGGAACTGTAAGAAAAGAAACTGTTAAAGTAGAAGTGAAGGTTACATTTAACTATTTCGATTGTAAAAGAGTGGGACCTAGATACCATATATAAACTTTCTTCATTTATTTGACTTATATATTATGAATTTTCTCATCGATGTGACAATATATATAGATATATGTTTATGTGTGTGTGTGTACATTGTTCAAACATTCGCCGATAAAATGTTTGCTGCCTTTTATTTTGTGCATGTGCTGTTGCTTTTATATACCTATGTATATGCACCAAAATGTCTTCCGTAAAAACAGCCAAAAAAAAAAAACGGGTATCATTAAAAGACATGACCCAGCATCTTGAAAAAGCAAACTTCCATGTCTAATGAAGTGCTTAGTAAGATCCGACAGAAAAAAATAATGATACACTCGTTGAATCGAGTGTCTTCAGGTTGTCATGACATGTTCATTTCTTTTTTCATCTTTAGTGAACACAGGCCAACCAAAGTAAATGTTTCTGAAAACAGAGAAAAAATATCCGCACATTAACCAAATCATCTGAACCTACAAGCGACATAGTTAAAGCTGCAAAATTTTCTTGTCTTCTCTTCAAGCAACAACCAGAAGACAATAGTCTATAAACATAAAAACTAACATTTTTCTAAATGTTGTTCAAAGTCCTTTATTCTTTATTCCACTTCAGCACTAGCATAAACTAAACAGAAATGATGAATTAATCTCATGGAAAAGATAAATAGAAATCTTCCATTCAATGTCCAGTCTGCAAAATAATCAATTAAGTGTCCGCCATTTTGTTTTATTCTTTGTGAAAACTTAAAAACATCAGAAAATTCTTATCTGTGAAAAAGACTTTAAGGAAATTAATTTTATTAGATTCTCGCTTTTAATGAACATAATTTTTTAAAATCTTATAAAATATTTCATTTTCATTTTTTTTACAGAAAAATGTGTAAAATTTCAAATAAAACAATTATTATTTCTGTGTGAATTTCATTCCTTCAGTTAGCGCTTTTTGCACCGCTGCTGTGGTCACCACTCCCTTCCATCTTAAAAATTGTGGTTTATAGTAATATTCAAAGCAGAATAATGCAATGACTTGTGGTTTCTTCAGAAGAGAATATTGTTCGCTCACAAATAGTTTTGTCTACCCAATTTCAATCACAAGGCATTGGGCAACTCGTGGTATAGTTTCAGGCGCTTTCTGAAGTGCCACTCGCTGGGATTGCTAGCTGTAAGAACATAACATCAAGTCGCCATCGACCATGGTGAGATTCGAAGTCGGATCTCATGGATAAGAAAGCATATGTTCTAACCACTCGTTACCAAATGCAAAATTGTTAATGCCATTGCATTGATACATGTCTTTAAGTAATTTGCATAGTGGTTTTATAGAATTTATTTCTGTACTTTAGTGAGTTCATTTAGCTACCAGGCTAAGTGTGAATAAAGATTACTTTCCAAGTTGGAAAAACCGAATACATTATCTGTACTTTGTTTATTTTCTTAGAATTTTTGTTCTTATTTTTAATTGGAAGGGAACACCCATATTAGCATCTAGATATCGAGGTAGATTGTTCTAGTTCTCCGTGCTTGTTTCTTTTTTCTGTATATCTCAATTTAATTTATCTCACTTTAGTAACTCAACTCTCCAAGGTTTTGTTCACCTCTGCTGTGACCAGGTATTGAACTCACACCTCTTTGGGTCAAGTCTCTGGATTACTTCAGTTAACACTTTATGCACTAGGTCATGTTCCAACTGAAAAAGTTCGGCTATGAAAACATCGTGAATAAGATAAAAAAAATGAGGACAAGTGTCCGAAAAATATCAATAATTACGAAACCTAGTCTCAGGAATATAAACAAATCATTTTTTGTTTTTGTTAGTAAATATTGTATTAGAATTTTTTGGAGATATCTCTGCTTTTACCAGATACAAGTCATACTATTTTATTCGTAGCAGGGTGAGAAGAGACATATTCTTACCTTTTCCAAAATTATTCGCGTATATGTAAACGTAACAAATGCGGCTGCAACTTGAACTTAGCTCTCCGAGTTCTCATTCCGAGATGCTGTCTATTACACCAACCGAAAAATAACGGTTTTATTTCTTGCTTAAAAAGAATAGTTAATTTATTTTTATTATTTTTCATTCATTTTTGCAAATACATCCTTAGACGATAAACTACTCGTTTTAAATATGAAAGAACATTTTTAATAAAAATATTCAGTGAAGAATTTATCTCTATATTGAATTTATAGCCGCGACTTTTATTTGATAAAAGTTTATTCAGAAATATTTTCGTAAAAATTCATAAGAAAACTTGTGAAATATAAGTCTTTCATTTCATCGTAGATCTTTACAGATTTTCTTCCAATTCTATTCGAAAAAAATCTATTTTTTGTAGTCTGATGTGTCAGCGTTGACAAGTTTGACAATCGATATAAGATAAAAGGCCAAGTGTTGATTGTCCAAATCTCTTCATGAATGCCAATCTTTGGCAACAAGACTCACAGATCTATCGGTGCTCTTAGATTCTACTTTGGCCGACATGTTCCTTTATTTTTCTTCGGTTCCTCCTATTATTTCCCTTTCAGTCTTTTTTTTATTCTTTATATTTTCTTCTTTGACAGGCTACAAGCTGAAGCCGCCATTGAACACTCTTTTGGTGTCTACCTCACATTTTCTTTCCCATCTTCTTCTCTCTTGAAACTTCGAAGTTTAAGTAATGGAATAAAAAAACTATAAGTTGGCATCCACTCTTCTTCAATCAATTTTGACACCCAAAAGACTGCATTTTCTCGGCGTTCTTTCATCATGGCTGCCGAATCAAAGCTGATTTAGTTAACAATTTTTGTTTCTAGCGGCGCTTATATATATATATATATATATATATATATATATATATATAAATTAAACGCACACACACACACACATACACACACACACATATATATATAAATTAAACGCATACATACACACACACACACACACACACACATATATATATATATATATATATATATATATATATATACAGCATGGCTTGAAAGAAACTCATTAAAAATAACACAACGTTTGGTAATATCACCACATTTCCATAAAAACCAGAAAGCATTGTACTGCATAAAGTAGTAGAATTTAATTATTAATTTTTGTTTTTTTTTTATTTCAGAGTGACGAGTTTAGACCAGAATGACACTGTATCAGTGTGTTCAGCTAGCATCCCGTCAGGAAGTGTGGGTAAATGTGTAGAGACGCCTACTCAGGCCCAACACCAACAGAACCAACCTGTGATTTCTACTACAACTATATTGAGTGAACGTTAGTTATAGTCTGTGGGAAAGAGAGCATTATCTGGCGCAATCAATAGCTGAACAACGCCAATACGCTCACATTCTGAAACTATCCGAAATTATCATTCCAAACTACGGGATCATTTGTAGACATCAACACCTAGATTGGACAGAATGAGCAAGTAAAAGATAGAATTTTTGTAGTTTACTGTACTTCTACAATTATACTGTTTAAAATAAAATGGATTTAATGAAACTACCAATAATTAATAAATTTATTAACAATTCTAAATAAGGAGTTTCTTTCCACCAATCCTATATATATAATGTCTTTCTAGGGTCCTTTACACTTTCGCAGATCACGTATACGTCGTCTCTTGGTGTTGTTTTTCTCTTCTGGCCTCTTTCTCCTTTACGTTTTGGACTAATGTATAAGGTTTATTTCTTCATCTTGATGATACGATTGACAGTTAAAAAACTGACAACAAATATACTCGATCTTTCTGTAAGGCTTCAACGTTACTATTTTTGTATTCTTCCTTGGAGTAACGTCCATCACAGACAATGGCCGTAGGACAACTAATCTACATTCGAAACAATAATGTTTGGGCGTGATAAAAATCTGAGGCTATCACGGATGACACAATATTTTTAAGGCGGAACAAATTTCATCATCCAACCTGAAAATAGATTCCTACTACTGCACACCACTGCAAATGACCTAATCTGAAGAAAAAAATAGGTATCAATTTTATTTAACTGTGATGTATTTAACATTTGAATCTCACTAGTGTCCTGTGCAAAGCCCACATTTTGCGCAACAACGAGGATCTTGGGACTTTGCAACAGGGATAATAGCTGACGCTTTTCGCCTTTGCCGTTCGTCTCTTCGCCGCTCAATATTCCTGATACAACACTTTGATACAACTTTGGTTCAAATATCTCCGGTTAATTCTATCCAGAGCAACATTGCCGGAAGTTGATCTGAAGCATATTGAGAGGTTACTTATTAGCTTGTCTTTTTAACTGAGCTACGACCGTCAAAAATTAATTGTCCACTGTCAAGCTGGCTATACACGTAATCTATTTTCTCTCATACCAGCCCAGCGTTGTAATGACTGTATTAAGAAAGTTCCAATTCCATCACTATTGCATTTTGCAAAAAAATCGGTATTATACATCCGAGAGTCAAATGTATAGTCACATACAGCGGGAAGACAACTTTTGTGGGATATCTATCTGATTAATATGTTACCTATATGAAGTCCACGATTCTTGGAACAATGTGATAAAAAAGCTGTGTTCTGGTGGCCAATTTGGTACCTCACTCATTTTATAGACGTTAGTGAAGCCTTCCCAACTGCACTTACAGCTTCGGTGATTCGATTTGTTATTTTATAATCAAGGGATGCATTTGCATTCGTCTTACTTCCTAAATATGTAAATGACTTCACATACTTCAAGTTTTCCCATCAACCAGTATAGAAGTGCTTGGGAATTGTCTAACATCCAAGTCTACATTGGACAAGCAATATTCTGAGAATTAGCCTTTGACTATAAGACAGATCGTCACCGCTGGGTGTTGCCGTCAATGTCCACTTTATATTTACATACACTCTATACCTGATATTTATCATTTTAACTCATAAATATAGCAAACCTTAAAACTATATTTTTATTATATGTGACATGTTTAAATGATAGCTGCATAAATATACTTATATATATATATATATATATATATATATATATATATATATATATATATATAAAATCTTTGCACTTCTACCATCTCTGGTTAGATCCTTTATATTGCAAGCGTTCAAAACCACGATAGCCACAACGGATAAATTTTTTAAATAAATATAACAGATCGCCTTCAGGCGCGTTTTCAAAAATCAACCTTCACAATGATCTCAATTACAACAGGTCTATCTTTGCAATTCACCCTGAGGATGATATATATATATATATATATATATATATATATATATATATATATATATATATAGGAGTGTGCCCGTCCAGTAAAAAATGATGGGAAATATTCATACCATTATGCCTTTTAAAATGACGCCAACATATGCATTGAGTTACCTATTATTGAGTATCTTACATTAAGACATGAGAAAAACAAAACAAAAGTTCAATAAACAAGAAGCAGCCGAAAGTTAATTGGGATCCATGGACTTGATGGTTGCATAAGTGTTTCAATGATCTGTCCGGAGTTCAACCAGGATGTAAAGTACAAGTCAACCCGAGGAGCATTGGTTTGCAATAAACGAAAGTGATGTATTGGGTGCTGAGATGTGTATTTGCCTTTGAAGTAGGTCTCGTCAACCATCAAAAAGTCGCTTAATGAAGAACAAAGACTGGACGAACGAAATGTTGTGAAAATAAACAATAAAAACAACGAAATAATAAAATACTTCGTCTAATAAATTTCAAAAAAGAACATAGAAGATTTGTTTTTCAGTTTCGGTCGTTGGTGTTAGGTTGAGATTAACAGACGAAGAATGTGTCATTTTGTATGAATGAACACGTAGGCATTCTGTTGATTGGATTTGTTTAGCTGCATATCAACACCTCTATGAGTTATTTAATAACAAATCTACATATTGTATACGTAATTGTTATTTACTTTTTTGATTTAGATAATAATGGTTTTAATTATACAAGTTTTACTAATTAACCCATAGCTGTGGAGGAAGAAATGCTTACTTTACAGATTTCCAAGGTGTATTTGCGCCTAAGATATTCTTCTATGCGCAAATGCCGTTGGGAAAAATACGAATACACCTCTTCCCCTCCATCACACAAAATGCCTGGCTTACGGCAACATCATGTCGAAATGACGGTTCCTGTACAATCAATGACGTTAAAGAAAGTCGAGTTTGGTCCGTTCCTGTATAAGTGGCCGCTTGGAAATACCGGGTGTTGTACGATTAATTGTTCGGATGGTGTAGTGACTTGGAATTGTGCATGAGTGTCAGTAAGAGAGTGAAATTGATTGAATGAATGTTTGTACAATAAATTCGGAATATCCAAACGGCTTATATAGCGTTTTATTCGAATACAAAGTTACATAAACCGTTTGGATATACTGAAAATGTTTTGTTTTCGCAAAGTAAAATTAAGAATTTCAACAGATAAAGGAAATGAATATATAAAGCATTTATTTGCCTACATAAGTATATGTTTAAAATTACATACATATGAATATGTGTATATCCACATAGATACGTATATGTGTATATCCACATATACATGTATATGTTACGAGATTTTTTTATCATATCACCCCGAGCAAGGCAGTAACGCCACTGATGTGCACGGGGCTACATAAGTGTGAAAAGATTGGAAAAAAGAAAGCCGGAAACCACATCCTAAACAGGGAACAAGGGATGAACCTCTACATCTGTTCAATAGACGTGGGTGGAGTGTGAACCGGGCGATAGTTTAGTCTATCTACTCCAATTGAAAAAAAAAGAAAACAGTGAAAATACTGAAAAAAAGAAAGCTGGAAACCACATCCTAAACAGGGAACAAGGGATGAGCCTCTATACCTATTCAATAGACATGGGTGGAGTGTGAACCGGGCGATAGTTTAGTCTATCTACTCCAATTAAAAAAACCTGAAGAGTTTGATTAAATGAATGATGGAGCAGAGATGGCAAATAAAGGATATTTAGTGCTAGATTTAAAAGAACCTTTGAGTGTAATTATAATATTTTTATTTCGAATTAGAATGCATTTTATTCTAAATTTTTATAATTGTAACTCTTTCTCATTAATTTGTAAATTTTTAAAATATCTATTTATTTATTAAAACTGTTAATATCCATTTCATTATTTTCATAAAATCCACCATACTATTGCTATTTTATAATACAATTTTAATAGTATAATTCAAAATTTTAATAACAATTTAGTTATTAAAAATTTAAATATCTATTTAATTATTTTAATATCTATTTAATTGTTATTATTTCTTAATATAAAACAAATAATTAGATATATGTAAGTTAATAAATTGTTTCAGAAGAATTTTATGAACATTTAGAATAAAATGTATTCTAATTCGAAATAAAAAAGATATGATTACATTCAAAGGTTCTTTTAAGTCAGATTAAAACTATAAAATGATTTCTTTCTTTCATTTTCGTTTTAGAAAATGATGGGATATCAAGAAAACTAAGATAATGATCTTGTAACAATAATGGATACATCAACGGAAATACTGTCTAGACAGGGGTTTGGATCGACTGACATTCTTGCCATTAATATTGAAAGAAAAAGTCATGTATTCCCCAAAAATATAACATTTTTTTAAAATTTAAGATGGATCTCTATTCTGATTAGTTAAAATGAAAACACAATTTTTTCTATGCCTTCCCACATTCATAAATAAAAAACGTATTGTTTCTTATATTCAAATGAAAATCAACCGGGTCTATATGCACCCAGGTGGTCAATATAACATTACTCGGGATTTACACAAAACGTAATATTTTAGTGGTCCATAGAGAACTTTCACTTTTGAACGTCTGTTACAACTAAGAATTAGATTTTTCTACAGTAGTTGTTTTTCTATGTTTTTAATATTTTAATATGGCTTCGATAGCCATATTAAAATATTAAAAACATAGAAAAACAACTACAAAACAGACAAAAAACGAAATCCATTGATGCAAGTTTTACTCTGCCGGATGTTTTAATTGTAACAGTTGAAGAAAAACTGAGAAGGATATAAAAATTTAAGATTATATTATGAAAGAATAATGATTAAATGGATATTAAAATAATTAATTTGATATTTAGATTTTTAATTATTAAATAGATATTTAAAATATTGTATTTTGATATTTAAAATTGTATTAGAATATAGCAATAGTATAACAGGTGTTATAAATAATTAAAAAATTTTCAATTTTTAATAAATAAATGAATATTTAAAATGTTTTTTTTGTAAATTAAGAGTTTTAGAAAAATTAGAATAAAATGCATTCTGAATTGAAATAAAAATAATATAATGAAAGAATAATAATTAAATGGATATTAAAATAATTAAATAGATATTTAAATTTTTAATAATTAAATAGATATTTACAATATTGTATTATGATATTTAAAATTGTATTAGAATATAATGAGAATATAATAGATTTTATAAAAATAATAAAATGAATTTTAAAGTTTTTTATAAATCAATGGATATTAAAAAATATTATTTGCAAATAAAGAGTTTTCGAAAAATTAGAATAAAATGCATTCTGAATTGAAATAATAATAGTATAATTACACACAAAGGTCCCTTTAAGTTAGATCAAAAATATAAAATGTTTTCTTTCCTTTCTTTTTTGTATTAGAAAATAATTAATGGATATTAAAAAAATGTCATTTGTAAATTAAGAGTTTTAGAAAAATTAGAATAAAATGCATTCACGGAAATTTACGAAATTGGTATTAACTGACATATTTATTTAAATTTATTTGTTTAAACATTTTTAACATATATTTGTATTTGAGTAGATAGTCTGTTTTTTCTATAATCCAACAAATAAATATGTCATTTAATACTAATTCCGTAAATTTCCGTATAATTTCATAATATTGTTTTCGGTTGCGTTTGTTTTTATTAGGATACGATTCCGAACAGAGATATATGTTCTAAAAGAAACCAGAGGTATACGTATTTAAAAATCTTAATTCGAACTTTGATTACCATTATATCTTCTGCGGATGATTAGTCAGACGCATCAGATCTAAAAGTGGCAACTCCCCGGTATATGGGAGTATGCTGGTTCGAATCCTGCTTGAAGATAGATATTTCCCAAACAGGATTTCTCGAACATCTAGACAAGTGGATAATTAAAATGTACCTAACAATTATAGAAAAACAAACTATTCACTCAAAATAGAGTAATCATTAAAAATAATGTTCAAACAAATAAATTCAACTAATTATGTATATGTCTATATATCCACTGTGCCATATGGCCCAGTGGATATAAGTCTTGGTTAGTTCCATTGAATTAGCCCAAAGAGATGTGAGTTCAATACGTAGCTACAGTAGTGCTATCCAAGTAACTTAAAGAGTTGAGTTAAAGGGTGATAACTACATAATCGAAATAAAGGGTTTGGTTCAAAATTCATTACACCTGAAAAAGACCGATGCCTACAACGGCCGAAATGTCGTAAACATGGCAATAAAGATGAACAGTGTAAATAATTTCAAAAAAGGTTGGACATATATATAAGATGTCATATATTCTTTTTCGATTGTCAGCCAATGGCCAGTTGTTTTAGAATGTTGTATCATTTAGGATGACTCACTTAAAAATAATTCGAAATAATGTCAATATTTAAAATTACTTCAGAAAACTGTAAACCTAATTTTTCTTGTACTCCTTTTATATTCAGACTAAAAACGTCTGACTGAACCTAGCCACAATGTTTCACATAGTTGCTAATGTTTCTGTATCTTGAGTGAAACTCCGGAGTAAATAAGCCACAGAAATATTGTAATTGTTTTAAATACTGAAGAAAATAAAATTTCTATATGGCACTGGCACTGGCACTCACACACATATCTATCTATCTATCTATCTATCTCTCTCTCTATCTATCTATCTATCTCAATTTAAATTTATCTCAACTTGTCCATATATATATATATATATATATATATATATATATATATATATATATGTATATCCGAGTGAGTATAGAATGAGGAGAGAAAAAAGAAAATTTTTCCGTCCAAAACATTAATTTAAAACAGTGCTCGATATATGATGCATAGAGCAGTGAATATTTATTATAAATTATGTTTTAGAACATGTACATAATTTCTTCTATATATGTCCTCTTCCCTACAATCATATATTTGTTTCAGTGTTTGGATTTAAACACATCTTCAGGGGAAATAATGGTTTGGACTCATTCTCTGTTTATATTTGGTTCGTTGTTGTCGTGGGGGTTGGTTGGGGTTATTGGTAATTAAGTGAATGTCTCGTTTTGATCGTTAGACGTTTGAGGAATTTGGTGTGTAACTTGGAAAATTGTTAATTAATGGTATTAACTGTTGGAATGTATGTTTTATCTTTTTATCGGTTGGGTATATCTTTTGGTTAGGATTTCTAAGAGTGCGATGTTGAGTAGTCATTTTTATGTTTGGCTATCATTTAATTGGTTGATGTCTGCTGTTAGTGGACCTAATTCATGTATTTACTTTGATCCTGTGTCTAGGTTTTCATAGACGTGATAGAGGTGGGTGTTTTTCTTTCCAATTTAGATTTTTCGGTAAAATATATATATATATATATATATATATATATATATACCCCTCTTCTCTTTCTTCCTTCTTTTTCTTTCTCTTCTCCTTCTTTTCTTCTTTTTTATTCTTTTTCCTTTTATTCAAGTTTGGAGTATAATTGTATTTAGGCGAAGTTATTTCAAGAAATCTAAATTTGTATTTTTTGGGAAGTAAATGCGAATTAGCGTTTTATCAGTTTTTTATCATGAAAAATATTCCTATTCCGAGGAAACAGGAATACTTTCAGAAACTGGTCCTAAAAACGGAGGACCTGGTAAGAAGAATGAGATGGAAAGCGCACTTTTCCACTAAAGGGCATGGAAATACAAATATTAACACATTCGGATTTAAAAACCTACGAACACCTCTCCTCACAGAAAAACTTCTCAACTTCGAAAATGACTTGTTCGAAACCATAAACAAAATAACTTTCCACAAACACAAAAATAAATTCCAGAAATACTTAGACACAATAGTCAACAACATACACTAATCTGATAAAATATTTGTTAAATCAGACAAAACATCGAACTTCTATAAGATGGACCCAAATGAATACAAGGATCTTATTTAAAAATAAACCTAACCAAAAAATAAAGAAAAATAGACAAAGAACATAAAAACCACATAGACAGAATAAATCAGGAAGATAAATTAATTACAGACAAACTGAAAATAAGTGACCGAGTCCCCAAAATAGCAACGAAAGAAGCATATGTACTGTTGAAGGACCACAAACCTGATTTTTACAGCAAATTACCCACAAGGATAATAAACCCTACCAAATCTGAAATAGGTAGGATAAGTAAAACAGTATTGGAAAGAGTCAACAAACAGATAAAAAACAAAATTAAACTAACGCAGTGGAAAGGTACGGTAGACATAATCGTGTGGTTTGAAAAAATTGGTGGAAAAAATAAAGCCACTTTTTTGCAATTTGACATTGTGGACTTCTACCCATCAATTTCGGAGAACCTATTCAGCCTCGCCCTAGAGTTTGCTGAGTTCTACTCGGACATCACAGAGGATTAGATCAGAATTATCCGGAGCTGCAGGAAGTCAGTTATAATCCACAACAACGAACAGTGGACTAAGAACTCAAAGGAGAACTTTGATTTATAAATGGGTGGATTTGATTCTGCAGAAGCTTCGGATCTAACCGGATTATTCTTACTGTATAACTTAACTGCACATAAGGAAATAGAAACGAGCAGGATAGGACTGTATAGGGACGACGGACTGATGATATTTGATAAATCTACTGGAGGTAAGGTTGATAAAACCAGAAAATTAATCCATAGAGTCTTTAAATCCTTTGGCCTTAACGTAGCAATTTACCACAATATCAAGCAAGTAGACTTCCTAGACATAACATTAGACCTAGTATGGAACACTTTCCAACCTTACATGAAAAACAACGCTAACCCAATATATATAAACCCCAACTCTAATTACCCACCATCCATTGTTATGCACATCCCATCATCAGTTGAACGTCGCATTAACACACACTCATCCAACAAAGAGATATTTGATAAGCACAAGGTAATTTATAATAGAATCCTTAATGAAAGCGGGTATAAATCATCAAAAATCAGTTTTGTGGAAAAATTCGAAAGTCCAAAAAGCAGAAATAGAAGCAGGAAAATAATATGGTATAACCCTCCATTCAACCAATCAGTTAATTTCAAGCTGGGACATAAATTTCTTAAATTAATAGAGAAGCAGTTTCCCAAAAGTAACCCTCTGAGCAAAATCTTTAATAAAAATACCATAAAATTAAGCTATAGCTGTTCTAATAATCTAGAAAAAATAATCAAAATGCATAACACAAAAATATTAAAAATACACAGCAAAAATAAATCCAAACCTGTCCCATGACAGCAACCTCTGTAACTGTAGAAACCCCAACCAATGCCGCCTGGTCAATAAATGTCTGACGAAATCTCTGATATATATGTGTTCGATTTCATCCTTAGAAAATCCTAAGAATGAAAAAATATATATTGGGAATACTATAAACGTATTTAAAAAGCGCTTTTACAATCACCTCTCATCCGTCAATAACAAAGAAAAACAAAACATGACATCTCTCTCCAAACACTTTTGGAAATTAAAAAACGAAAATAAAACACCTAAGGTCAAATGGAAAATTCTCAAAAGAGCAAGAACAGCAAAATCTATAAAAGAACCATGCTTTCTTTGCCTTCAAGAAAAAATAGAGATCCTTAAATATATAAATAGTAACAAGCTCTTAAATCAGAGACACGAAACCACAGTAAACTGCAAGCACATTAGGGACTTAACCCTACAATCATGCTAAGAAATACAAAGAGTTCGATTGATATCCTCATTATAAAAGATAAAAAATGCTATAGAAATAAATCGATCCAATAAATCCTTAAAGGAAGGTCTATCACTAAAGCCTACACCAATAACCTTACTTAACACAATAACCTTACTTAAATACAAAAATATTCCGTACTAGAAAAATCAAAATTAAATAAATGGCTCCCAAACTTGAAAAAGAATCAAACTTCATATATTCAAAATCAAGATTAAATATACTACTTCAGAATAATTATATCATACACAAAAATAAACTGTATGCACACGTAACATCTAACCCTACAATCACCCCCAAAAAACACTGGGAATTTGAATAAATATTTTTATTATTATAAAAGATAAAAAATGATACAGAAACATCGGTGTAACAAATCCTTAAAATAAGATCTAATGCCCGCAAAAATATCTAAATAAATAAAATATATAACAAATTAAAAGAAATAAATAAGATTCCAGACGATAATTTATAGAAAAAAGAAGATAAAAAGGAGAAAAGGAAAAAAGGAGGAAAAAAGAAGAAAAAAGAAAAAAAGATTAAAAGAAAAAACCGACCCTCTAAACTTAAAATTAAGATTAAACATACAACTTTATACAAAAAACTGATAAGACGCTAATTCGCATTTACTTCCCAAAAAATACAAATTTAGATTTCTTGAAATAACTTCGCCTAAATACAATTATACTCCAAACTTGAATAAAAGGAAAAAGAATAAAAAAGAAGAAAAGAAGAAGAGAAAGAAAAAGAAGGAAGAAAGAGAAGAGGGGTATATATATATATATATATATATATATATATATATATATATATATATATATATTTTACCGAAAAAATCTAAATTGGAAAGAAAAACACCCACCTCTATCACGTCTATGAAAACCTAGACACAGGATCAAAGTAAATACATGAATTAGGTCCACTAACAGCAGACATCAACCAATTAAATGATAGCCAAACATAAAAATGACTACTCAACAGCGCTCTCTTAGAAATCCTAACCAAAAGATATACCCAACCGATAAAAAGATAAAACATACATTCCAACAGTTAATACCATTAATTAACAATTTCCAAGTTACACACCAAATTCCTCAAACGTCTAACGATCAAAACGAGACATTCACTTAATTACCAATAACTCCAACCAACCCCCACGACAACAACGAACCAAATATAAACAGAGAATGAGTCCAAACCATTATTTCCCCTGAAGATGTGTTTAAATCCAAACACTGAAACAAAGGAAGAGGACATATATAGAAGAAATTATGTACATGTTCTAAAACATAATATATATATATATATATATATATATATATATATATATATATATATTTGTTAATTATCTAATCCATGTATTCATATCTTAATTATCTAAACCATCTATTCATATATATCTTAACTTGCTTATTATCTATCTAAATCTGTTCCTTATTTATCTCCGTTTTTTTATCTATCTATCTATCTATCTATCTATCTATCTATCTATCTATCTATCTATCTATCTCAATTCATAGCTATCTCAACCTGTTAATATATATATTGAGCATATGACTCATTTCTAAATGAAAAATATTCAAATGTTTTACAATAAATGTATTGAACACTTTTTAATACTGGTCTAATTTCATTATGGCCAAAGATTAACTATATATATATATATACGTGTGTGTGTGTGTGTGTGTGTGTATCAACCAGTTCCTATCTATCTATCTATCTAGCTATCTATCTATCTATAGGTTCTCTAAATATGTATTCACACCCACCCTAATCCTTCAAAAATCGATCAAGCCAAGAATTAAAGAAGTTTTTTTTTTTTTTTAGAGAGGAGGAATTTGATTTTCAGCAAGTTGCAACACCTCTACTCTACCATCTTGATATACGGTTGGACCTAGATGAAATCTTGCCAAACAGATGGATCGAAAGACAAGGTTCTTGAGAGTGTCCTCCTCGTTCAACAGATTTCATCCCCTTTAGATTTGTTCTTGCGGGGACACTTCAAAGATAATGTCTACGCTACAAAGCCAGCAAAATTGGCTGAAATGAGTTTTCATATAGCCAAATACCTATCAAATCGTTGATTGCTGCAAGCGATTCCAAAGTGTCATGTCTTAATATCTGAAATAAAACACTCTTATTTACATTATTATTTACATTATTTGGAATGTTGTCTTCATCTTTGTTACGATTTGTATGACGTTACAGCCATTGTACACTCCGGCCTTCTTCAGGTACTAGGAATTTTGAACCGAACAACGGCCGAAACGTTGTATAAATGACAACAAAGATAAGGACAATAGTCCGAATAATGTAAATACTTTAAATACTACCTCATTCCAGAAACAAAACAAGGTCTTCAATTTAATAAGTTACAATGCCAAAATCTTCAAATAATGTTTTCATATGCATTATTTGAACTAGATATAAAACTCTCTCCCCCTCTCTCTCTCTCTCTCTCTCTCTCTGTATATATATATATATATATATATAAAATACCAAAAAAGAAAGAGCATTTAAGGAAATTTCCCAAAACCAGATCCTATTAATATTAATATCAATTTTATTAATATTAAAAATGATCCAGGTGGCGGGCTCGATGTAAATAGTATTATCTATTTACAGAGCCACCATATTTGAATTAATAAAATTTTGTTTTTGATCGTTGCTAATGAAGCGAGAATTTTCTCGCTGAAATAGATATTAAACGAATATAGGATTCTAAATTACACACATATATATATATATATATATATATATATATATATATATATGTGTGTGCGTGTGTGTGTGTGTGTGTGTGTGTGTGTGTGTTTCATTAAGTTTTTTTATAATTTTTCATGTGTTCGTATAATTATTTTATTTTCTTTGTACATAAATTATCTGAAGTTCCTGTTTTGTTATTTTTATTCAAGTACTTTCGATTTTCGCTGTCATTATCAAATCCAATGCGTTGTCTGTGCAGTTTTTAAAATTGATTTGTTTACATGCAGATATTCTTTATGAGTCTGAACGGTTGAAATGGTCAAATGTAACTTTTGAGAAAGGGGGCGCACAAAAAGAATACTATGTTTTCTTTATTTTTTATTATTTATTCATCTTATTTTATTTCTAATACTAATATAACACATGCGTACATTAAGTATATCTTATACATTCAAGATACAGTCTCCTTTTATAAATGAAATGTTACTTTATCTAAGCTGTTTATTTTTATTTATAGATGCTTCTAGGGTTTTGAATATTTCCTGGCATTACAGTAGTTTGGTGTCATCTACCATTTGTCTTATGATTTCAGTTATAATTTTGTCGTTCATGAAGTACTACTCGGTGATTGCGCATGCGGTTGAGGACTGCTTGTGGACCAAAAAATCTGAGACAGATAGACAGTTACTATGTGCATGGATTGCACTGAGTTTCGATGGGTGGCTACTGACAGAGATGTGGTGCATATCTTGAAATCTTGAAACACATGATATAATTAATGTATGCATATATATATGTGTGTGTGTGTATGTGTGTGTGCGAATTTATGTCTGTGTGTGTAAAGGTATACAGCATTTGCACATAAAACTTTTTCCTTCTTTAAAGTGTGAGTGTTGTAAAGTTTTGATATATACAAGTTCGATGGGTAAATTTTCACCATATTATATTTTTAATTTTTGATTTTGATTGTAAGGTCAGATGGGAACCGTCTGTAAAAAAAGTGCACCATTATGCAATTTTACCAACCTGAAAGGTTTGTGGTGGGGATGACCGTTTGTGGTGCAGTGGATATCGGCTCGAAACGAGAAATCAGTAGAACCGAGTTCGAATTGCAGTTGAATTCGTTGCATTCACTTACGCGCAAATGTCCTTGGGAAAGGTATTAATCCACCTCTTCGTCTTTTAGCTATAATTTAAATCGCAAGACAGATTAGGTTCTCTAGCCTTGGTTGGCAACCAGTCTACTGCAGAAAGAAATGGCAACCTACAGCGGGAAAATCTTTTGCCTAGTCAGTCATGTCTCTTTCGAGATATGATCGGATATCACGCTTGGCACTTAACTGACTGACCCTCTAGAAATGTGGAAACGATATGCTGTACTGCTTGGTATTCGCACCGAAGGCTTTAACACATATATTTCACAGTGTTTGAGTGTCAATCTGAGGACAATGCAGGTAATTCAGAAAGAATTGGACGAGTTTAAATGTGATTACGAAGGTACGGCTGCTCGGAAAACTCACTCTGACTGTTTTCATTAGAATAATCTCACAGTTTGTTGGTGAGGGACTCAGATTCAACACAGTGTCCTATATCAGGTGCCTTGAGGAGATAATGCTGACCTGGCTCTAGAGGTTGTAAGAACCTATGTCTGGTAACAGGACACTGCAACATGCCACATAAGCAGGAGAACCTAGTCATGGCTCTCAGACAATTTCTGTGATCACATCACCCTTTATATCTGGCCACTTAACCCTAACCCAAACTGCAACCCCTTTGATTATTATATGTCGGGTGCAGTTGATCGAGAGATCGACAAAACATCCGCCCACCTAACTTCCCAGACTGCAAACACATTCATCATTATGTGTGGGACGCAGTTGAGAGAAAGACAAAAAATATTTTTTCAGATGAACTAAAGTATACAGGATGTCAGTATTTACCAACTTAAACAAGTAGACCGTCCACAAGAGTTGCACGAGATTCTGAAATCGTCTGGAAACTGTGGTT
The DNA here is from genome assembly GCA_037127315.1 of Ascarosepion bandense. Classification (NCBI taxonomy): domain Eukaryota; kingdom Metazoa; phylum Mollusca; class Cephalopoda; order Sepiida; family Sepiidae; genus Ascarosepion; species Ascarosepion bandense. The sequence goes on from JBBBDQ010000316.1 coordinate 5,069,242, forward strand.
GAAGCCAATAGCGATTTTATTGAGTGAATGTACTCTTTAGTGTCTGAAGAGTTTTTGTCTAATTTTGTTAAATATGTCTACTAAAATGGGATGTCAGTGTTATTGTAATTTTTGTGTAATCTACACGACAATTTATGCATCGCACCCGGTTTATAGGAACCTAAAATGGGCCTCTGCAAGATATTATTTCGTAAGAGAAGTAATAAATTAACAAAGTTGGTTAGAATAAATGATTGTCCTCATCTTTGTCATAGTTACGCCATTTCGGCCGTTGTACGCTCCGACCTTCTTCATGTGAATGGAATTTTGAACCAAACACTTTCTTTCGATCACTGGGGTGCATTGTTCTCGTGTCATGCATCGTGCATCTTCCAGATGTTTTAGTTATGTCCCAGTGGATAAAGGCATTGGTTAGATCCAGTTACTTGATCCAAAGAGTTGTGAGTTCAATACCTGACGAGAGCAGTAGCGAACAAAAACTTAGAGAACAGAGTTAAAAACATCCGAAAGTGACTCATGGGACGATAACCAACAATATAAATAACAATCTATATAACAATCAGTGGTCGGAATAAAAGGTTTGGTTAAAACATTCAATCAACTGAAAAAGGTAAAAACTTACAACGACCAAAACGTCGTAAATATGACAATTAAGGTGAGGACAACAGTTCGAACAATTTCAGTCAGTCAGTTAAGTGTCATACGTGATACACGCTTGGGCGATCTTGTCTCGAAAGAGACATGACTGACTGGGCAGAAGATTATCCCGCAGTAGGTTGTCATTGCTTTCTGCGGTAGACTGGTTGCCGACCAAGGCTATAGAACCCAATCTGTCCTGTTATTTGACCCATAACTGGAAGGAATAGACGGATTAATACCTTTCCCAAGGGTATTTTCGCGTAAGTGAATGCAATGAATTCGGCTGGAATTCGAACTCGGCTCCCCGATTTCTCGTTCCGAGCCGATATCCACTGCACCACAACGCACATCGAACAATGTAAACAATGTAAATTCCTGATCTCAGAAATATAGACAAATACAGGATGGATGAATTAGAAACATATCGTTTCTTACCATGTTATTTAATATGGGATTTTGTGTGGGGCATTCTTTGACGATCGAACCCACTATAATGATTTACCAGAAAGAAACATCACTATTAGTCCACAGTTACATGACTGTGGATCAAATAGACACAAGTTTTAAAAAGTTTGTCGAAGAACTTTCAGTTTTCTGTCATAAATCGCGTAAAACATATTTTTGGGTTTGGAAGGGGATTCTTTTTTATTCCTTCAGTAGATTTGTATATACGGTTGACTAAAACACTGTGATGGACTTTACTGAAAATAAAGATGAATATGTAGAGAGATTGAGAGGGTGTACGAGAGAAAAAGAGAGAGAGAGAGGAATAGAAGGTAGAGATAAATCCTCAATGCTACGGCTTAGGCCAGTCTATACAGCATAAGCGGACAGCCAGTCTAAGAGAAAATAACTGTCTGCTTTCATTGGCTCTTCTCTCGAAAAACATATTTCTCTTTGACTTTCTTTTTTGTTTATCTGCTTCTAGATGTTGTTTGGATTAATATCGTTATTTAGTAATCTTATCAAAGTACATAGCTATTCGTGTAGACCACCTTGTGAGGAAACAAGCCTAACTTGTCTGACATTTCCTCATATTAAGACGACCAATTCTATATTAATTATGGAAGTAGTGTAATACGCACATCGATTATATTAGGCTATTGAGACCAACATATTCACCTTACTGGTTATACTCACAACATTTTCATAACTGTAAGCACCAGCCTTTTAAGTTATGTACCGACGTAATTTTCTAGTAACTTTGACCCGAAACCTTTATTTAATCCTTAGGGGGAGATTTCTGTAATCAACTTTTCCATGCTTTGCATAATAATTAGTATTCTCAAGAATTATATCCCTTTATGTTGTAAGCCTGGAAATTGAAATGAGAGGAATAAACTTTCCCGCGGATTGAATAAACTTTTCTGTTCAAAATTCCATGACTATTGAACACAAGTAGAAAGAGCTAAAGAAAGCCGGAGAGAGTAACAGCCGAAACGTTGTGAGTATAACATCTAAGATGAGTATGTTGGTTCGAATAGCAGAACATATATTAGTGATATTTCCTCATATAAAATATTCTGGCTGAAATAATAAACGTTGGATTGATTGATTTATGATTTACGGTTTTTCACCTTTTGCAAGTTATTAAAAATATTTTTGAAGAGATAATATCGATTTACTCGTACATGTTGAAAGAGAGAAAAACTGGTAGATTCACAAGCTTAAGTGAATATAATGAATCCCATTGGAATTAGAACTTGACTCTCCAAGTTGCAATTCCGAGACTTGTTATTCCCAGGCGATGTTGCTTAACTTCTGTGTTTATATTAGAACCGGTGTTTTAACGTAATATCGAAGTAAGCTGAAATAAAGTAGAGTACAACAGCCAAAGCAACCAAGATGTGCATACTGGTCGGAACACTAAAAGAACAAGACGAGTAATTTAAATTTTAGAATTACTCAATAATTATTTCAACCTATTTAAGATGGATTGTCGGGTTCTTCTTGAAAATAGCCATCGTTGTGGTGTAAAGAGGTTCACATGCCTGTTCTGCTAAATGCAAAGAATCTTGCAACCGTTTTCGAGTACTGTTTCATCAATTTGTGTGACTTACCACACATCCTTCTGTTTATGATTGTGAAGAAATTCTTCACTTCCATATTTATAAGATCTATTCATTATTTTGTGTTAGGCGCCTCGACGTGGTATAATGGTCAGCAAGCTTGTCTCGCTAGAACCTATTACAACTGATTGGTGAGCTCGATCCTCACTGAGTTCCCAATACTTTCGGCCTTCTGCCACATCTGAGCAACGCTTAGAAAAACAACTATTCTGTGTATACAGAGCTGTGAATTAGTGCCTTGACTGAAGGGATGCTAGCTTCATTTCGCTCAGATATAGATTGAAGTACCTCTTCTGAGCAGATTGCAAAAAGACGATGTTTTTTTTTGTAGTTTGGGCCCAGGATAACAGCCTCATATTCGAGTACTGTTTGAATAAATGTAGTGTGATTTTTTACCGTTTTTGGAGGAAGATTTGTAAAAAGAATTTAAAAAAATATTTTTTGTTACTGCTAAAAATAATTAAATATCGTTCAGTTTATGAAACTAAATTCATCGAAACTAAATTGCACGATCTCGATACGTTTTATGGCGGGTTCTTTCTCTCTGCAAGATTTTGTGCTTTGTATTTAAAGCATTATCTCGACTAGAGTCATTGTTTTTATTCCGACTAGTTTGTTGCCTGTCGCTTACCTGACGGCAAAATAATGAAATTGTAAATCTAATTTATGCGCGCGTATATTTTAATTTACTTACAGACCTATAAATATTTCAACAAAAAAATTAAAAATAATACTTTTTTTTTACCAAATAATGAGAGAAAAGTTCAATAAAATCATAAAAATACGGAGTTTTTACAAAGTTCGTGTTAACTTTTTTGTATTTGCAATAGAAATAATTCGTAAAAAGAATTAGAAAGAAATAAATCTATATTTTTTAAGATTTTGTTGAAATTTTATTTAAGTTTCTACATGTTCTCCATCCTTTTCAATACAAAGAGTAATACGATTTTGCTGTTTACGGAAGACATTTCCCAACTGATTTATAGTAATGCCTGAAATCACATTAGTTATTTTAGCTTTCAAATCTTCTAAAGAACTAGGTTTGATCGCATACACAATTGTTTTCACATGTTCCCAAGGGGTTGTCCAGACTGAGTAAGAGGGAAATGCGTTATTCTAATCCTTTATTTAAAGCTTGAACAAATTGCATGTGTCTGTGTATGCCCGAGTGTTTGTGTATGCTTTAAAAGACGCATTCACGCAGATACATTACATGTGTGCGTTCTTTTATTGCCTTCTGAAGAAAATTTTGTACTTTTATTTTTCTGATTTCTGTCAACGTTGTGTCACCTGCATATCTAATGTCATAAGGTTGTTGCCGTCTATAATAAATCTTGGTAGGACTTCTAATTCTTTCAATATTGCTTAACTGTAAATATAGAATAAATCTGGTGAGACGACACGTCTTACAAATCTTTCTGTTTTTATATACTTACTGAATTCATTAAGAGACGGAAGAATAAAACTAGAATCGACGAGAAAATGCTGAATTGCTATGTGATGTTTATTCTTCTGTATGGCAGCACTTTATAAATGGAAAAAAGTTTGCCAGATTTTGGTTTGTAGCTTTAGCTTTAAGAAGGAAACGAATTACAAGAAATTTCTGTTAAAAATCATAGAGACTTTTGTCATGTTTGGGATTAAAAGAAGAAGCCAGGCTTGGATAAATTAACACTCACAAGATGCATCAAACGAAAGAGAAATTGATGAAATTTTTGTGTTATCTGATTGAGAAGTTTTAACAAGATGATAGATTCCCTATTGCTACAAAGACATAAATAAGGGTTGTAAAAAATTGCTAAAAGCAAAAAAATATTTTTCTTGTGTAACAGAGTATATACAAAAAGGAAAATTAGTTCTCTAGATTTCTAAAAACTGTTTTGATCAATTAGTCACAAACGTAAAATAGTCACTTATTGACGTAATGCTCGATAAAATAATCTACATCACCAAGTGAGGATAAAATTCTTTACACAATAGAAATAATATTTTTTGGTAGCTCGTTGACCAATACTCTATTATGAAACACTTTGATGCTATACTGGCTCGTTCAAATTAATAGCGAATAATATAAGTGATATTATTTGTGTGTTTTAGCGGAGAATAGACAGTGAGTATTTGTAATGATCAGGATGCAGTCGGAAGTTAATGTTTCCTTGGCTAACAAATAAATGTCTTCTCTGCGCAGCTGGATCACACAGAGCATCAAGATAACTAAATCAAAAGATATTTCAACCAATAAAATCGCCCCACCCACCGCTAAAATCAAAAGCCTTCGTCTGCAATTCTCTTGAAGCTTTTAAAAAGCAGAATTTATTCTCAGCCAAGAGAACTGCTAATGAGCTCACGTCAATTTGTCTCACCAACATTCGACACCAGCTGCGAAATTGATTATGTTCAAAAAGTTATATTACAGAACATTCACTACCTTTTAATACGGATAGTTTAACCCAGTTATCTCCTAGTTGTTTTTTTATTTGCTTTTATTCAACAGACCGGCTGCATGGGGACAATCTTTCCGCAGACCCGTACTGGCACATATATGTCATTTAAGTGCATTTCGATAAAGAGAGCAATAATAAAAGGAATAATTCATTGAAGGAACTCTTAGACCTAGGCTCCAGTCCGACCACACTTGCGTGTTTAGATTTCCTAAATCAATACCTATTAAACTATTATCAATATCAACTCACCATAATGTCGAATCAATTTTGAATCAGTGCAGAATCTGAAAATTAGTTAGAATTACAAAGGTAGTTGAATTATTACAAATAAGTAAAAATATACATTAATTGTAAAATGTACTTACAGTTATTGAGAGTATTGATTAGATGAATATTGTACATTTACACATATCTGCATTATTTACAATGTTCGGGCTCTTGCTCTCATCTTTATTGCTATGTTTACAACGTTTTCGCCGTTGTACGTCCCGGCCTTCTTCGGATGCTAGAAACCTTGAACCGGATCTTTAATTACGGTCACTGGGGTATATCATTCTCATTCCACGTGATCAAAATAAAGGGTTCTGTTCAAAGTTTCTAGCACCTGAAGAAGGAACAACGACCAAAACGTAGTTAACATAGCAACAAAAACGAGGACAACAGTCCGAACAATGTAAATAATATAAATACAAGAGAAGTTAAGACAAATATTAAACAAATCTTTTTGAATTAATACCCAATATTCAGTTTATTTATTATATAATTTTGAACATGTAATTATTTGCGGCTCAGTAGCAAATAATCCACAGATCACTGTTAGTCTGCGGCCAGTTGGTTGGGTACCTAGGTACATTATTTCATTTGACCCTAATGTGTCATAATGCAGAATTTTTTTTAAACATTTTACTCGAAGCAAGGCTGGACCGCTACTAATGCGCAAGGAGGTTACTGTAAGAGAAAGGACAGGATACTTGGATATTGAGGTAAGGTTAAATGATTAATGGGATTCAAGAGTTGACATTAAATTTAATTTTTTTAAATTGTGGCCATCAAGGAAGCAAGTAAACACAAAAGAGTTCCACAGGCGAGAAATGTGAGAAAAGACACTGTTTGAGTAAAAGAGGCGGTTACATTTGACTATTTCAACGGTAAAGGTGTGGGACGGAAATGCTAGTCTAGTAGTGCGCTTAACTTCATGTGGTTGGGGTCGGGGCACCAAGGCAAAAAACATGCCAGAGCAGTTACCATGAAAATATTTGTAGAAAAGACAGAAGGAAGCCACGTCACATCGGTGAGAAAAAGACTGAAGTCGAGATGCCAAGTCAGGATCAATTATATTGTAGATCCTTCTTTAGACTTTGTCAAGATCCTCAAGATGAATAGCAGTAGCACTCGATCATATATGGCAAAAGTATTCAATGTGCGGACGAATGGTAGATTTATAAATGTGTCAGAACGTTTCTGAGGAGAAAAAAAACTTTCTGGGCCGTCACAATGACCCGACCTTCCTAGTATTTATGGGAAAATGTTGTATATTCATAAATTACTATGTTATTATTTGCCAACAACCTTTTCACTGCCAATCGAGACAACATTGTAAGTTAGATGGCAGCAACCGTTTAACGTTTATAGGTATTCATTCCTACCTTCCCGTTTTTATTTTTACGGGTGGTTGTCTAACAGTACATCTATGTCCACAAGCATAGTTTCCATCATTAGCAATCTGACCCTGAAGTTTCATCTATCGCAATGAACAACTGTTCTCCTAGGGAGGTCCCGTCCCTTAAGCGCCTATTGAGTCTTAAATTATACCCAGGCCTCAAGTAGAATTCGTATATAAGATCAATCACTAAATATACTGAAAAAATGGTCGATAAGAAACGGATGTGTCTTCTCACCAGATATATTCAACTTATACAGTGAGACTAAATGTTATTCCAGGATTTATACAACGAGACTAGATGTTATTCATTGGAAGTAACTATTGTAGATTGCGAGTGAGGAACCGCACAAAATAATGAACAAAAAACAGATATGGAGATAGAAAAGTAGATTATATTGAACGTAATATACAAACTTGAACGCAGGTTAGTAAGTCCAGGAATACTATTAGTAAGAAATAAATACATACAAGTCTTGAAGTGAAGTCGTTGGAAGTAGTATATCTGTGTATATTATTCTAGCTGAATGGAGCTCAGATCTAGTCTGACTTATGATGCGGTAGTCTCCGGGTAACTTCGGTCTCTCTCGGTAACTAAAGTATCAGTTCCGGTATTCTCCGATAACTGGCACGGATCTCTACGATACTCTCAACTCTCAACTCTCTATAGCCGAAGTCTATGTATACTCAGTCGAGTCCATTATCATATATAAAAAGGGAAGATCCCACAAGACCCAGCTCCCCAGCTTCCTTTTAGGGGTGTAGTTTATATTTTTTCTGCTTGAGATCTATGATTAGTGGCTTCGTAAATTTTCTTTTTCTGCTAGTTCTAATTTCTGTACTTATTTGAGGTCTCTGAATCTTGAGATTCAAAATTTTCTTCCATCGCGTCGTCATTTTTTGAGGATGACGAGCTTGGCTCCTCATGCCTTTGTTTCAGTATTTGGTTTATGTGTGGGTAAATTTTTCTCCCTGTATTGTGTACATATTATTTTTTAACATTCTGAAGTAAACTTGTTCACCTGGTTTGAATGTGTTTTTCATAACTATAGGTGTAATAAATAATGGTTGTACATTCCTTTGCTCGATTTTTGTTGCGAGTTTGTTACCACGACCTAAACCGCTTGAGAATACCTCTTTCAATTTCGTAGCTTCTGTCGGCTGGCTCTTTATTTTTTTCCAACAAGAGCTAATGGGTAAATCCCATACATTAAACTTCTCCATCCAGTCCGTTCTTACCAGATTGTCTGTATTTTTCACAACGTATATTTTTCATTTTTTGTTTTTCCTTGAAATTTAACATTCACGATTATTTTACCTTCGAAATTGATCTGTTTTCCTGTGAAAGATTTAGCAATTTTTGTGTGTATAACATGGTCGGCCTATTTAGTTTCCGCCATGTCTGTAGGTTGATTATTATTAAGTCCAAACCTGAATCTAATTGTAGTTTGATCTTCTTATTCAATATTTCAAGTTCTACATATTTCCTCGTGTTTTGTTTGTTTTTATATTCCACTCTAGTAGATCTTAATCTACTATACAGCTGCCTTGTGTCTCATCTTTCCACACGCTAGGCATTTTTGTATTTGAACCGACAATCTCTAACCCAATGTAATCCATCACATCTGTAACATGCAGATTGGGTGGCTTGGTTTTATTTGATTTCTGTCACTAGTTGCTTTATATCTTGTAATTTTATCATTAAATTTAGTTGTTTTATATCTTGTAATTTTGTCATTAAAATCTTGTTTTACTTTTGGGGAGGGTGAAAAAAAATTTTGTTTAACTTACAAATATGCGTGACTCCTGATTCTTCAATATCTTTACTGTCTTTTTTAATACTTGGGCATATTTGGCAATCCTCTGATAGTTTTTGCAGCGTTAGACCTGGTTCATTTTGGAGTTTAATAAACATTCGTCTTTTGCATTTCGCTGTCTTTAGCAGCGACTAATCCTTAGACAAAATGTCAGGCATTTAAATTGTCTGGAGTGAGCTCAGCTAATTTAAAATCGTCACAATGTCTGTTGACGTTGGCTGTGAATGTTGAAAAGTCCTCGTTTTCGTTTTTCACCAGATTAAAGCATTTCCACCTTATGCGAAACAAAGAAATGTTCAATAAATGCTCAATAGCTCAGTGAAGAATGTCACTGCCTCATCGAACATTAAGTAGTTTGTCTTCTTTTGCAGAATATAATCTAAAAATTTAGTGTATTCCTCCACACCTAATTTTCTGAGCAAAATACTTAACTTCTTTTTCAATCCAGTTTTGACAATCGATATTAAAAATATCTTAATATCACCTGTAATATTCTCCAAAATTTTTGTCTTCATCAATAAAGTACTTAAAGTTTACGATCGCATTTCACACGTCATCTTGCGAAAACATCACCTCATTTTACGTGTTCCTTTCTTGTGTGTTGATTGTCAATTTTAGTAATAGCTCTTGTAGTTGTAATTGCTTTTCTTCGTTCAACCTTTGAATTTCCCATTGTTTTTCTTCATTTTCCTTTTGAATTTCTATTTGTCTTTCTTCGTTTGCCTTTTGAATTTCCATTTTTCTTTTCCCTAATTTAATTTGTGCTTTTCGAATTTCTATTGTCTTTCTTCACTTCTTTTTATGATTTCTAGTATTCCTTTCTGAAAGTCATCCATAGTTTGCTGCTTTGATTCCGCGAGAGGTTTCACTTTTTAACTATTGTTTTCTTGCAATAAATCTTGTAAAAAAAATTGTGAATGAATTTTATGTTGAAAGGAGAAAATGTTGACTTTCAATTTCCTTTTTACAGTTTTTTCATTCTATCTCTTTTCGTTCCAAAGTTGGACTGACAGCAGATTATCTGCGATAGTGTCGCCAAAATTCTTTGTGGTCGAACTGTGTGGCAATATGTTTTTTTACGTTGTTCTGTATGAGTTCTGTTGTTGCGTGGTATACGTGTACGTGAATTCGAGTCTTCGTCGTCAATTTGTTGTGGTGATGTACGTGTACAAATCTTCGTCGCCATTTTGTTGTGGCGACTTGTGTACGTGAGTTCGAGTCTTCGTCGTCAATTTCTTGTGGATTCCGGGTAAGGAACCGCATAAAATAATGAGCAACAAAACAGATATGGAGATAGAAAAGTAATATACAAACTTGAACGCAGGTTAGTAAATCCAAGAATAGTAGTAAAAAATAAATATATATACAAGTCTTGAAGTGAAGTCGTTGGAAATAGTATATTATTCTAGTTAAGTCTGATGCAGTAGTCTCCGGGTAACTTCGGTATCTCTCGGTAACTTACGTATCAGTTCCGGTACTCTCCGATAACTGGCACGGATCTCTACGATACTCTCAACTCTCTATAACCGAAGTATATGTATACTCAGTCGAGTTCATTATCATATACAAAAAGGGGAGATCCCACAAGAGTAAAAATTTGAAAAACATAAGGTACGCAGTGCTGATTGCAGACACAGGAAGGAAACTACAAGACCTTCTACAGAAGGTAGCTGAAGAGAGTGACAAATAAGGACTACAAATAAACTGCAAGAAAACCGAATGGATAGTCATCAGCAAAAAGAGCAGCCCAAAATGTCAAATACAGGTGGGGGATACAAAAATTTCAATTCATAGGAAGTGTTCAAACAGAAGAAAGAAAGTGCGACACAGAGATTCGAAGGCGAATTGGCATGGCAAAGGACGCGTTCCAGAAGCTGAATAAAGTATTAAAAGACAGGAAACTTTCACTAGAAACAAAGAAGAGAGTACTAGATTGCTGTGTGATGTAGGTTCTTCAATATGGCAGTGAGTGCCGGACAATATCATCAAAGATGGAAGAAAAACTTGAAGCAACTGAAATGTGGTTCCACAGAAGGATGCTGCGCATATCATGGACCGAGATGTGGGCAATGATAAGGTTTTGGAAAGGATGGAAACGGAAAGGAAATTAATATTGAGCATCAGGAAGAGACAATTTCCTGGGACATGCAACGGTGAAGGGGTTTGGAGAACCTGATACTAAAAGCCAGATAGAGGAAAAAAGAGACAGGGAAAAGCAGCGGATAACATATTTGAAGGGCCTGAGCAAGTGAATTACAGAACGGCGGTCGCGGGGTATTACAGGAAAAAGCGTGCTAGAGCCACCAGGGATAGAGAGACGTGGAAGGCCATGATCGCCAACGTCCTGAAAGGACAAGGCACATAGTAGAAGATACCGTTAAAGTAAGTAACTAACTTCCCCGGCAATCCCCCAGTTAAATAAAAGTCAGCTCAGAAAATTGCCACTGCCATATATGTGCATGAACTACCCGGTCTACATATTCAACTTGTGACAGAGTTCAAAAGCTTCTCCATACAGCCTTGTGGGTGATTAATTATTTCCACCTTACAACCCCTTTCTCTATAAACAACACGTTGAAATGTTCTCGCTGCTCTATTGCTCTTTCCATGAAAAGTGCTTAGACGAACTGTATTTCATAACTTTTACGACTGTTCTAACTTTTAAGACTAAGATCCGTCATGCCACAAACATTGTAACAAACCACCATTATTCGCTCTATATTCTATTGATGATAGGTAAGCTACACTCTAGTAGCTTCTAGAACTAACACCCAAGAAGATATTTCCCTGATCACTCATGATCATCATTATTCGATCAATCAATGATTGGCCGGAAATTCATCGATAATCCCAACCTTTGACAAATTCCGACGCGTTTGATTTGTTGTTGTAAATGAATGTCTGATTTGAAGTTTGGTCTCTATTTTTGAGATGAGGTCTTTGTAACTGTTTACAATATTTGCATTGTTCGGACTGTTGTCCACACCGTTATTGGGTTTTTTTTCCCGACGTCTCGTCCGTTGTACGCTTCCGCCTTCATCAAGTGATATATGTTGGAATTTCGAACCGATCCCTTTATTTCATTCAACGGGGTAGATTGTTCTAGTTCCATTGTGCCATGCATTTCTGAATATCTCAGTTTCAATTATTTTCTTTCACTAACCCAACTCACCAAACCACTGGATTGTTTCAACGAACGTTTTTATCCATAACTCAATCGATAAAGGCGTTTAAAAAGTTTAAAGCAAGCTATACACTTGACCCAAAGAGTTATAAGTTACAATACCTAACCACATTAGAGGTGGACAAAAACTTGGAGAGTTTCATTAGTGAGTTGAGATTTTGTGAAAAAGCCATGATCTAAGAAGGAATCTATGTTTAACAGAACGAGAAGCGTGGGGAAATTACAGGAATTTAAACAACGGAATGGAGGGAGTTATTTCTAAGTTTTTTTTAATTGAGAGTCAGAGGTCAGAAATGGTCGATGCAATTCCATTCAAACATGGCCCGTATCTGACTCTATAAAACATGAATATTTTAAGCCCCAAGACATAACCATTAAATTGGAAATCGGCGTGACCGTTTGGGCTTCGGTTGATTCCATTTGTACGTATTTCCAGGAGATTGGTAATTCTCAACAAATCATTAACACTTTTTCTTATTGAGTAAGAACTTTCGATATTTTAGATAAATCACTGACAACGTGAAAAATCAGAGAGAATAATAGACAGATAGAAAGCTAAAATAAGAGTTTAAGAGAAAAATCAGTTGCGTATTCGCAGTTAATTTTGCTTGATGAAAGAAAAGATTTGATTAAAAGAAAGCAAGATACAGATAATAAATATAGCGAGAAGGAAAAACAAGAGAGCGAGAACAATAGAAAACAAGAGATAGAGAGAGTCAAGGGAGAAAAATGAGTGAACGAAAAAGAAAGCGAGGAATATGAAGGAAAATGAGAGAAAGAGAAGTGACAGAAAAATAGAGAGATAGAAAAGGCGATACCCAAGTAAAAACATTGGGAAAAAGAAACTGAAGGAGAAAAAAGAAACAGAGAAAAATAAAGGGAGTTAAAGAAATTCTGAGAAAGCAATAAGGTGGGAGAGTGAGTGAGAGAGTGGGAGAGGGAGAATCATTTTGAAATGATAACTTGCTTTTGATTAAATTGTGTTTAACGATATGGCGATTGATTTATTGTGGAAATAAGGTTTAATGAAAACAAGTTTTAAGATTAAGAAAAATACTTAAATGTCGCAAAGAAAAATATAACAATATTAAAATAATAAATCATTTTTCTTTCCATTATATTTCCTTGGAAATTTTGTTTTCCAAAGATACTGAAACTGATTTTCTAGTTTACATACGATATCACGGGTAGGAATTATAAAACAAATGAGTCAGAATTTTAATTCACACAAATCGTAAGAGAAATGCTAAAGGCATATATAAAATTTCAACTGAAATGATTTTTAGATAGAATCAAACTCTAAATTATTTTCTACTAGCCGCGAGTTGTTAAATAAATATGTCAACATTATCATTCATTTTATTCATTATATAACAAATTATATACACCAAAATTATTTAATTTTTTTTTTACTCTGGAAATTTATTGAAATAATTTTACTACAGAAAATTGCAATTATTTTACTATAGATATGAACTAAAATAATTATAATATAGAAATTAGTGAAATTATGTGTCGTTAATAGCTTTGTGATATAGGTAAGATTTATTAAATAAATACAACAAAACTGACATTCACTGTAATGTTATGTATATAAACTGGATAATAAAGGCATATAAAGGTTCCTTTCCTCTCCTTAGGTCTTGATAGTAGTGCTTCTTGCAATATGTGTGAATAGTGGCGACGTCTCTTCATTCTGAGGGTACCGGGTTGACGGTTTCCTGATTGTTGTTTCCGACTGGTAATTAGGAGCCCGAACACTTGCGTAGCGTCTTCAGAGGGTGCTCTGATGAACAGGTGAATAATATCGGGGTATCTTATTGTGCCATGTCTCGCATGGATTGGTATCCCTGCAAGTGCTTCTGGTGGGCAACACTGTGGACACATGACGCTGCATTCTGCAGTTTTCTTCCTAGACATGTTGCATTTGACGACCGACTGATACTACTACTGTATGCTTCTCCTTACCGAAAATATCACTTTTTATTACCTCACACATAGACCCAAAACTAAACCAGCTAAACAGAAGTCAACTAAACCTATTACCATCTCTTTTCCGAACATCCGTGGTATCCGTACTAACTTCTGCTGTGTTGAATCCTTTCATCATTAAACTCACTTGACATCTTAGCCCTCTGTGAAACTAACCTTAACCCCTCTATTCCTTCCTCTGATTTTTATATCCCTGGTTACCTTCCCCTCTTGAGGAAAGACTCCAATGGCTATATGCATAGAATTGGTATTTTTCAATGAACATCTTCCTCTATCAACGATGATTTCTCTTGAATCTCTGATCATTTCTACATGTGTCTCCATCTCTCTCTACTAAGCTCGGTTAGCTCTCTTTTCTTTTGCTACCGCTCTCCTTCATTTCCTGACTGTTCTGTACTTGACAGCATCTCTAAAATTACAGATAAGGCCTTTTCTTCTCATCGATTCGCTCATATATTTGTGTTTGGTGACTTCAAAGCCCACCATGCTAAGTGGCTAGAAAACTCTGTCACAAATCTTGCTGGTGTCCATACCATAAACATTTTAATCACTCTTACGCAAGTAGCTGATTTCCCCAATTCTTTCTCTAATAATACTATTGGAGCTGACTCTCTACTAGATCTATGTTTCACTTCTATCCCTGACTCTTGCCATGTTATGCAGCTTTGCCCTCTTGGAAACTCTGATCATGCTGTCGTTTCCGTTAATATATCTTTTCACATCCCCTCTTTCAAGGAACTCCAGACCAGTAGAAAATATTACTGCTACCAAAAAGCAGACGGGAAGTCGTTCTGCGATTTCCTGTGTGACGTCGTTTGAAATTATTACTGTTTTTAGTCTTCCTGTTGAGGACTGTGCGTCTGAAGTCTCTTCATGTGTTAAAGCTAGCATCGATACTTCCATCCCAGCCAGGAAGTTACGATTTAAACCCCATTCGTTCCCCTGGTTCTCCCCACCTTGCTCGTCTACTATTGCCCACAGGAATCATTTCTTTCGGCTTTATCGGAGCTACGCGTCTGACCATAATAGGCGCCTTTTTGCCTCTAGTCGTAATCAGTGCAAGAGGATCGTAAATTATGCTAAGCTGTTGTTTGCTGAAAGAATAAAACAGCGTACAGCACCTCGCTAGTTCAGTTCCAAAGACTACTGGCAGCTCTGTAAAAATGTGTTAAATAACAGCAAGCCCTCAATCCCCCATTTAATCAATGAATTTGAAGTCCTCACATCTTCAGCGGACAAGGCTGAACGTTTGCTCGCAGATTCTTCATTAACTCATTTGATTAGTCTGGGGTATCCGCACCCGATTTCTCACCTAAAACACAGGATCAATCTAGTGGCGTGCACAGCACTCCCTCGTTAGCCTCTAACATAATTTCAAAGCTTGACCTAAGTAAGGAGTTTCTTGACAAAATCCAACGTAGAATCTGTAATGTAATTAATCCTGACCTGGTAGCTTAACTGCAGTCACTTTCTCACTGTCTCTTCTACAGATACGTTTACGGCTTTTGCTCTGATGAGCTTAGCTCCCTGGTGCTCGCACTCCATGAATTTACTCGAGCTACTAGACTAGCGGTTAGGTTCCACCGGTGTACAGTGAAATCACTTAAATGTAACCGCAACTTCTACTCTACCAGCTCCTTTGTTCACATTTCCAGCTTGTATACTTGCTTCCCTGAAAGCTACAATCTTCAAAAATTTAAATGCAAAGTCAATTGCCGTCTCTTACCTTTTTGGCTCAAATTACAACCCTTGTACCATGTTCTTCTCTCTTTCCATTCCACTGCACTGTATTCTTATCCTTTTTTTACTCATTCTTTGACTCCACGGTAACTTGTTTCTCTTTCTCATCACTCACCTCTTCTGTAACCCCCCCCCGGCGCACCAGTGGTAGTTCTGCCTTGCTTGGGGTGAAATGATTAGAAAAGATATGTATAACTAGCTGTATAGCCCGTCGCTGCTCGTTTTCATTTTAGTGGTTATGGTGAAATGGTAACGTCAAGTGCTTATTCAAAAAGCTCCAGTATGAGGTTGCTGTGACGCGTAAGTTAAAAAATGCAAATAAGTATTGGTTTTGTTTTATTTGTAAAACGGAATTCATGCTTGGTCAATTTTGCCAATAAACGGGAATGATGTATGTATAATTTGAAGAATGACGGCGGGCGTTACGGAAGCCTATAATGCGATGACGTGGTGTCGTAGAAGAGGTGGATGCATTGTTCTTGCATTGTAGAAAATCATTGTAGAAAACGTGAAATTGTCATGGCATAAGATAAGGTAGATATAACAAAAGAAGACCCTATTTTTGTATTCGGAGAAATAAACGATTGCAAAAAATATTTCCCATTAATTTTTTTCGCACGCTGTGTGTCAATTGAAATTTTTGTTCGCCTACCAAGGCATCAGTCCTTGATCTACCAGTGACTCGATTTTGGTTGAGTTTGAGTAAAGCGTCTAGGAGAAATGCATAAAAGTGCGTAAAAGACCACTCGAAATTATGCTTGTCGTCGATTTTTGACAAAATCTGTACATTAATTCTAAAAGGTTTTGTGTACATCAAAGATTTGGACCTTGACCGACAAGTTAACTGATTTTGATTGAATTCGCATAAGGCGTCTCGGAGGAGAAGAGTTCATAAATTCTGAGCATTTAGGTGATTTCTGCTGTAGCCTGTAAATCGATTCGGAAAATTTTTGCGTGCGTCAAAGGTTCATGTCATGATTGACAAGTAACCCAATATTGGGTGAAATCGAACCAAGGGTTACTTAAAGGTCGGGTTTGTTAGAATGACAAAAATATATATTATCTACACACACACACACACACACACACACACACACACACACACACACACACATATATATATATATATATATATATATATAGGAACTGATGTTACTGCAGAGTTACATTGATAATATTTTAAAAAGCTGGGAATTACCGAGGAGTTTACAAACACATGTATCAAAACATTTATTGACGAAGATGATTACGTATATAACGGGTAGGATTTATTAAATAAGTACGAGAAACCATTCATTCACTGTCATCATTTCTTATATACAGACCTAGGAAATCATATAAATATTACATTTGCAGTTATTTTACTGCAAAATATGAATAAAAGGAAATCTCACTATACGATGATACTGAAAATTATTTCACATAAAAATAAGGAAAACGGACTGTTAACTGCAATCAGAGAGTCTTGGCGAATGAAAATGAGGTGCAGTCAAAAGAATGGTGAGAGGTGGGAACTTGTTTGTTTATCATACTGCATATCAGTCTTTTACAAAATAGTACTAAGTTTAAATCGTGTTTTGTTTTTATTTTATAGATTAATTTGTCATACTATTTACATTGTTTGGATTGTCGTCGTTATTGCCATATTCACAACGTTTCAACCATTTTAGGCTCAGACTTTCTTCAGGTAATAAAGTTGGAATTTCGAACCGAATATTTTATTTAGTCTATGGTGCAGATGGTTCTAATTCCACGTGTCATGTTTTTTTTTTTTTTTTTTTTTTTTGGATACCTCAAAATAAGTCAATTGAATTTAGTAACTCAACTCCCAAGTGTTTGTTCCCACTGCTTTTACTAGGTATTGAACACACAGCTCTTTTGGTAAAGTCACTTTTTGAAGTACTCACACCAACGCTTTAATGCATTGAATCATGTACTATCTTTTGAGTGAATTTTTGAGACTTATGTCTCAGTAATCGTTTTTGCCGGAGTTCATATTAAATATCACTTGAATAAAATCGGAGTGAATAACAACTAAAATGTTGTAAATATAGCAATAAAGATGAGGACAAAAGTTAGAACGATGTAAATAGTGTAAATAGCTATAATATCTTATCTCAGAAATATTGACAAATCCTGAAGAAGTTCGTAATGTCCTGAATATGGCAATAAAGATGAGGACAAAATTTCGAACGATGTAGATAATGTAAATAGATACATCATCTCAGTTATATAGAGAGATTTTGAAGAAGACCGGAATGTATAACAATTGAAATGTCGTGAATATGGCAATATAGAGGAGAACAAAATCCCAAACGATATAAATAGTATAAATAGATACAATATCTTATCTCATGAATATATACTGATAAATACTTGTTATGCCATGGTTATAACTGATTTATTAGAACTGTTGACGTAATTTTGTGTGTTATAGTAACTACGTTTCGACCACAGTAATGTCCATTTTTAGGCTCCTATCCTAATCATTAACATTACCTCAGTTTTTAAACATAAACTTAATTCAAACATTTTTGTGGAGCATGACCAGCGAGATGAATTGAACAAGTTTCGTGTAACAAAATAAAGCAACCAAATGAAGTTTTTGATAATAGTGAAGTAAAATATTTTGCTATTCTGACAAACATTTCACGATTGATGCTTCACTTTGTGTTTATAGACAACAAGTTGAAAATTTGTGACACAGAAAGATA